>CM051276.1:42593580-42696080 GCA_027921565.1 Artemia sinica | reverse complement strand
TTTGATGGGCTTTGCTGTTAAAAGTGCCACGGGATTAACGCTTTGAATTTTTTTATTCACTACCTTTTTTTTTTTTTTTTTTTTTTTTTTTTTTTTTTTTTTTTTTTTTTTTTTTTTTTTTTTTTAGGTAGAATTCTCGATGTGCCGTTAGTCCTGGTAATTTCCTTGTTTTGTTTGTTTCAGCGTTGATGCATCTGTTGTATCTTCGCTTGAATGCTTCAAGCACAAGATCTTCAGGTATTGTCTCTGCTGGGAGGCTATTCCAGGTGCTGGCAGGCTCCCTCGGAGGCTCCTCCGAGGGAGCCTCATATTTAAGTATTCCTGAAGGGGTGTGTTTCGGCAAGTTGCCCTTCAAGGCTATACTCGGATGGAATAATTTTAGTAAAACAATTTGTGAAGTTGCTGATAGTGTCTTAGGGAAGGAAGTTAGGAGCGCAGCTAGGAATCATTAGTGAAAAATCTTCATGATTAATAGAGAGGAGAAGGGCTTGTACAAGCATTATTTGAGTGATAGATCATATGAAAACAATAGGAATGTAAAGAAAGTGGAGAAAGCATTAAAATATGAAGTAGGGAGGTGTGAAGTGCAGGCCATTGATTAAGCTGCAATGGATCTGGAAGATGCAGCTAGACGGCATAATAGTAAAATATTGTACTGACATGTTAATTAATTGAGAGGGAGTGGTCCCAGTTAAAGATAGGAATGGGGCCACAATAGTGATAATGAAAGAGTTAAAGAGAGATGGGCGGAACATTTCGAGATTGTGCTAAACCAATATACAGTTGCAGGAAAATATATAGAGAAAATGAAAAGTTTGTAATACCTTGGATGTGAAGGAGGATTCGTTTTGTGAAGAAGAATTAGCGATAGTATTAAAAGGATTAGAAAATAATGAGAATGCAGGTGCTGACAGTGCGGTAAATGAGTTTCTTAAATACGGTGGCTCTGAGGTTAAAAATAAGTTACTGAAGATTGGGAATATGATTTTTTAAAAAGGGGAAGTACCTAGCGATTTTTTAGGAAAACCCCAATTACACCACTGTATATGAAAGGTGATAAGAGTGAGTGTTTTGATTATCGAGGCACTCGTCCGGTCTCCGTAGGTAGCAAACTACTTAGTAACATGATAATTTTTAGACTGAGAGATGCTGTAGACAAAGTAATAAGAGAAGAACAGTGCGGTTTTAAAAAGGGTAGGGGATGTGTCTAGCAAACTTTTACTCTTAGGTTAATAATTGAGAAGTGCCTGAGTTATCAAACACCTGTGGTCCTCGGTATTATAGAATATGAGCAAGCGTTTGATTCTATTGAATAGAAGAGTTTTAGAGCGAAGGTCTTATCCTTATATGGTATACCAGACAAATGCATTAAAGTGATTACTGCTATTTACGAGAATAACACTGGTGCTGTTAAGGTAGGAAATGAGGTTAGCAGCTCGTTTCGTATTAAATCAGGAGTTAAGCAGAGTTGTGTTCTATCCCCCTTTAAATGGATCGTTTTAATGAACGTGTCTTAAAAAAGCACAGGAAAGGCAATGGGAGACCACGGAATCAAATACGGAGGTAAAACTCTTCTGGACTTAGATTATGCTGATGATTTAGGCATCCTAGATAAAAGGATGAGCAGAATGAATGAACTTTAGAGGTTTTGCGAGTTCAGGGTGCTAGAATAGGTTTGAAGATTAGCGTTAATAAGCACAAAGTCGCTAAGGATAGGAAGTGAAGATGATAAGTAAAGATGAAAAGGTGACGTTGGGTAACGAAAAAATTGATCACGTGGACAGCTTCATTTACCTTGGTAGTATTATTAGTAAAGACGGTGGGACCAGTGAAGATGTTAAATGTAGAATAGCAAAGACTAAGGGTGTTTTATCTCATTTTAAAAACGTTTGGAAGAATAGGAAGATAAGTCTGCAAACCAAGATTAGAATATTAAAAGCTACAGTGATGACAGTGGTCAAAAATGGCTCTGAAGCATGGGTGGTACAAAGAACGCATGAAGATATACAAGATATTTTCCAGAGAAATTGCCTATGGATTGTTCTGAGTACCCGGCTGACTGACCGTATTTCAAACAGTAGGCTGTATGAAAAGTGTGGTTCAATCCCGCTTTCTAGGGCTACAATGAGATGAAGGTTAAGATGGCTAGGGTACTTTTTGCGGATGAAGGATGACGATTGCCGAAGATTGTCCTTTTCGGCCAGCCGTCTAGAGCTAAACGGAAAGCAGGTCATCCACGGTTGGGGTAGGAGGATGTCATAAAGAAAGATTTAACGGAAATGGGAACTTCCTGGGAGTGTGTAAAGAGGGAGGCTTTGAATAGATTGAGATGGAGGAGGAGCGTGTGCAGCTGTGTTGGCATCGGGTGGCTTGGTGCTGCAGTGAGTTGTTAGCAGTAGTAGTAGTAGCTACGCTCTTTCAGGAGCCAGCTATGGTAACCTCTCTGATAGAGGAGAATGAATATGTATGCAAAAGACCGACATAGTGGCCCCGTTAAAACGATCTTGAATCAATTACGAGGGGTTTAGCTTCATAGTTCAAGAAGAAACTGCTGTATAAGCTACTCAGTTTTTAACACGTTGGAGAGGAGTAATATGGCTTCTTGGAGCACATGTAAAAAGAGGGCATGCAAGTTCCATGACTGGTCTGATACAAAATGTAAACAGAGGCAAGATGTACTCGTCAAGGAGGAGGCTTTTACATCTTAGGATAACTCATGGCTTCCTGGAGCAGGAGGATATTAATTTGGTAAAATACTGAGCCCTCGTGTAAAATGAAGAAAAAGGGACTCCAAGAGGGCATCGTACATCTAATATTTTCATTACCCATCATTGAAGATAAAGTCAGAATAAGCCTTCGCATTTCGTTCCTTCAAAATGAGAAGCTCTTTTGTCTTTGATATATTGAAGCTGTTAAGCCACGCATCAACCCGCATTTCAAGTTTTTCAAATCGTCCTGAAGTTTTCTATGGGGTTCGCTAGGATCTTCATCTTTTGCTATGGAGATCATGTCCTCGTATCATCGGCAAAGCGGTGAGGTTATAGTTCCCTTGGTTTTTCATGAACACCAGGAGAAGAGTTAGGGTACACCTATGAAACTCGTAGTCACTCCCTATGAAACTCGTATTGTTTGTCAACCAACAACAAATGTGAGTCGAGATAATAAAAAAAAAAATATTTATGACAGTTTTATAAACCTTTCATAGGCAGGATAGAAATTTGAGTGGGTGATAGGATCCTACACTAGTGGGGTCTGTATCTGCCTTTCAGCCTTTGGGACATGGAAAACGTGAGGAACTTCCTACAGGAATGATCTTAGTGTAAAACATTTTCTAAACAAGGACGCGAGAGGACCAGCAAGTTAGGGGTACATCTTTTCAGGACGATATTCGGAATTGTGCTAGGAGTTGATGGTTTGCTTACATCGAGCTGACTGAAAATTATCTTGCTGCTAATTATATTTTCGTATCTGTTCGAGGCAAAAAAGGGGGAGGAAAACTCCAGCAACATCAAGCTAAGAGTACTTTGCAAAAGCTTTTACAAGAGCAGCTGGTATTTCTTGGCCAGAACGCAGCATCACCCCTTCGAAATGAAGTGACGGAAGTGAAGAAGGTTTAGATGAAGGCAGAGATTCTCTGGTTTCGACAGTAAAAAAGTCCGAACAGTAAGTCAGGACAAGGTCAAGTCAGGATGATACATGAGGACAGAAATGAGCCTTGGGTTCAAAAAGCTGTTCTAGACCTTAAGCAAGATTTAGATCTAGAAGAGTTATGCCTTTCACATCAGTCGTACGGATGTTCAGCTAGTGACCATGATGGATTTTAAGGTCTCTTTGGATAGTGACCCCTGATTTCGGGAATTTTCATTTTTATAAATTCTAAGCCCTCCTCCAAGTGTCCAGAGATTTCCGTCTTTGGTGGGTTATTACACTGTGCCTAAAACAAAACTTTTTTGGTAGGTTTATCATCACACTGAGTTGTTAAATTCCCTAGGAATCTGAAATGGTGAAAAAGGATGATATTTTTTAGATACAAGGCAACTCCAACCCCGCCAAAAGCAGAGTTTTCCAGGTTTTTTCGATCCCGCCTTATTAGTTTTGTAACCAGGAATATTAACCTCACTGTCAATGGCGACACAGTCAAGAATAGTGTCGGAAACACACCTGGCAGAATGGGAAACTTCATTTATTATATGCTGAGGGTGACCCAACTCGGATTGGTACCCACTGCATTGCAGTGGGTACAAGTGGGTCACATATCCATAAGAACACCTTGGGACGTGCATTTGGTAGTCTAATTGAACACTAGCGGATCCAGGGAGCGGGGGGACAAAGGCCCCTCCCCAAGATTATATGCGCCCTCATTCCCTGTTTTTTTTTCACTTATTTTAGAATAATTTTGTCAATTTGGTCAATTATTGGCACCTTTGTCACATTGGGCCCCCGATATTTTGATAATTGGTGCCCATATCACATTAAGCCTTCCCCAGGATTTTGTCCTGGATCCATCCCTGTACTTGAAGGATGTCCAGCAAGATTGTTCTAATGAAAATGAATTAAAACAGCTTTCGACAGCAAAAATAAATTCGGCAAGAAAAAGCCTTTGCCTCTAATTTTTTATATAATGTTTATGGCAAGTAATTCAACATTATTGGCCAGGGAAGTTTCTCTCATTTTAAACAACTTAAGGCTAAATACTTATTTTCTTACTTCTCTTAAGTTTAGAAAGAAATTTGGAATTGAATCAGCGAATCTTGGAATAAAAAATCACCAATCTGAACAGGGAAACATTCAAGCTGTTGCGTTGAACAGTCAAAATTTAGTAACTGATTATTTTCCGATTTAGAACATGAGCATAATTAAAGGTTTAAAGGGTATGGAAGCCTGAACAATTTTGGATTAAAACACAATCAGACTGAATAGGGATATATTCAGGCCGGGATGTTGAACGATCAGCTAGATTTGGTAAATAATTATGTTCCAGCCAACAACAAGAACGTAAGTCATGGCCAGGACAATCCTTATAATTCTTCGAAAAATTGGATGGTGATTCTAATTGTTTGCATTACTCTTATTGTTTATTATTTTGGTGGTTTGTATAAGAGTAGCTAAATATGATGGTGGCTAAATATATGCAAGTAGGAACCCTTCTCTAATTTCTACCAGTACAAGATAACAGCCAATCAGAGGGCTAGAAAAACTGCCAGTACAAGATCACGTGCCTATTTCTAGGCAAATCAGAGGGCTACAATACGACCAGACCAAGACCACACGCTCATTGAATCTGAAACTGGTGTTACATCAGACTAGAGTTCAGTGAACTATTAGCTTGAATTTTACGTAATTTCTTTGTTGAAACTGCGTAATATCTGCTATGACACAATTTCACCTCGTGAACATTCTTTATAATGTCTGTGCTTCAAACCTGTGATAACAGTTTGTTTGAGAGCATTGATGAACAAACACCAGATGAAATGGATAATATTGATGTTATGGCTACGCAAATTTATAACGTAAGTTTTTATTTATAAATAATTAATTGTGATATTTTGCATGGTAAATTTTTACCAAATCATATTATTGACTTACGAATAAAGTGAATATACCACTCGAAGCCTTTTTATGCTCTTTTCCGAATATAATAATCATTTTTTGTCGGAAATGAATTTTAGCCCCCACTCCTATATATACCGATTCAGGATATATATTTGCACATTAGGGGAGTGGGGTTGCATAAAGCGTACGTTAAATGTAACTCAGCTCGCATTTTTCTCTGAACACATTAATTTATTTTCTACTAGGCTAGCTTTTGAAAATGTCGTTTGGTATAAATTTTAGGCCTATAGACTGTGTATGTTAACGAGCTTTTTCTATTTAATTATAGGTCTATATAGTGGCAACATGTTTTCATGCCTATATTTCTAGAGTTTATAACATTTCGAAGGTTTTATAATGGGGGGTTTATAGCCTAGTCCAACAATGAAATTTGTCAACACTTAATTCTTTTTTTAGAAACATAATTTCTTTAATGCAGAATGACAATATCTTAATGAAAAATATCTGTGTAAGAATTATCAACTTTTTAGCTAGTTTCAATGATAAAAACCCCCCAAAGTTGTAAAATGTTTTTTTTTTAAACTATAATTTAATTTCTTTTTAAGGATAATTTTGAAGAATATGTCCCTCCCGTCGTCAAAAAGGCCCCCATTGAGAATAACACACGTTCTTCAGTAATCAAATATGTCGGACCCTCGACGTCCTATATGCAAGGCAAGAATACAAGGACCAATATGCAAGAAGGCAAATTGACTAAGGACATGATGATCTCGCAAAAAGCAGATAATGTAAGTTTTAAATTTAACAATATTTCTTGTAAATAGACTAGCAGTCGACAACGGCAAATTCTCCCTTTTTTGGCACTATTGACAACTGAGTAACATCAAATAGGAAAATGATATGTGCTTGTCACATGATTGGCATGGGATAGCACTACCCTTCAATTATCACATCAACCTATAATTCTAAATCAAAACCATTTCTAAAAGTATTTCCGATTTACACCCATTCACTTCAACAACAAGCAATTAACTGATTTTTTCGACTTTTTTAAAAAATAGGGTGGTTTATACATATTGAAAATAGGCTATTTTCAGGAGATGACCTGAAGGGGTTAGACTATCCCTTTCAAACGAAGCAAGACCCCGAATTTTTCCAAAACAGATAAAGATTATTAATATGAAATTTTCAGGGAATGTTGAAAAAAACTCAGGAACCTACTATGTCCCGTTTAGATTGTAAATATGATATATCAGTAATGCATATGGGGTGGCTATTCAATTGAAACTTTCAGGATATATATAGAGTGGTTAGGGGGGAACAGTGAATTAACCAAATGTCACTATACGCACACAGATAGTGTTATTGCTACTGCTTCAGCTACGACTAAAATAAGTGTGTTTTTTTGTTTTTTTATTTCTTTTAATTCTTATGTTTTAAATGATTTGAATATACAGTCGCTACTAATCCAATTTTCGACTTAAGGAATAGGGTGGATTATACACATTGAAAATAAGCTATTTTCAGGAGATAGCTGAAGGGAATAGACTATTCCTTTAAAACCCATTTAGAGCCCGAATTTTTCCAAAACAGATAAGGAATAATCATATGAACTTTTCAGGGAATGTTGAACAAAATCAGAACCTACTATGTCCCGTTTAGATTGTAAATATAATATATCAGTAATGCATATGGGGTGGCTATTAAATTGAAACTTCCAAGGTATATATAGAGTGGTTAGGGGGGAACAGTGAATTAACCAAATGTCACTATACGCGAATAGATAGCGTTATTGCTACTGCGTCTGCTACTACTACAATAAGTGCGTTTTTTTGTTTTTTTATTTATTTTACTGCTTATGTTTGAAATGATTTGAAAATATAGTCACTAATAATCCAATTTTCGACTGTTTAAAAAAATTGGGTGGTTTATACACATTGAAAATAAGCTATTTTCAGGAGATGGCCTGAAGGGGTTAGACTATCCCTTTCAAACCAAGTAAGACCTCGAATTTTTCTAAAACAGATAAAGAGCATTAATATGAAATTTTCAGGGAACTTTTGAATAAAATCAGAACCTACTATGTCCCGTTTAGATTGCAAATATGATATATCAGTAATACCTATGGGGTGGCTATTAAATTGAAACTTTCAGGATATATATAGAGGGGTTAGGGGGGAACAGTGAATTAACCAAATGTCACTATACGCACAGAGATGGTGTTATTGCTACTGCTTGTGCTACTACTACAATTAGTGTTTTTTTTATTTACTTTAATGCTTATGTTTTAAATGATTAGAAAATATAGGTTGCTATTAATCCAATTTTCGACTTTAAAAAAAATAAGGTGGTTTTATACACAAGGAAAATAAGCCATTTTCAGGAGATGGCCTGAAGGGGTTAGACTATCCCTTTCAAACCAAGTAAGACCCCGGATTTTTCCAAAACAGATAAAAGTATTAATATAAAATTTTCAGGGGACGCTGAACAAAATCAGAACCTACTATTTCCCGTTTAGATTGTAAATATGATATATCACTAATGCATATGGGTTGGCTATTAAATTGAAACTTTCAGGACATATAAAAGAGTGGTTAGGGGGGGGGCAGTGAATTAACCAAATGTCACTATACGCACCCAGATATTGCTACTAAGCGTTATTTATTTTAATGAATATGATTTAAATGATTTGAAAATATAGGTTGCTATTAATCCAATTTTCGACTTTTTTAAAAAATAGGGTGATTTATACACTTTGAAAATAAGTGTCTATTTTCTTTATAGGTTAGGACGGATATCATATCATACACACTACCTTCTCCTCCACCTGAAGAAACAAGTCATGAATTATGTGATCGCATTAACGAAACGGTTCCAATTGAAGCACCAATGCAATTTCGTGATATTCAGATCACCGTTGAAACACCAAAACATATCAGTGAAGGGTAAGGTAAATCTTTGAAGTGTTATGGTAGTGATAATTTAGATGGTATAACTGCTGGAGTTATGACAACATGGAATGGGCAGACAATTTATTAAGATAATATTTCAGTGTTGATAATAATTTTTTTTAGATGTAGACGCTATTACAGTTGAAAAAAGCAATGAAGTTAGCTTAGAACAAGATTTGCTGAGTCCTAATACCATACAAATTTTAGATTATTTTAGTCGCGAGTTAAATAAGAACCCTTACCCTCATATTTAATAAAATATAACCCCATTTCAACCGAATTTAATTGAACAAGAAAATAAATTTGCTTGGATAGATTCGCATAGTCCTAACGCATTAGAGGCTATGTTAAGCGAACTGGGAGATTTCACTCCAGACACCAGCCCTATTGTTGAAAAAAGCGGGGGAGGGGGAGAAGGAGTAGGTAGTGATGACATACAATTCTCACCGCTACCCGAATTTCAGCAAACAAATTCAATTCCGATGATAATAAAACGTTTTTACTGCAACTTTTGGTGATCCGTTTAATACACTGATGGCTCGGAATATTATAAACGACCCTATAAATATCATCCATACATATGTGGAGAAGATTCAAGCACTTCTTGAGCACCGATTTCAACTGCGGGGAGGGCGAGACAGCATTAATTCCTCAATTGTTTCAAAAATATTCTATTTAAATGAAAACCACGGTGAGGTCTATGATCATTATGTGCCCACTGAAATGTTGGTGCTGCACCCTCATTTGGAGAATAATGAGAATGATTTCATGCAATGGGTTGACAATGCTGTCACGCCTCTGGACAATTATAATGAGAATGGTAATTGTTCAGTGGTTTTATTTGTTAAAAATGTAAGTGTACATATACTTAAATTTAAAAAAGATTTTATTTTAGGAGGGGGAGTGAGCCGAGGGGTATTAAATTAAAATATAATCCTGATTTAGATGGATGCAAGGGTGTCCAACGAATCTGTTTCGAAATAGGCCAAAAGTGTTTCATGTACGCATTTCTCATATCGGCTTTCCAACCTCTAAAAAAGTAAAGCTACAAAGAGAAATTTGGATCAATGGGCCCTACACGGGAAAGAAGGGTCTGATTTTCCCCGAGTATATTTCACTTGCTTAACAGATAAATTTCCTGAAACACTCAAAGGAATTGATATTTTTGACTGGGCAAACGCGCATTTAAAGATTGGTGTTACAGTGCTACAGTACGAAACGGAATTTGAAGAGGGTGTGCGTTCTAATAAAAAGGGAGTAATATTTCCAGTAAGGGCCCCATCGATTGAATCTGTGAAACACTGGGTTTGGCTGTTTTACAAACCGACTAGTGGACCTAGTTCAATTGGTCATTTTAATTACGGATATTATTATAATATCCGTAATTAATTATATATTATTATAATATCGTCATTCCCATTACGGATATTAGTAGAGTTCTGGGGGAGGGAAAGAAGGGGTGTGGGGTACGATACTATTGCCCAATGTGTTTGTCAAGATTTTGGACTGAATTAAAGCTACAAAAATCAGATGAAACACTGCAAAAGACACGGCTATCATTCGGTGGAGACTGGTGCTGATGACCGATCAATTTTACGATTTAGAAATTTCCAGAATACACTTATGGAAAGTGATAAAATAAGTTTTAGACCGTGAGGCTAGACTCACAAATATGAACGACCCACAATATCCAAATCGTATCAAAGAACATCAAGCTATTGCAGTTTCCTTTGCCCATGTCCAGAGAGACAGCAGTAACACAATACGTCTCTTAGAAATAGTTGAGATAATGGATGAGGAAGATTGCATGGTAAAAGCATTGACTAGATTAACTGACACAGCGAATGGTGCAATCTCCCACTTGAGACACACACACTACCCAATGATACTATCAGCAGAGGATCGCTGATATGATTTCAATGATTTCAGGGTTACAAAGATACACAGAGCCCTGCAATTCGACCAGAAACCCTACTTGAAAACGTTTATTGACACTTTTGTCAGTAAAAGTTCACAGGCAAAAGTAAAGCTTAAAAAGAAATTTATAAACTTATTTTAAATTCAGCTTTTGGGAAATTGTGTGAAAGCGTACGAAACCGATCTCGTTGTGACGTCGTATCTTGCCCCCAAGAATGTGCTTATATCATCGCCGATCCTTACTTCACAACATTCACGGTCATAGACCCAAACATGGTTCTCCGACACAAAAAAAGAGAAATGTTGTTCTGAATAAGAATATTGCAGGAGAGAGTTTCAGTACTGGAAATTTCCAAGAAACTCATGTTGTCATTCTTTTACAATGTGTGTAAGGTACAATGGCCAAGGGAGGGGGAAGTTCAAGTGTACTATGGATACACCGATTCTCTATTGTTAAAAGTTAAATCGAGAATTTATTGAAAGATTTGGAAAATGGCGTGCACATCAGCTCAAGGATGGATTAAACGAATTGGAATGAGAGCATCTACCCCGAGTTGGTGAAACGTCAGGCCCCAAATCAATTGTTAATGTTAAAATCGGAAAAGGGGAGCAATTTAATATCCAATGGGGTGTTTCCCGGTCCAAAAGTATACTGTGTGGAAACAAACGATTAGCATATAAAACAAGCGTGCAAAGGGGTGCCTACATACTTTGTAAAAAAAAATAGTTTCGACATGAGTGTCTACAGAAAATGTGTGGAGAGTAGTCTAGTGCCAAGAGCAAAAGTAATGGCAGTTCGCTCATTACAATTCAAAAATTATGCTGTTAAAGTGAAGAAATGACATGTCTTGCATATCCGACAAGGTCTATGTACTTGAGGTTGGTGTGAAGGTACTCTCCCATGGACATTACCGAATTTCAGATCGAGTTGAATGTATGGACTATCGAAAACAACTCGGTCTGGATAAATTAACTTAAATTCAAAAATAGTGCTTAGTGGGTGGGTCTTTTTTTGAAGGACAACAATTTCCCATATAATCTACATTCTATTTTCATTGCCATCATCATCATCATCGTCAACATCATTTAACTTTTGCTGCTATTGCATTATTTTAAATACATCTTGTTGCCAATAAATGAAAAATATTAAATTGTTTTTGTTGTTCTATTCTTTTGCTATTATTGTTGTTCTTGTACAAAAAGTGTTGCTAATCAAAGAAAAAATATGTTTTGTTTTTTCTTGTTGCTATTGAATATCGTAATAGGTAGATGCTGTTACTCTAAGGAAAATTATTATTATCTATTCATTAGACAAGTATGGTTTAAAGTTAGTTTTAGTCCAACTGCTGTCAACAGCAGTATGTATAAATTTAAAAACATTATTCAGATCGTTTCTCTGTGGTCCGTCAATGTCGGGAAAAACGATACTTTTAGTTAAAATAATTAAAATTATAATAATTTTTTTTTTGGAAAAAACCAAATAAAATTTACTATTGCTATAGTATTTGGCAAGAGTCCAATGACCAAATAAAAGCTATTGCCACTGCTTCATCTATACCAATACAATTCATACGAGGACTTGACGTTTTCAATAGTATTGAGCCAAACTCAGGGCTGATTATTGATGATTTAGCTGAATCCATTGAACAGTTCTCACAGGAAATGCTAGAACTGTTTACTGTTCACTCTCATCATGAACACATTTCTATAACCCTAGTTCTACACAATCTGTTTCATCACAACAAGTGTATGAGGGCCCTTGCTTTGAACTGCACTATCTATATTATCTACCGAGTTGTTCGTAATTCAAGTTCTCTAATAACTCTCAATAAACAGATATATCCCGGTGTCCCTAAATTTCTACTTTCAGCGTACAGTCAGGCGACAAAATGAGCCCTACGGGTACATTTTGCTGGATCTTAATCAGAATAAACCCGAGTATTTGCGTGTAGTCACAGATATTTTCGACAAAGAAATTACTGTATATCTTCCATTGAACAGTAGAAAGGGCTATTAGTTGCCATCATGACACTGAAGAAACTACACGAAAATAGACACTTATTTTCCGTTCTAAGCACTTCAAAACCACCACTCAGGAAGGCCATACTCAAACAGGGTGCTGACAAAGTATTTATTATCTAATATCGGAAACTTGTTTAAATTTAACTGATGGCAATGTACAGTTACCAGAAGGTGTTAGACAACAGACACAGCAACATCGTTCCACTGTACATGCCTTGGCTTGCAAAAACAAAGGAAAAGATTTTAAAGAAAACGTCTCCTTCAAGCGGGCTGCAGCTTTTTTACACTTTTACTGCCAATAATCGAAGGACCTGTAAACAGTTTTCTCTAGATGGCTAAACCCTACAAATTGACTCCAATAGAGCTTGTCGTTTCACCAATTGAACACTTTGAGGACAATCTAAGCAAGTTCATTAATGATGAAAATGTTGCCGATGATAAAAAGCTAGTTTTACTTCAAGATACACTTCGTCACGTGGACAAACATAGACCGTATCATGAGAGAACCACCTTCAACGTCACTGATCCCACGCCCCCCAAAGAGTCTGCAGCAAGAACAACAGCAAAATCAAAGAAGAAGGAATTGAATCAATAGTGACATCAATTGGAAACCTACTGCCACACACCTATCGGGAACAGAGTAAAAAGAGTATTAACATATCTCATGTTGGAAAGTGGTGATGGTTATCAACTTCAAGTCGATAGAACAGGGAAACGAATTATAATTCAGAGAAAAAGTTATAATGTAATCGATTTAATTTGTGATATGGTTACAAATCGTAAAGGACTTGTATCATTTGACAAAAATCTATACAGCCTTCTAAATACATCAAACTTCCCCAAAAGTCTTACTGGCAATAAGCAAATTCTAAAGAAATTAAGGGTATATGGTAGAGTTGTCATCCCTCTAACAACGCCAACATCATTTAAAAAAGAAGAAGAAGAAGATTTTAAATCAATCTTGGAAAATACTAGCACTCCTAGTAGCAGCAACAGCATTGATTTGATAACACCGACGACGGTGATGATGGATAGACAAAAGCAAACACGTATTGATATCAGCTCACCGTCACAAGCACCACCCTCCACTGTGCAAAAGGGTAGTGGGCATTACACTACGTGTTTGCGTTCAAAATGGATGGTTTTAAAATACGTTTATGAAAATATTGGTGAAGTGGGAAGTCTACGTTCCCCCACAACACTTTCTAAAGTTGCCGCTGACGTCGGTGGCGACAGCAGTAGCAGCACTTTAAAAAAAACGCAAAAGGGTATCTATAAAATGAATCCAGTCACACTCTACATCGAAATCGCAGGCTTCGTGGCAAACAATATCGACAAACTAAAGCCTTTTTCACACTGCATACAATGCAAAAAGATCTTTTAACTCTAGATGGGATTCAAAGACGGCACAATACACCCTACAAATAGATTCTAGTGGCAATCAGTGTCTTTAGTCGCTATGCATATGCCATTCCATTGCGACCAAAGAGAGTTGTTGAAGTTACTCAGGCTTTAGAAGGTATTTTTGAACAAGATTGCTATAGAAAAATTCAAAGTGATCGAGGTAGCGAATTTGTTAATCCACATGTGCAAAGGGTTCTATTGAAATATAATACAAAGCTCTATCATAATCAAAGTCTGATAAAGGCTGCAATGGCTGAACGATTGATAAGAACGATTCGTCTATTAATTCGAGATATTGTACACTGAGAATACTGCTGCTTTTATTCATGATTTAGATAAAATCATGCACATATATAACCAACAACTCATCGATCACTGTCCTATGTTAGCCCTCAGGAAGTTCATTGTAGTGAAAACACATTTGACACTTTTTTTAAACAATATTCCAGTGAAAAAAATCGTGAAGAAAAAATTTCAATGTTGGCGATACTGTTCGTATTAATAGAACCAGCAATATTTTTGAAAAAGGGGAATTATTTATGGTCTACTGAACTTTTTAAAGTGTCCAAAATCCTAGACACCGAACCCACAACATATCGTCTGCGAGACACCAAAGATAATGAGATCCTCGGCGGTTTTTATGAATATGAACTACAAAAAGTTAGAAACAGTAGTGAAATTTATAAAATTGAAAAGATATTAAAGAGCCGTACTCGCAGGGGCAAGAGACAGTTGCTAGTTCGTTGGCTAGGATACAACTCTGATTTTGATTCTTGGGTTGCAGTTGAAGACATTAACGATGCCCAATGATTTCTATGTGACATTCATGTCCAATGTCTCCGACCCTCTCTACAGTGATTTGAATAAAACAAGTGATTTTTGGACGAAACTCTCTCCCACTATCAAATTCGATGGCGCGTATGAAGTGGTTCTTGTCGACTGTATTCTCAAAATACCTATGATATCCTGATAAAAGATTGCAAATATGATATAAAAAATTAGACCCTATGATTGGCCACCAGCCATTAGCGAACAACATCAAATTCAAAAGATCAATTACTTGGATTAACCATATGTTGAATTACCATACGAGGAACTCACTTGTATGAATGATTTATGTCGTTCTATCAATAAAAGAATTTCCGCTCGTAAAAAAGGAGCCTTTCATTTCAACTATTCAAAGGAAGAGGGCAAGATCTACATTAGTTCACCCATTGTCAGTGAAACGGTTATTCTCAATGATAATCTGAAAGATCTTCTTGGCTTTAAACTTAATGTAATCAATGGTAAAGTGCCGGAAACACTAATGTTATTTTGATGACTACCCGCCGGCCTTCTCCACGGACACTTGTATATTTCTTTACGCTTCATTTGTTGAAACATCCAGAGTTGGCAATAACAATTCTCCCCTCCTATGAGTTCTTGAACAAAAAACCAATCAAGATCATATTCATCCTTACAATATAAAGCATGTTCAGTATATCCCCGTGAACATTTCCTATTTGGAACTCTGTCAGTTAACACTAAGAACTGAATTAGGTGATTCTCTAGCAATATTAAAAGGTTTGGTTGTGATTACATGTCATTTTCGACCCATCGTTGTCGGTTCTCAAAAACAAGATGTCTAATTGAAAAGTGGTATTCATTTGTCCTGATATTGACTGCTATGTTAATACTCTTGGCCCAAGACAACTGGGCGATGGAATGGACTATTACAAAGGTCGTTCATCAATGTCTGTCTATGGTTTTGGCAGTTTGTTTGCTAAGCTGTTTTGCTCTGCACTACCTCTGGCTAAAAAAAATATATTGTACCGGCTGCGACAGATTTTGCATCCTCTACACTATACGATTGGAGCTCTGGCAAGGATTTAAAAAAAAAAGTGCTTCGGACAATCTTAGGTCCAGTGCGCGAACCCTTGGCGAGCAATTAAATCTCGACAAAATGGAAAAGGTTTAAAAAGGTCGAGAAACAGTGCACCACTCATCAGTCTCTACTGATTTCTTTTCATAGACTGAACAATGGCATATCTACCGCATAAGGATTCCCATCCTTCAATCACTTAATCTTTAAATCTCTTATATGCAGAAAATGCCGATGTGAGTGTAAAACATGGATACTATGAACAATTTTATCCACAACAACCGCTCTCCGATAATACCCACTTTCAAATTTATTCCAATGAAGACTACTTTATGGACATGTCTTTGACATTTATAGATTTACATCTGATAGTCAAGATATCCGACAATAGAATGTCGATTCGTGTTGATGGAATATCCTATGAAAGTTGTATATTACATCATTTATTTTGTCAAATCAGTGTCTACATAAATGGCACATTGGTGAGCACAAGCAAAAATCTCTCAAATTATACAAGCTATATGCAGTTCATATTGATGACACCCAAGTCATACAAGGAATTGAGATGTACCTCCAATGGATATGAATATATTACAGATCCTGATAGTACAGATGCACTTGAAAATGCTACAACTAGTGAATTACATCTAGTTGGAAAAATATGTCATGAGATATTTAATATACCCCAATGGCTACCACCAAATATAAAAGTGGATATAAATTGACGCCTGCTCCATCCAATTTCATTTCACGAAAAGGAACTTCCTGCCAATCCTGATGTAACTCTCTCGCTCACCTCGGCAATACTACATGTACGAAAGCAGCATGTTATGAGTTCTGTTGCTTTGGCAGCGGAAAAACTGAGAGCCAGTAGAAATAACATTAAACTACTTGTTCCTCATACAATTACCAATCAACGTAATATTGCCACAGTCTCGCGCACCTTCACCGACTCATCCTTTATCAGTGGCGAAATTCCATCAAAATTAGCATTGGCATTTGTAAAAAAAAAGCGCTAGCGCAATAGATTCGCGGACTCGCTGCCAACATAAATTTGAGATGTTAGGACTTTCATCTCTTGTCTGCAAAGTAAATGGAATCCCACTCTATAATATATCTTTTGATAAATCCTATAGGATATTGTATGAGTTGACAATGCAAACCCTATATCATAATTCACAAACTATTTGAAAATGGTATAACCGAAGAAATGTTCGCTATAGCACATGGTATCATTGTTCTAGACTTGTCTGGCACTCAAGATATGAGTAAAGTACGAACGGGGAGTGTGCGTTTAGAGTTTACATTTGCCGACCCATTACCTGAGAGTATCGCGTTAAATCAATTTGAACCCTATTCGAAAATAACTCCTGAAGGCAGTGTTCTACTAGACCTTGCACCATGAACACTAGTCAAATAATCAGTGTATTTAATATGGCCCCTACATGTCCAAATACAGATCCTATTGTTTATTCGGACTTCCTTGAAAAATTCAAAGTGCAAACAATACCCTAATAATTGTTAATAGCAGTCCATCGACTGTGAATACCGGCCATTGGCTTTGCATCTTTCAAACAATGAAGACTATTGAATTTGTTATTCCTCGGCCTACCCTATACATTCTACAGTCCACACATCAACAACTTGATATTGAAAGCAGTGAGAAAACTATTATTCAAAACCAGAAGAGATCGCGGGATCTAACGACTAAAAGTTACGATTTTTCATGCGCTACTATATTTCGTCTTCAGATTTCGCGGTTATACTTACAAGCAGTTTCTCAACCTTTAGGTGGACAATCCCCGTCTGAACGACTTTATGGTGGAAAATATCCTCTGAGACCTGTATAATATTTATGTTAGTGCCCAAGAGTAAAGTGCTTTAAAAATGTATGTAAATTTGTTTATTAATAAAAAAATGTATATACACAACAACAATGTCTTTATTCTTCACTTTAGATTTCTTCTTCTTCGGTGTATAGGCAACTGTCTAGAACCACTAATGCTGGTAGATCATTTGAATTCACTGTATATTGATCTTAATTGGCTGCAAAGTCAGGGTCACATTTTCTACAGTACAATGTAACTTCACTTTTATCATATCTCTTTGTATAGTCAATGATACTATTTGCATTCATATTGTGAAATTCACGCATTTCAATTTGTCTATTTGATGTCATATCACATACATCGTTTTCAAGTGGTGCATCAAATTCTGTAACAGCCAAATAAAAATCATTAGGTTTATAGTCATAATAGGCAGTGTCGTCACAACGATGAAGTAGAAACCAAATTGCCTTGTTACCCCAACAGTTGAATCATAGACCTGATTCTTCCTCCCAAAATAATTTAAAACCACGACGATACCAATCTCATAGAAATAAACTAAAATCTCGTTTAGGGTTCTTTCCAATTATACCAGGATAAGTTTTATCCCACTGATCACATTTGTCATAGTGACAATTGGAGCATAGTTGCCTTCTAGGGTGAGAGTCACAAATCTCTTTAAGACATGAATTACACAGCCTTTAATTTGTACTACATATCCTCTATAATTTACATAATTTACACATTTCATTATACTCATCAATAATTGTACAATTTGCACATGATGACCAACTGCCAAGAGTATACATACATAGTGGACATGTATAGAACATTTTTTTTTTGGTTTCCGTTGTCATCTCTCTCAAAGCTAAAAAGAAAACTGATCCACGTTCAATAAACTCAGAAGGGGGATTGGAGAGAGAGAGTAGTAGCTCTGTGACGTTATATAACCTGTTTTGAAGGGAGAGTCATCAAAGAACCTATGGCAATGTATTCAAAAGTATATACACGATATTATTCTGCTTTGTTTCAATTAATATATCAATAAATTGAGTAAAAGCATTTGAGTCACGTCGTAAAAGCTTCATACAATAATCCAACGGTCGAGAATCATTCCCCATAATATTGTCAAGCATTCCCTGAGAAAATATCTTCCGTTGAAGATATAACTCGTGAAAATCATCATCTAGAATCAAACTTTTTTCCATGATCACAAGACTCGACTTCATTCTCTCTTTCTCAAATTCATTCATTTTTCAATCCTAACACTCTCGCTGCTGACTCTAGACTAACCATGATTCGTTCTACTTCAAGAATATTCGATAACCTACTTTACAAAACCTAACAAAAAGAAAGGGGACATTTTCGATTTTGAAACAATTTTATTGTGTAAGGATCATTACAACAATAATATATTACACATCAGACCCCGAAGCCACGCCACGCCGACATGACGGCGGCGAATGTGTGATTTAGTATCGGCGGGGGCGCGCCGCCAGGCGCGCCGAAAATTTTTTGGCGGCGCGCCGCCGATTTTAGACCGGCGGCGCGCCACGGCGCGCCGATTTTTTCGGATTAAAAATAATAATAAAAATTCCACTTCACCAAGCACGTTCAACCTCAATTTTAGTAAGGATTTTTAAATGGTTGGCTAAAAAAACATACAAGAACGATATGACAAAACAGGAATTTGTTGGGCCGTGCGGAAAGTGTTTATGTTCACCATCGATCAGACCAAGTAGAATTCTCATTTTTAGCCACTAGACCCAGGGAAACCTATGTTGTGTTTATGTTTAACATCGCATTGCTCCTATAAAATCCCTTGTTTAGTCATTTCCTTCTTGTTAATGATTTGGGCTAATGTGTGTATAACTTTCAAAGTCTGAAGTTCAAACATCTCCTGTTCATCAAATACACACGAAAAGGAAGTGAAAAAAAACAAAACAAATAACATCATCGAAAAAACATTGTATACAAGTCAGGTACCATGGCTTAACAACACCAACAATTTTAAATCAGCGGTTACATCACTTCGGTTACAATTGATGTAACAAAAGTGAGTTTGTTCACTCTGCCTGAAGGCACTATCAGTCCTGTCGTGCTAAAAAGCCGTTTAGCAGGGGCACTTGTAGCCGGTACAGCCAGAACTTTTAACGAGCGCAAACTGCCGATCGCGGGATCTGATACTAGCATTGGACATTGGGGTCCCACAGAATGCCGCAAATGGCAAATGGGCTTCTTCTTTGTATCTGCTGAAATAAGTTGTTTTTATAAGGGAGAACACACCGGCACCTTTACCGTAGGGCTCCTGCGCTCTACACTACAGGAGGAACTAAACTGCACCTTTACCCTCTTTTTCTTATCAACACGGAATAACCCTCCAAAATTCTTTTCTGAAAGAAGTGGTCAAGTTATGACGTTTCAAGTCAAAGTTAATAAATATAATACTGTATTTATATAAAAATATCAAACTAAAAAAATATAAATGTTTTTACTTTTATAACTTTAATAAATTAAATAATATTAACATTTTAATTACTAAATATCAGTATATGTTTATTAAACTGACAATGCACATTCATTTGTATTTTTTTTTTTTTTTCAGTAAAGTGCAAATTATGTTTTGGCCTTGGGAAGGCATAGGGGTTTTGAGCCCAACTTATGTTAATTTCTGCTCGTTTTGAGTTTGACTCGGTTATTTATTGTAATTTCTGTTCGTTTTTGGGTTTCATTTATTTATCGATGCTGATTTGTGGTAGTTTCCCGCTTGGTAGATTATTTGATTTTAATTTTGCTCATTTTTTTGTTTAATGGAATTCTTTACTTTTCTTTGAAAAACTTATTTTGTGGAAACAGTTTTTTTAATTAATTTCTGTTCGTTTTATATTGACATAATCTTTTCAGGGAAAAAGAAAATAATACTTTAAATCTTTTCGTTTTTCTAAGAATTTATAGTTTGGCCTGCTAATTGTATGCTGGAAAAAAAATTTCAGCAATTTTTAACAACATAGACCCTTTTAAAAATCTGGAATCAAATAGTAGTGTTTATTTTAGTTTCATACCTCCTCTAGTTGATCTGAAATGAAAAAGTTGATAACATTCGCAAAAAAATTTGTTTACTTTCTTTGATAGCTTGGATACACTTACGCTATTTGATTTGGGTCAAATTTTAAGAGCAGAAGAAGCCCCGAAAGTTTGAACATAATACCCTCAGTCGTTTTTGGGATACTGCTGAGATGCCTTATTGGGAATTAGCATTAACAAAGTGCATTTTTTATTTAATCTTAAAGCAACATTTACTTTTTAAACATAAAGGCAAATGATAGGGTGGGCGTGGGAGGGGGATTAGTTTCCCTTCAATCATTTTCGACTATTAAAAACGACATCAGCCATTACTATTTTCAATCGATTGAGCCCTTTTCGAAGTTCCTACGACAATTCCTTCGATACGAATTGCCCTGGTCTAAACAACAACAAACAACAACAAAAAAAAATGATACATTATACCCACGTCGATCTCTACTATAAAAATGTCAAGCCTTCCAATCACTTGCGATTATTAAAAAGGGCACTAGGCTTTTCGATTTCCAATCGAATGATCCCTTTTTGAGTTTCTATAAACACCGTATATGCCCCCATGGCATAAATTACAACCCTTACCCTAAGGGCTGTGAGGGTGGTTGTCATCCTCTAAGACCTAATTTCCAGAACTTTCAACTATGTTAAACAAAATGGCTATCTCAAAATTTTGATTGGATGTGTTTTGGGAAAATGGTGGGCGTGGAAGGGGTGTTAGTTGCCTTCCAATCATTTTTGACTATTAAAAAGGGCACAAGCCACTCCAATCTCTAATTGAATGGGCCCTTTCGAAGTTTCTACAACAACTTCTTCGATATGAAGTGCCCTGGTCTAAAAGAAAATGAATAAATAATACATTGTGTCAACATCGTTCTTATATACCCCCCAGGGCATAACTTAAAACTCTTGCCCTAAGGGTTGTGGGGGAGTAACCTCCTCAAAAACATATTTTCTCTCTGGAAATCAGTCTCTCTGAACAAAATGGCTATCTTAAAATTTTGATTGGATGTGTTTGGGGAATGGTGGGCGTGGAAGGGGTGTTAGCTGCCATCCAATCACTTTCGACTATTAAAAGGGGCACTAGCTATTCCAATTTCCAATCGAATGAGCCCTTTTTGAAGTTTCTATGACAACTCCTTCGATACGAATTGCCCTGGTATGGAAAAAAAAAAAAAAAAATAAATACTACATTGTGCAAACATTGTTCTTTACTTCGGCAGCTCGATTGCGCTGCCTATGATAACATCCTGAATTGCCTAATGCTCTTTTTACCTACCTCTTTTCATCCGAAAAATCAGAAAGAAAAATGAACAGAATTTTAAAGTGGAAGGTAGAATTTTTGTTTCAAGAAAAATTTCTTCTTCTCCTTCCTACGAACCGATATACATGGCGAGCAGTATTTATCTTTAAGAAACAGATTAGCCGGGATGACGGTTGAAGCCCGGAGGTCGATATCGATAACCAAAAAAGAGAGAAAAAAAAAACAAACGGCGGCGTATTAGTGACGCCGCCGCCGACAGAATCAGCGGCGGCGTCAGCGCGCTGATACAAGCTCGGCGGCGCGCCACCGTTCTGTTTTCGGCGGCGCGCCGCCGACTTTTCGGCGTGGCTTCGGGGTCTATTACACATATACAATTACCGATATAACTTATTGTCCTCAATATACTTCACTATTGCATTTAAAGCACTTTGAAGTCTATGTATATGTACTATATTGACTTTCGCAACGAAGCATATTGGTCCTCCAATTTAAATTTACTCAAAGATATCACGTATCTTGCATATACTTCTTCCCACTCGAGAAAAAGTCGAGATCCTCTTGTGATTTCTACCGCAATTTTTGGTGCTCTTGTATCATTGCTGCTGCTACCAGCTCCACTATCAACTTAATAGTGTAAACATTCCACTCATTACTGCAAATATATATCTTGCCAAATAAATAAACGAGTAAAGTCAAACTGTTTTCTTACTCCTTGAATTCTATTCTCACACTAATATCAACTATACTGACAATCCTTCCTTATATTAGTTGCGCTTGCTTTTGCACAGGTCTATGCTAAAAATTCCCAGAAATCTGCTCTGATGTAACGCCCGGCAGTATTCAATGAGCTTGTGGTTGTGACGTCACTTAGCCCTGTATTTATAGCCCTCTGATTGGCTTAGAAAAAGGCGTGTAATCTTGTACTGGCAGTATTCTAGCCCTCCGATTGGCTGTTATCTTATGCTGGTAAAAAATTATAGAAGGGTTCCTACTTATACATTGTGTTGGGAAGGTAAAACTTGATTATACAGATGATTTGTACCCACAATCTATTTCAATAAATGAAGCTGATTGTCCGATTTTGGTAAAAATTGGTAATTTTACCAATAAGAAATTGGTAAAAAAAAAACAGTACTGAATAATCTGGCTATGATGCTGAAAGACCAACTTGATTCGGTAAATGATTATACTCCGGTTTCAATTAAATATATAACTAATAGCGATGGAGTCCTAAACAATCTTATTTATCGCGACTTAAGTACTTGGATGAAAGCAAATGTGAAAGTAAAACACTCCTAGACTTAGTATACACTGATGAGTTGAGCGTCCAAGATGAAAATGTTAGCCAAATGAAATATTTTTTGGATGGTTTGAGTGCTCGGGGAGCGAATATAGGCTTTAAGGTAATTAAAAGGGGATTTGAAGTAAAATAAAATTTCTTTGGATGGATGTAAAGGGACGCTCTAAACAGGTTGGGATTGAGGAGAAGCTTGAGTAAATATGTTGGCTTCAGGTGGATTGGTTCTGCAGTGTGTTGTTAGTAGTAGTTGTAGTAGTAGTATTGTGCTACTATTGACATGTATTTTAGGTGCATATAATAGTAAACAATGAAAAAAAAAAAGGGAAGATGTTAATGAAGAAAATAGCAATGAAATTAAAAAGATGCTCAGGCCTGTTTTTTAAATTTCAAGAAAAAAAATATATTTTTTGTATTATATTTTTTATTATATATTTTTGAAAAAATCTGTATTTTTTGAATATCGTTTATTCTTGCCTTTGATGCAGAGAAAATTTACTAGACGTGAGAATGGGCTCCTTTTCTGGAAGATTAATTAAAAAAACTTTTTCCACAAAATAAGTTTTTCAAAGAAAAGTAAAGAACTCCATTAAAACATAAAATAAGCAAAAATAAAATCAAATAATCTACCAAGCTCGAAACTGCCACAAATCAGCGTCGATAAATAAATGAAACCCAAAACGAATAGAAATTACAATAAATAACCGAGTCAAACTAAAAACGAGCAGAAATTAACATAAGTTGGGGGCAAAACCCCTATGCCTTCACAAGGCCAGAACAAAACTTGCACTTTACTGAAAAAATATAAATGTTTACTTTTATAACTTTAATAAATCAAACAATTTTAACATTTTGATTACTAAATATCAGTATATGTATATTAAACTGATAATGCACATTCATTTGCCCCGAGGGTTTGTGGGGGAGTGTCCTCCTCAAAAGATATTTTTCTATCTGGAAATCAGCTACGCTGACAAAATGCCTATCTCATAATTATGATTGGATGTGTTTGAGGGAATGATGGGCGTGGGGGGGGGGGGGCTAGTTACCCTCCAATAACTTTCGACTATTAAAAAGGGCATTAGCCCTTTGAATTTCCCAATCTAATGAGCCTGTTTTTGAAGTTTCTAAGACAACGCCTTCTATAAAAACCTTATATGCCCCCAGGGCATATCTTAAAACCCTTGCCCTGAGGGTTGTGGGGGAGTGTCTCCTCAAAAAGATATTTTCTATCTGGAACTCTGCTACGCTGACAAAATTCCCATCTCAAAATTTTGATAGGATGTGTTTGGGGGAATGATGGGCGTGGGGGGGGGGGTAAAAAAAAAAAAAAAAAAATGCCCTTCAATCAGTTTCGACTATTAAAAAAAAGGGGCACTAGCCCTTTAAATTTCCAATCGAATGAGCCTGTTTTGAAGTTTTCTACGACAACGCCTTCTATAAAAGCCTTATATGCCTCCAGGGCATAACTTAAAACCCCTTGCCCTGAGGGTTGTGGGGGAGTGTCCTCCTCAAAAACCTATTTTCTATCTGGAAATCAAACACGTTGAACAAAATGGCTATCTCACAATTTTGATTGGATGTTTTGTGGGAAAGATGGGTGTGGGGGGGGGGGGGGGGGCTAGTTGCCCTCCAATCACTGGGAGGGCTAGTTGCCCTCAATCACTTTCGACTATTAAAAAGGGCACTAGCCTTTTGAATTTCCAATCGAATGAGGCTTTTTTGAAGTTTCTACGACAACACCTTCTATAAAAACCTTATACGCCCCCAGGGCATAACTTAAAACCCTTGCTCTGAGGGTTGTGGAGGATTCTCCTCCTCAAAACACATTTTTCTATCTAGAAATCAACTACGCTGAACAAAATGGCTATCTCGAAATTTTTATTGGATGTGTTTGGGGAACGATGGGCGTGGGGGGGGCTAGTTGCACTCTAATCACTTTCGACTATTAAAATGGGCATTAGCCCTTTGAATTTCCAATCGAATGAGCCTGTTTTGAAGTTTCTACGACAACGCCTTCTATAAAAACCTTATATGCCCCAGGGCATAACTTAAACCCTTGCCCTGAGGGTTGTGGGGGAGTGTCATCCTCAAAAAGATATTTTCTATCTGGAAATCAGCTACGCTGACAAAATTCCTATTTCAAAATTTTGATAGGATGTGTTTGGGGGAAATGATGGGCGTGGGGGGGGGGCTAGTTGCCCTCCAATCATTTTCGACTACTAAAAAGGGCACTAGCCCTTTAAATTTCCAATCGAATGAGCCTGTTTTGAAGTTTCTACGACAACGCCTTCTATAAAAGCCTTATATGCCCCCAGGGCATAACTTAAAGCCCTTGCCCTGAGGGTTGTGGGAGAGTGTCCTCCTCAAACACCTATTTACTATCTGGAAATCAAATACGTTGAACAAAATGGCTATCTCACAATTTTGATTGGATTTGTTTGGGGGGAAAGATGTGCCCCAGGGCATAACTTAAAACCCTTGCCCTGAGGGTTGTGGGGGAGTCTCTTCCTCAAAAACGCATTTTCTATCTAGAAATCAACTACGCTGACAAAATGGCTATCTCAAGTTTTTTATTGGATGTTTTTGGGAAACGATGGGCGTGGGGGGGGCTAGTTACCCTCGAATCACTTTCGACTATTAAAAAGGGCACTAGCCCTTTGAATTATCAATCGAATGAGCCTGTTTTGAAGTTTCTACGACAACGCCTTCTATAAAAAACCTTATATGCCCCCAGGGCATAACTTAAAACCCTTGCCCTGAGGGTTGTGGGGGAGTGTCATCCTCAAAAAGATATTTTCTATCTGGAAATCAGCTACGCTGACAAAATTCCTATTTCAAAATTTTGATAGGATGTGTTTGGGGGAATGATGGGCGTGGGGGGGGGGGGGGGGGGGGGGGCTAGTTGTCCTCCAATCATTTTCGACTATTAAAAAGGGCAATAGCCCTTTAAATTTCCAATCGAATGAGCCTGTTTTGAAGTTTCTACGACAACGCCTTCTATAAAAGCCTTATATGCCCCCAGGGCATAACTTAAAGCCCTTGCCCTGAGGGTTTCTGGGAGAGTGTCCTCCTCAACACCTATTTACTATCTGGAAATCAAATACGTTGAACAAAATGGCTATCTCACAATTTTGATTGGATTTGTTTGGGGGAAAGATGTGCCCCAGGGCATAACTTATAACCCTTGCCCTGAGGGTTGTGGGGGAGTCTCTTCCTCAAAAACACATTTTCTATCTAGAAATCAACTACGCTGAACAAAATGGCTATCTCAAGTTTTTTATTGGATGTTCTTTGGTGGGGGAACGATGGGCGTGGGGGGGGGGGGGCTAGTTACCCTCGAATCACTTTCGACTATTAAAAAGGGCACTAGCCCTTTGAATTATCAATCGAATGAGCCTGTTCTGAAGTTTCTACGACAACGCCTTCAATAAAAACCTTATATGCCCCCACGGCATAACTTAAAAACCCTTCCCCTGAGGATTATGGGGGAGTTTCCTCCTCAAAAACATATTTTCTATCCGTAAATCAACTACGCTGAGCAAAATGGCTATCTGACAATTTTGATTGGATGTGTTTGGCGGAATGATGGCGTGGGGGGGGGGGGGCCACAGTTAGTTGCCCTCCAATCACTTTCGACTATTAAAAAGGGCACTAGCCCTTTGAATTTCCAATCGAATGAGCCTGTTTTGAAGTTTCTACGACAACGCCTTCTATAAAAACCTTATATGCCCCCAGAGAATAACTTAAAACTCTGCCCTGAGGGTTGTGGGGGGAGTGTCCTCCTCAAAAAAACATTTTCTATCTGGAAATCAACTACGCTGAACAAAATGGCTATCTCAAAATTTCAATTGGATGTGTTTGGGGAAATGATTGGCGTGAGAGGGGGGGCTATTGACCTCCAATCACTTTCGACTATTAAAAAGGGCATTAGAACTCTCGATTTCCAATCGAATGAACTCCTTTTGAAGTCTCCTCGACGACCCCTTCTATATGAAGTGCCCTGCTTTAAAGAAAAAAAATAATAAACTGTACATTTTGTCAACATTGGTCTTATATGCCCTCAGGGCATAACTTAAAACCCTTGTCCGAAGGGTTGTGGGGGAGTGTCCTCCTCAAAAAGATATTTTCTATCTGGAAATCAACTACGCTGAACAAAATGGCTATCTCAAAATTTTAATTGGATGTGTTTGGGGGAATGATGGGCGTTGGGGGGGGGGCTAGTTGCCCTCCAATCACTTTCGACTATTAAAAAGGGCACTAGCCACTCCAATTGCCAATCGAATTAGCCTTTTTCGAAAATTTCTACGACAACTCATTCGATACGAAATGCCCGGGTATGGAGAAAAAAAAAAAACAAAAAAAAACACATTGTGCCCACATCGTTCTATACTTAGGCAGCGCTAGCGCGCTGCCTATGACATAGGAAGAAAACCGAAGTCGACGGTGACGGCAACGCTCTCCTGATCCAAGGACACAATCGCGATGAAATTTCCTACGTCACCGCACTTGCCAGCAGGTCATTGTCTATTCCTGTGACTAGTGTGACCGCAGAAAGACTGTTTTTGGTGGTAGGCCTGATAGTGACTATGATAGTGACTTAGAAAAGAAATGGCCCAGTCCACACAGAGTGGATAAGTTGATTTTCATTCACGATAACTATAGCCACATCCCGCAGTTCTAATATACTTCTGAAGTTTGCCTGAAGGAGCTTTTTTCGACGCACTAATATTCAAAGATAAATGATGAATTTTGATACGGTATTCCAAGTTTTGTTTACAGTAATTTTCGAGGAATAAAAATAATTCTAATTTTGATTATTAATTCTGTTAGAAATACATAGCTCTTAGATATTTCAACTATTCTGCAAGGATTCTGAAATGCCACAGCCATTTCGTTTTTACCAGATTTCTACTTCTCTTGAGGAATAATGAAGAAGACCAGCGTCCAGCCAGCGACTCGCAAAGTTTCTACCTCATGAATAGGTAGGATATCTTATAAATAAAAATTAGATTTGAGGAAGACTAAAATCTATGAGGAGTGTCCTCCTCAAAAACATATTTTCTATCTGGAAATCAACTACGTTGAACAAAAATGGCTATCTCAAAATTTTGATTGGATGTGTTTGGGGAATGAAGTGCGTGGGGGGGGGGGCTAGTTGCCCTCGAATCACTTTCGACTATTTAAAAGTCACTAGCCATTCCAATTTCCAATCTATTGAGCCCTTTGAAGTTCCTAAGACAACGCTTTGAATAAAAACTTTATATGACCCCAGGGCATAACTTACAATCCTTGCACTGAGGGCTCTGAGGGGGTTATCATCCTAAAAGACAAAATTTCCAGAACTTTCAACTACGTTGAACAAAATGGATATCTCAAAATTTTAATTCGATGTGTTTGGGAAAATGGTGGGCGTGAGAGGGGCGTTAGTCACTATCCAATCACTTTCAACTATTAAAAAAGGCACTATCCCTTTCAGTTTCCAATTGAATGAGCCTTTTGAAGTTTCTACTACAACGCTTTCAATAAAAAACTCAATATGCCCCTAGGGCATAACTTATAACCCTTGCCCTGAGGCTGTGGGAGGAGGGGTTGTCATTCTTAAAGACCTAATTTCTAAAACTTTCAACTACGTTGAATAAAATGGGCTATCTAAAAATTTTGATTGGATGCGTTTGGGGAAAAGGTGGGCGTGAGAGGGGGGTTAGTTGCCCTCAAATCACTTTCGACTATTAAAAAGGGTACTAGTCCTTTGAATTTCAAATTGAATGAGCCCTTTTTCAAGTTTCTACGACAAAGATTTCAATAAAATCCTTATATGCCCCCAGAGCATAACTTATAATCCTTGCCCTGAGGGTTATGGGGAGTGTCCTCCTAAAAAAAATATTTTCTATCTGGAAATCAACTACCTTGAACAAAATGGCTATCTAAAAATTTTATTGGATGTGTTTGGAGGAATGATGGGTGTGGGGGGGGGGGCTAGTTGCCTTCCAATCACTTTCGACTATTAAAAAGGGCACTAGCCCTTTGAATTTCCAGTCGAAACGAGCTTTTATTGAAGTTTCTACGACAACGCCTTTTTTAAAAACCTTATATACCCCCAGGGCATAATTTAAAACCCTTGCCCTGAGGGATGTGGGGGAGTGTCCTCTGCAAAAACCTATTTTCTATCTGGAAATCAAATACGTTGAACAAAATGGCTATCTCACAATTTTGATTGAATGTGTTTGGGGGAAAGATGGGCGTGGGGGGCTAGTTTCCCTCCAATCACTTTCGACTATTAAAAAAAGGGCACTAGCCCTTCTAATTTCCAATCGAATGAGCCTGTTTTGAAGTTTCTACGATAACGCCTTCTATAAAAGAATTATATGCCCCAGGGCATGACTTAAAACCCTTGCCCTGAGGGTTGTGGAGGAGTCTCCTCCTCAAAAACCTATTTTCTATCTGGAAATCAAATACGTTGCACAAAATGGCTATCTCACAATTTTGATTGGATTTGTTTGGGGGAATTATGGGCGTGGAGGGCTACTTGCCCTCCAATCACTTTCGACTATTAAAAAGGGCAACGCTTTAAATAAAAACTTTATATGCCCCAGGGCATAACTTACAACCCTTGCCCTGAGGATGTGGGGGGGAAGGGTTTTAACATCTTTAAAGACCTAATTTCCAAACTTTCAGCTACGTTGAATAAAATGGCTATCTAAAAATTTTATTTGGATGTGTTTGGGGAAAAGGTGGTTGTGACAGGGGGTTAGTTGTCCTCAAATCACTTTCGACTATTAAAAAGGGTACTAGTCCTTTGAATTTCAAATCGAATGAGCCCTTTTTCAAGTTTCTACGACAAAGGTTTCAATAAAAATTCTTATATGCCCCAAGGGCATAACTTATAATCCTTGCCCTGAGGGTTGTGGGGATGTGTCCTCCTCAAAAAAATGTTTTCTATCTGGAAATCAACTACCCTGAACAAAATAGATATCTCAAAATTTTTATTGGATGTGTTGGGGGAATGATGGGTGTTGGGGGGGGGGGCTAGTTGCCCTCCAATCACTTTCGACTATTAAAAAGGGCACTAGCCCTTTGAATTTCCAGTCGAATGAGCTTTTATTGAAGTTTCTACGACAACGCCTTCTTTAAAAACCTTATATACCCCCAGGGCATAACTTAACACCCTTGCCCTGAGGGATGTGGGGGAGTGTGTTCCTCAAAATATATTTTCTATCTGGAAATCAAATACGCTGAACAAAATGGCTATCTCAAAATTTTGATTGGATGTGTTTGGGGGAATGATAGGCGTGGGGGGGGGGGGGGGTTAGTTGCCCTCCAATCACTTTCGACTATTAAAAAGGGTACTAGCCCTTTGAATTTCCAATCGATGAGCCTGTTTTGAGGGTTTCTACGACAACGCCTTCTATAAAAACCTTATATGCCCCCAGGCCATAACTTAAAACCCTTTGCCCTGAGGATTGTGAGGGACTGTCCTCCTCAAAAACATATTTTCTGTCTGGAAAACAATTTTCGGTGAACAAAGGGTTCTTTTCATGAGGATGAGGGGCGAACATGAGTTCTACTCCCGGTACTTATCAATTATTGGAAACACATTCAAGAATTACGCATAGGTTACATCTCAGACAACTGGTTTCATAGCTACAATGATGGATGATACAATACATTGGACTAGGACAGAATGCATTGGATTTGTATAATTTGGGCTATACATTTGCGCATTAGGGGTATGGGGGTTAGGTTATGTTTGGTTAAGTTTCCATAATTTTGTTTCTATAGTATTATCTTATAATCAAGTTTTGTTGTTTTTCATTAGGATTAACCTAACTTCGCCATTTGAGTGTGTTTCCAATAACCGACTAATACCCTACTCCCATCCTACCAACGTTTCATAAACTATGAAAGCTAGAGCTGTCTGACATTTCGTTGAAACTATCGCTTCAGAGATGCCAAGGCCAAATTCAAGGAGACCTAGAAATAGCTGATTTAATTAACAGCCATTATATATATATATATATATATATATATATTATATATATATATATATATATATATATATATATATATATATGATATATATATATATATATATATATATATATATATATATATATATATATATATATATATATATATATATATAATATATATTATATATATATAATATATATATATATATATATATTATATATATATATATATATATATATATATATATATGATATATACATATATATATATATATATATATATATATATATATATGTATATATATGTATACATATATATATATATGTATATATATATATATATATATATATATATATATATATATATATATATATATATATATATATATATATATATATATATATATATATATAATATATATATATATATATATATATATATATATATATATATATATATATATATATATATATATATATATATATATAATATATATATATATAATATAATATATATTTAGTATTTTTATTTATATTATTTTAGCTTTAGATTCTAGTTCTTTTCGTTAGTTAATTTCTTATAATATAATTTCGCTTGCATGCATCATTGAGTGGGAATTCGTTTCTGCTCAACCCACAGAAAATCTTTGAGCATTGAGTTAGAAATTGATTCTAAGGGTTTTGGGCATCTAAAAAAGCGAAAAATCTAAAAAGGTGAATTTTAGAATTTTATAAGAATTAGAACAGAAGCAAAAATCTAAAAAAGTAAATTTTCACTAATTCTGTTGAGTCATGGATGCCCGCAAGAGGAGCAGGAAGACAAGATATTTCCCCTCTTCCCCTGTAACTGTACAAAAAAAGTCTTCCCCATGTCTTCCCTATGTACAAAAAGATACAATATTCACTGGCATACGGAAAGAAACGAGAAGCTTTTCAGGAAAACAAGCCTTCTATATCCTCTTTACCACAGAAAAAGGTTTTAAATCATCTTTCCCTTTCAGTGAGAAAACACTTTGCTGGAGATTGTGGTTGGAAGAATGGCAAGGGAAGGGAACTTTGGGGTTTGGGTTGGGGTGGTGTTACCTTTTCACCACTCCTCACAAAAGAGTGCAAGTATACGTTACGAGGACGATAGGGTTATTTTACTTTATAGTTGACAACCTATGCAAACAGATTTTTAGACATAGATATTTGTGGGGGTTTTTTTATCTTTTATGAATGTCATGAAAACAATAACCACAGAAAAATGGAGCTAAGAAAATCTTGAAATAGAAATTAGGAAGTAGAGAAGACGAAAAAGGAATTGAGAGTTGGATAATACATATTAAAATTGGGAAATATATTAAACAGTAATAAAACAGCTTACATATTATTGATCTTGAAGCGATACCAGGCCGGTAGTAAAACACTGTCACAGATAAGATCCGACGGAGTTCTTGCTTGATACAGCAAATTTCGTCTTATATCATCAATTACATAATGATTACCATCTAAACATGGATTACCTAAGAGACGGACAAAAAAGAATGTAATATGATATAATATAATGTAACATCATAATTTAATGTAATATAACCTAATATAATAAACAATGCAAAATAATATAAGCTCTGCTTTGCTACTGAATGGATTTATAAACACTGGGTAAAAAAATATTTAATAACAGAACCAGAACTTACATTTCAAGAATCCGGGGCAGCCTAGACACAAGTCAAAGTCCAAGGCAGGTACATACGCAAAGGATTGGAGGAGGCTGAGGGCCAATGACTACCCCTCAAATCTCACCTTTTTCTTATGGATTCTGTAATTTCTCCTGTTTTCATTCTAACATATCTATTTTGGTGTCCTTTTGAAAATGTGCTATGCCGAAATGTCATCCCTTCAACACAAATTCCTCCTTTGTCGTGCTTGGTCTAGACTCTAAAGAGATTCTATAACTGGGATGGTCGAGATATTAGCTAATCGATTTGAAACCACCATAAATACTAAATTGCTTTAATGTTAATAACCAAAGACAACACTTTAGTGCTGCCTACAGTCAAGAGCCCCTGCCTCCACCGACATCTATTTTTTTGCACTCCAGAGCAGTAGGCACAAAGTGGTAGGCTACCATTCATCCCCTACCCATCCTGCCCAGTGTCTAAGAGTGAGGCAGGGTATTTTGTGGAATAAGGACTGGGTAGGTTCAAGCCATAAATCGATATCAAGACCAAGCTCGGGCGATCAATCTCTCTGGACACGGGAAGGGCAGACTATGGCCCAAGTAAAGATTCCTTGAGGAGCAGTCAGAAATGGGAGAAAAAGATGTGGATGAAGAGAGTTAGATAAGCCCCTGTCTTAAAATACCATACCCAAGGGTGCACCAATAGCCCAACGGCTATTGGTGCTATACCATTTTTTAGAGGAGTAAAGGTGGAGGCAACGGGTTGTTGGGGTCTGAGCCTTGACCTAATTGTTTGAGTTCACCCATAATAATCCTAATGCCAATAACGATAATAACTGCTTATTTAGACTTGAGAATTCCCACGCCGGTCGGCGTATAAGGCGGCAACGATGCCTCTCCACGATGACCTCTCCAGCGTCTTCGGTCAAAGTTCATCAAGGGTTGTTCTTGAGAGCGCTGCGTCTTTTTCTAGGCATCGTCCAAGTGTAGCCTTCTGTCGTCCGCACCGTCGAAACTCCTGGAGGAGCCCAATACCAAACATCACGAGGCAGACGATTGCTTCCCATTCTAACCATGTGTCCCCAATATCACCATCGACTGCTTATGACTATATCAATAACGAGTGATTGTTTTGTCCTCTCTCTAATGAAAGAGTTGGTAATTTTGTCCGTCCAGTTGATTCCGAGAATCCGTCGAAGACAAATATTTTCAAAACTTTGGATTCTTTTCTCTAGCTGTTTTGTCAGCGCCCAGCTTTCAGAACTATACATTAGCAGAGACAGGACATTACTATTAAAGAGCCTTAGTTTCAGCTTTCAAAGAGAAAGTGGCACTTCTCCAAAACGTTACTTAACTTATCAACGGCGCTTCCTGCGCACGCGATACGTGTGGCAACTTCATGCTCGGGGCTTCCATCAGTGCTCACTAGACTCCCAAAATATCTAAAACATCTCTACCTCTTCAATTTCCTTTGCTTTAACTGTCAGTGGCTCAGCAGATACTTTACTCACATTATTGCGCATGATTTTTGCCCTTTTCTCCCCCAAGCACATCCGATAAATATTTTAATCTCCGTTCAAAGATTAGCCAACAAAAACTCCGGGGTGGACCCAACACCCCAGAGCACAGGGGCAGGCGTTGTTAAACTTATTCCCTGGGGGCATACATTGTTCTCTATGGAAGGACTGCTCGTATAAAACTTCAGAAGGGGTTCATGTGATTGGATATTGAAAGTTCTAGTTCACTTTTTAAGAGTCAAAAGAGATCGGAGGTCAACTAGTCCCCCGCCCCACGCCCTCTTTTCCCCAAAACCATCCAATAAAATTTGTTGATACAGTCATTTTATTTTACTATACTATAGACTAAAAATAGTTTTTTTTTTTAAACATCAGATAACAAAAACTCCAGGGTCGACACAACGCCCCAGAGCCCAGTGGCAAGTATTTTTAAGTTATTAATTAAAAAAAAAAAACTTTCCGAAAAATAAGTTTTTCAAAGAAAAGTAAAGGCCATTTTAAATTTAAGCTCAGGAGATACAAATACCTGTTAAAATTCAAACTCAAAACGACCAGAAATTACTATTAAAGAATAAATGAAACCCAAAACGACCAGAAATTAAATAAACAATCATAGCAAAAAACATACAACAAGTAATAATATAAATGAATCAAATAGATCTTGAAGCGAGTAATGCTTAGATTGAATATGAAAATCGAGCTTAAAACGAAAACAAATATTTTGCTATTAAAGTATAAATGAAACTTAAAACGAACAGAAATTATTAAACAATCAATGCGAACAAACATACAATATATATTAATTAATGTAAATGAATAAATAAATCTTAAAACGAGTGAAACTTAAATTGAATATGCAAATCAAGTTTGAATCGAATAAAAATAACTACAAACAAGAGTTTGGGTATCGTCTCACTGCAGAAGCCTAAAACCTACTGCGTCATTGGCGCTTTACTGAAAAACTTGAAATATTTTCACTTTTGTAACTTTAAAAAATCAAAAATTAATTGAGATTTTAGGGAATAAATATCAGCATATGTATATTAAATTGACAATGCACATTTTTTTTCAGTAAACTCATTTGAATTCAGTAAACTCATTTGAAACACTCATTTAAACTCATTTTCAGTAAAGTACAAATTATATTCTGGCTTTTAGAAAGCATAGGGGTTTTGAACCCTACTCACATTAATTTATGCTCGTTTTGAGTTTGAACTCTAATATTTATTTAAATTTTTTGTTCGTTTTGGGTTTCATTTATTTATTGATACTGATTTGGGGTAGTTGTATGCTTGGTAGATTATATGATAGTCCGGACGCCAGGTGTTGAAAATGTGAACCATACCACGACGGAATGGGGCTGCTACGAGAATTAGCCTACCCTCCACCCCCTAAATTGACCATGCAGATTCAAAAATACCAATGGCACTTGCTTGCGAGTGGTGGAACACTCCGAAACTTTACATTTTATTATATTTTGGTGTTTCATGCAAGAAAATGCATGTTCCACAAAGTTTGAGGTGCAGTTTTCCGCTCAAATAGAAATGCCTAGAAGCCATAGAATGTTTGCATTACAAACTAACACGATTAGTTACAAAAAATGGCAGAGTTAAAAAAAAATGGCAAAAAAAACTATATGAGTCTTGAACAGTCTTGGAAAGTATAAACAAAATCAAATTGAATATTAGATATATAATGATATTAATTGTTGAAAGATCCACCAGTTCAAGATTTTTTTTCACTGTAATTTTTATTTTCATTTTCAATGCTGTAAGAACTGGAAAATAATAAATTTGTAATATACGAGTAATTCGTTTTCAGTGAAGCACAATGACGCAGAAGGCTTTAGGTTTTTACAGTTAAAGAAGGGGGCAGTATCCAAATTTTGCTTGGAGTGAAACTATATTTGTCTTGACCAATCTTGAAAAGAACTAATAAATTAAACTGAATATTTGATGCATAATGATATTAATTGCTAAAAGCTCATCAGTTCAAAAATTTTACTGTAATTTTAATATTTATTTTCAATATTAAGTACAAAAGAAAACATTTGTAATATAATTCGTTTTCAGTAAAGCGCCAATGACGCAGTAGGTTTTAGGCTTCTGCAGTGAGACGATACCCAAACTCTTGTTTGTAGTTATTTTTATTCGATTCAAACTTGATTTGCATATTCAATTTAAGTTTCACTCGTTTTAAGATTTATTTATTCATTTACATTAATATATATATTGTATGTTTGTTCGCATTGATTGTTTATTTAGTTTCTGTTCGTGTTAAGTTTCATTTATACTTTAATAGCAAAAATATTTGTTTTCGTTTTAAGCTTGATTTTCATATTCAATCTAAGCATTACTCGCTTCCAGATCTATTTATTCATTTATATTATTACTTGTTGTATGTTTTTTTGCTGTGATTGTTTTATTTAATTTCTGTTCGTTTGGGTTTCATTTATTCTTTAATAGTAATTTCTGGTCGTTTTTGAGTTTGAATTTTAACAGGTATTTGTATCTCCTGAGCTTAAGTTTAAAATGGCCTTTACTTTTCTTTGAAAAACTTATTTTTCGGAAAGTTTTTTTTTTTTTAATAAGTTTTTGTTCTTTTTTGATTGCAAAAAAGTTTCAAGTTTTTATGGCATGGGGGGGGTGCTTACTGTCCGATTATTCTTGACTTTAAAAAAACGGATCTAGAACTTTCAATTTAAATTGAATGAGGCTTTTTTCAAAGTCTATACGATTACCTCTTGATAAAAACCTTATATATGAACAATAGACAGCTTGCATAAACTTGTGGACAGCGATTGACAACAATGAATGGATTGAAAAAATAGCTCCAATAAGGGGATTTAGACCATTTCACTTGCTGACACAAAGGGATCACGACTGTTTGGAATTGACCTTAATAGGAATTTGTGTGCCAAAGCAATTTTGAATCTATCACAGAGTATGTATTTTAACCTTATAATTGGATAATTATAATAGATTTCCTATATGTTCTTCCCATACAAAACCCCTTCCCATAAGTTATAAACCCCCTTAATAAGTTATGCCCCAGGGCACAACTTACAGCGCCTACCCTGGGCCCTGGTGGGCTGTGTCGACACCTGAGTTTTTTGTTATCTGAACTTTGAACTATTTTAAAAAAAAATTTATCTGATGCATTTAGGGCGTGCAGGAGGGAGAGGGGCTAGTTGCCCTTCAATCTCTTTTGACTCTTAAAAAGTGAACAAGAATTTTCAATTTCCAATCAAATAAGCCCTCTCTAAAGTTTATATGAGCATCCCTTCCATAAGAAAATAATATGAAGGATTCGGAGAAATCCTTAAATTACAACCCTTGCCCTGAGGGCTTTGGGGGAGTTGTAATCCTCAAAGACCTAATTTCCAGAACTTTAAAACTACGTTTAATAAAATGGCTGTCTTAAAATTTTGATTGGATGTGTTTGAGGAAAAGGTGGGCGTGAGAAGGGGTTTAGTTGCCAACAAATCACTTTCGACTATTACAAAGGCACTAGCCCTCGGAATTTTCTAGTCGAATGAGCCTTATTTGAAGTTTCTACGACACCGCCTTCTATAAAAAACTTATATGCCCCAAGGCATAACTTAAAACCCTTGCCCTGAGGGTTGTGGGGGATTGTCCTCGTCAAAAAAAACATATTTTCTATCTGGAAATCAACTACACTGAACATAATGGCTACCTCAAAAGTTTAATTGGATATGTTTGGGGAAATGATGGGCGTAGGGGGGGGGGCTGGTTGCCCTCCAATCACTTTCGACTATTAAAAAGGGCACTAGCCCTTTAATTTCCAATTGAATGTGCCTGTTTTGAAGTTTTTACGACAACGCCTTCTATAAAAACCTTATGTGCACCCAGGGCATAACTTAAAACTCTTGCCCTGAGGGTTGTGGGGGAGTGTCCTCCTCAAAAACATATTTTCTATCTGGAAATCAACTACACTGAACAAAAGGGCTATCTCAAAAGTTTGATTGGATGTGCTTGGGGAAATAATGGGCGTGGGGGGGGCTAGTTGCCCTCCAATCACTTTTGACTATTAAAAAGGGCACTAGCCCTTTAATTTCCAATCGAATGAGCCTGTTTTGAAGTTTCTACGACAACGCCTTCTATAAAAACCTTATATGCCCCAGGGCATAACTTAGGGGGCGCGGAAAAAAAACCTTGCCCTGAGGGTTGTGGGGGAGTGTCCTCCTCAAAAAATATAATTTTCAATCTGGAAATCAATTACGCTGAACAAAAATGGCTATCTCAAAATTTTGAGATTGGATGTTGTTTGGGGGAATGATGGGCGTAGGGGAGGGGGGATAGTTGCCCCTCCAATCAAGGGGGAGGTACGTGGGAAGGGGGCTTTTTGGTTGCTTACTACTATTCAAAAGGGCACTTTAAAATCGAACCGAGACCTTTTAAAGAAGTCTCTGAATTTGTATCCTCCTCAAAAATATATTTTCAATCTTTTTGAAATCACTACGATGAAGAGCCTTTTTTGAAGTTTTGGGGGGAATGAGGGGCTATGGGGGACCTTCCAATCACTTTCTATTAAAAACCTTAATGCTCCCAGGGAAGTTTATAACTTAATAACCTTGCCCTGAGGGTTGTGGGGGATTGTCGACCTCAAAAACATGTTTTCTATCTGAAAATCAACTACGCTGAGCAACATGACTATCTCAAAATTTTTTATTGGATGTGTTTGGGGGAATGAGGGGCGTGGGGGGGGGGGCTAATTTCCCTCCAATCACTTTCGACTATTAAAAAGGGCACTATCCCTTTGAATTTCCAATCGAATGAGCCTTTTTTGAAGTTTCTATGACACCACCTTCTATAAAAAAACCTTATATGCCCCCAGGGCCATCTTAAAAACCCTTGCCCTGAAGGTTCTGGGGGAGTGTCTTCCTCAAAAAACATATTTTCTATCTGGAAATCAACTACGCTGAACGAAATGGCTATCTCAAATTTTGATTGGATGTGTTTGTGGGGAATGATGGGCGTGGGGGGGGGGCTAGTTGCCCTCCGATCATTTTCGACTATTAAAAAGGGCACTAGCCCTTTAATTTCCAATCGAATGAGCCTCATGTTTTGAAGTTTCTACGACAACGCCTTCTATAAAAACCTTATATGCCCCCAGGGCATAACTTATAACCCTTGCCCTGAGGGTTGTGTGGGGGAGTGTCCTCCTCAAAAATATATTTTATACTGGAAATCAACTACGCTGAACAAAATGGCTATCTCAAAATTTTGATTGGATGTGTTTGGGGAAATGATGGGGGCGTGGGGGGAGGGGGAGGGTGGCTAGTTACACTCCAATCACTTTTGACTATTAAAAAGGGCACTAGCTCTTTAATTTCCAATCGAATGAGCCATTTTTGAAGTTTCTACGACAACGCCTTCTATAAAAACCTCATATGCCCCCAGGGCATAACTTAAAACCCTTGCCCTGAGGGCTCTGGGGGAGTATCCTCCTCAAAAATATATTTTCTATCTGGAAACCAACTACGCTGAACAAAATGGCTATCTCAAAATTTGATTGGATGTGTTTGGGGGAATGATGGGCGTGGGGGGGGGCTAGTTGCCCTCCAATCATTTTTCACTATTAAATAGGGCACAAGAAATCTCGATTTCCAATCGAATGAGCCCCCTTTGAAGCTTTTACGACGACCCCTTCTATATGAAGTGCCTCTGGGAAAAAAAATAAGTAAATAATAATAAACAATAAAACATTGGAGCCGTATGGCCTTTACTATAGGCAATACTACAGCGTTGCCTCTGATGCCCCGGGAGTTTATAAGGTTTTTATGAAAGAGGTGGTCGTATAAAGGTCAGACGTAGCTTATTCGATAGGAAGTTGAAAGTTCCAGTTACCTTGTTAAGAGTCAAAAGTGATCGGAGGGCATCTACCACCACCCCCCCCCCCTCCTACACCCTCTTTTCCTTAAATGTATCCGATGAATTTGAGATAGCCATTTTCTTTGAAATAGTCAACGATCAAATAGCAAAAACTTAGGGGTTAACATACCCCCCCCCCCAAAAGCGCGGGGGAATTAAGGGTTGCAACTTTTTCCCCAGGGGTATATAAGGTTCTATCCAAAAGGTGGTCGCATAAACTTCGGAGGAGAGTCAAATGATTAGAAATTCAAAGCTCTAGTTACCTTTTTAAGAGTCAAAAGTGATCCTATGGCAACTAGACCCACCCACCCCCAACCAACTCTCTTTTTCCCCAAATGTGTCCAATCGAAGTTTTATATAGCCAGTTTGTTCAAAATTGAACAAAAAGCCATATAAAAAAAAAATTCCAGGGATAAAACAGCCCCCCCTCAGAACTCGGGGTAAGTATTGTAAGTTCTGCCCCCGGGACAAATAAGGTTTTTATGGAAGGGACGCTAGCATAAACTTCAGAGGGGGCTTATTCGTTTGTAAATCGTAATTTCTAGTGCCCTTTTTGAGAGGCAAAAGTGATGGGAGGCAACTAGTATCCCCCCAAGGCCCTTTTTCCCCAAATGCGTCCGATCAAAATTTTGAGATTAAAGCTTCATTTAAAATAGTTTAAAAAATAAAATAACAAAAAACTCCGGTTTTGACAAAACCCCCCAGAGCCAGTGGGCAAGTGTTGTAAGTTATGCACCGAGGGCATATAAGGTTTTTATTTAATGGGTGGTCGTCGTATAAACTTCATAAGTGGCGTATTTGATTGGAAACTGAATCAAAAGTGAACGGAGGGCATCTATCCCCCCCTCACAGTCACCCTTTTTTCCCAAACGCGTTCAATCAAAATTTTGAGATAGCCTTTTTTAAATAGTCCAACAATCAGATTACAAAACTTGAGGGTCAAAATAAGCCCCCCCCCCCCCCCAGAGCCTGGAGGAAGGGTGCGTCCGATCAAATTTTTGTCCGATTTTATTTTGTGCATAATAGACCAAAGAGCATATAATAAAAACTCCACGGTTTACACAGCCCCCAGAAACCCGGGTGCAAGTGTTGTAAACTATCCCCCAGGGGGCATATAAGGTATTTATGGAAGGAATGATCGTATAACTTCGTCGGAGCTCAATCTGTTGGAAATTCAAAGCTTTAGTTCCCTTTTTAAGGGTCAAAAGTGACTGGAGGGCAACTAACCTCCTGCCTTGTTTACCCGAATCCATTCGATCGGATTTTGAGATAGCCATTTTGTTAAAATAAGTCAAGAGATCAGATAAGGAAAACTCCATGGTCAACACAACCCCCCAGAGCCCTGGGGCAAGTGTTGTATGTTATGCCCAGGGCTCATATTATGTTTTTATGCGAGGGTTTTGAAAATAGTTCAAAGATCAGAAAAACTAAACCCCCATCTCCACTCAAAAAACTTATGAACGATATTTTCTTCCAAAACTTAAGCGAGCTAACCCCTGGCCTTCTCTGCATGGCCCGACCCCCCCCCCCAGAAAAAAATGTTAACGATATTTTATTCCAGAAATTAGGGCAACTCACCCCTGCCCCTCCATGGCCTGACCCCCCCCCCCAAAAAAAAAAAAAAAAAAAAAAAAAAAAACAACAAAAACCAACTTATTTAATAATATTATTCCGAAACTTATGGGAGCTGACCCCTGGTCCTCCAGGGCCTGATACCCCTCCCTCCCCCACAGAATTATCAACGATAAGTCGTGGTAACTGACCCATAGTCTTCCCTTCATGGCCCGACCCTAAAACCGATTAAGAAATAAATTTCCGAAAAAAAAGTTTTCCGAAAAAAAAGATCAGAAGAAATAGAAAGCTACAATAGCTCAACTCAAAACGATCGGAAATTACTGTTAAAGAATGAATAAAACTTAAAACGAACAGAAAATTAAATAAACAATCATAGGAATAAATTATACAACAGGCACTACCATAAATGAATAAATAAATCTTAAAACGAGTAAAGTTTAAGTCGAATATGCAAAATAATTTGCTATTGAAGTATAAATGAAACCTAAAACGAACAGAAATCAAATAAACAATTGTAGCAAACAAACATAGAATAGGTCCTAAAATAAATGAGTAAATAAGTCGTAAAATGAGTGAAACTTAAATTGAGTATGCAAATCAGGCTTGAAATGAACAAAAATCTCTACAAAGAAGAGTTTGGGTTTTGCCTCCTTCTCTCACTGTAAAAGTATAAAAACTACTGCGTCATTGGCGCTTTAATGAAAACGAATTATATTATAAATATTTTCTTTTGTACTTATTAAAAAATTGAAAATAAACATAAAAATTACAGTAAAATTAAATTTTGAACTGATGAGCTTTTGGCATCATTAAGATTAATTAGAATAATAGTTACCATTACTGATTCAGCTCCAAATGACCATTCTTCCTAAAACAGCATCATGTATCAAATATTCAGGATGAAAATAAATTACAATGAAATAAAATATTAAACTGATCATCAGTTTAACAATAAACAGCATTATATATCAAACATTCAGTTTGATTTTATTTGTATTTTCCAAGACTGTTCAATGCACATATAGTTATCAGTAAAGCGCCAATGGCGGAGTAGGTTTTAGTAGGTTTGTCCACAGCATTACCACCCGGTGAGAAAATATCACTAGATTTTTAGTGATTTTTTGGTTGGTTTAGAGATTTTCTTCAATAATCTAATGATTAATGTACTGATTTAGTGATTTTCTTTTTGTTTAGGCAATATATAAAAAAAAATCACTTGGAAAAGTGACAAATCGATAGTAGCCTAATGGCAGCCCTGGTTGTCCAAAGCAGCTGAAAGAAAATATTTTCGCACACTTATCTGCTGATTGATAACGGAGGAGAAGCAGCAGGACGTATTTGCAGAAAATTTCATGAATGCAATGATAATACGCATGATCAAGCTAACTATCAGGGTAACTCAATTAAGTTCTTCTCACAGCAGTCTCATTTAACTGTTGAACTATTTCATTCAAAAGGTTTGATCAGTCAATCTATTAATCAAAGGGGTAATCAAAAGAGGACTGGATGCCGAATGAGCTATTCATGTTGATCAATAGACGAAAACAATGGAAAGTGGTTTTATTGTGGAATATTTGAAAGATGTTATTTAAATGAAAACAAATGAGACGCAACAGCCAGGGGAGTCAGTTCACGAAAATTTCCAAAATTGGGGGAAGGGAAATTTTTTTTTTTTTTTTTTATTTTTTCAATGAAAATACCAAGGAAAATGTTTCTCCATGAAAATATCGAAAAAAGTTAAATTTAACATCATGGGGGGAGGGGCAACATAGAAATCTGGGGGAATAATTCCCCCCCCCCCACACAATTTAAGTGCCTGAAAACAGCCGACCAAAGATAAAAGTATATTGTGGCACTAATTCACTAAAATGCAAGGGGGAGGATTTTCTTTCCACTTTATTGTAATGATTGCGTTCATATAATTGATATTACACACTAGTGGAATAGTAAAGAACGAACCTTAGGGAATCACGCAGCGGTATTACACAAACCTGGATCATACCCCAGAGAAGAAATTTTTAAGATGCATTTGATGTACTATCTTGTCAAAAGATACGTGTGATACATAATCTAGTATATGAAGATACAGTGTTTGTCAAAACTGAATTTTATTTTTAAATTATTTTTTAATTAAAATTGGCACTAGATATGGCAATTTCCTTTGCTGCGCCCTTAAACATATCTTTATGTTGTTTCAGTGTCTATTAGCGGAAACCTAGAGATAGGAAGAAGAAAAAAGGAGACATGTCCCTGCGTCCCGTGGGAAACAGGATTTTCCTAATTGCTCAAGATGGGGGACTATAATTCTCCTAGCTATTTTTCAAAATTCTGACAAGTTTATTTGGCGACGTTCTTTTAGCATTAAGATTAATTAGAATAATAGTTACCATTACTGATTCAGCTCCAAATGACCATTCTTCCTAAAATGAGTTTTATTTCAAAATATGTTTTTATTCAGAATAAGTTTTATTTCAAAACACGTTTTTAATTTTTCGGTTACTGTGGGCTAAAGTTTGTTCTTTACTAGGTTGCCCCTGAATGGAAAAAAACATTTTCTGAAGTATAAGGGGGCGATTGTTTTGTTTTTTGGTCCTTTCTAACGGAAATACTAACGGAGATCCCAATCAGTGAACTGTACGAAGTATGTGGTTTGGTCCCGATTTCTCAGGCCATAATAAGATAAAGGTTGAGATGGCTAGGACACGTTCTGCAGACGAAGGATGAATGATTGCCAAAGATTGTCTTTGTCGGCTATCCGTCTAATAAAAAACAGGTAATTCCCAAATGGATGGGAGGATGTCGCAAGGAAAGATTAAGGGAAATGGGACCTTCTTGAGAGGTTGTAAAGAGGAAGGCGCTGAATAGATTGGTATGGAGGAGGAGCGTGCGTAGCTGTATTGGCCTCAGGAGGCTTGGTGCTAGTCAGTTGTCAGTAGTAACAGAAGTAGAAAAAATACAAGGTGGCAATTTTGCCCCCGTCCCTGTCCTTCCCTAGATTGATGCCAATGGATTCAGTTTCCCTATAGAGCTTAAAAGAGAATTTTTATGGGAAATGATGGTTTGATTAGTACTGGTTATTGTGAAATATTTCCAGTTGCTATAAAATAAAGCTTTTATTCTTACCAAAAACTTAGCTTTTTAAGCTAAATTTTAAGCCCTGGCCGCTATGCGGTCAGGGCTTAAGCAATCTATGCTCTGTATCCAAGTTATTACGCTAGAAATAGCATTTTCTATCCTTCGATGTAAGAACAATTTACACACACCGAATGAAGAAAATAAGGTAAGAGCTTTCCAGAGTTTTAGAAAAAAGTCCAAATATTATTTGAAGGTCTACTTAGGCTGATAATATTTGCTTTAATCACATGTTATTTCACAAATCCATTTAACAAACCTCTTGTTTGACACACTTTTCTTTTTATAATATTAATTTTAAAAACTTTTCTCCGCAAAACAAGTTCTTCTAAGAAAAGTAAAGAGCTCCATTATGTCAAGAATGAGCAAAAATAAAGTCAAATAATCTTCCAAGTGTAAAACTACCACAAATCACTATCAATAAATAAATTAAACTAAAAAAAAACAGAAATTACAATAAATAGCCGAGTCAAACTCAAACGAGCAAAAATTAACACGAATAGGGCTGACAACCCCCATGCCTTCTTAAGACCAGAACACAATTTGTGCTTTACTGGAAAAAAAAAAAAACAACAAATGACCATGGATTTTCAATAGATAAAGTTTATTTATTCCTTAAAGTTTTGATAATTTTTTATTTATGAAAATACGAAAAGTGAAAACAATTCAAAAGTATTTTGTTTTCAGTAAAGCGCAAATTGTGTTCTGGTCTTGAGAAGGCATGGGGGTTATGAGCCCTACTCGTGTTAATTTTTGCTCGTTTTTGAGTTTGACTCAGCTATTTATTGTAATGTCTGTTTGTTTTGAGTTTCATTTACGATAATTTATTGATAGTGATTTGTGGTAGTTTTACGCTTGCATGATTATTTGACTTTATTTTTGTTCATTCTTGGCTTAATGAAGCACTTTACTTTTTTTGAAAAATTTATTTGTGGAAAGTTTTTTAAATTAATTTCTGTTCGTTTTTGTTGACATAGTCTTTTTCATGGAAATAAAATAACATTTTACATCTTTTCAGTTTTTTATGTCTTTTCAGGTTGTTATTTGTATGTTGGAAGAACTTTTTCAACAATTTTGAATTCCAAAGTTTTTCGCTCGGGCAGCCTTTGAAATGTGCTCCTACACATTATGTATTTTTTTTTCTAACAACTTCTCAACAACCATCCTGAGCTTAAGGATATACTTTTACTATTTATACAACGGGTTTTCCTTAGGCAACCTCTGATATATATTACTCTTCTCTGTGCGGTTCCTCTTTACCAACCTCTTGAAACCCCTTTAATAAACCTCCTGTTGGATATACTTCGCTTTTTTTGGTACACTTCCTCTGCTTCTACAAAGGCTTTGGAATAAAACCTCTGATATATGCTCTTCACTAAGTGATTGCTCTTTAGCAAACTCTGTAAAACCTTTCTTATAAAACTAAAAGAGAAATGAGTCAAGCATTTTTCTTGACTCTTCTAACTAACTATTTCATGTTTCACAAGCTCTATTAAGAAGGAGGGAGAGGGTATTCCTGTGAAACGGTCGCTGTTCACAAGGCCGTACCCAGGATTTTTTTCGGAGGGGTTTTTACTGAAGAAAAAAATCGAGGGGGGGGGGGGTACACAAAAATTTTAAAAAACGCATACAAAATTTCTTATGTCCATTTTTGTTACGTTTTTACGAGTCAGACAAACATTGTTTTTTTTTGTTTTTTTTTTTTGGGGGGGGGGGGGGGGTTGAAACCCTCCTAACCCCCTCATCCCCCTCTGGTACGGCCTTGGCTGTTCACATACTTATAAATTTGTACTATTCTCGATTAAACAAAGCAAGGCATATAGATTCCGTGAGGAGAAAAGAATTATCCTTGTTATGATAGTACCCCAAATCCGCAATGAATTGGATATGATGAATTAGACATGTTCCACGTGGGGGGTGGCTATCGGTCACTTTGCAGATGGCATGGCTATTGAAAGATGTCAAGTGATATAAATTTTATTGACTGCATTTGAAAATCTCCGTGGTCAGGGCAATTGTTAATCTGTTTTGAAACTTAAGGTGTTATGAGCTGGAAAAGCAGGTGGCGGTACCATATACTAGTAGAATATGAATTGAATGTCTTAGTAAATATGATGATATTAATTTTGTTTTGCGTCAGGGTGGAGTCAAATGGAGTGGAAAGCAGCTGGCTGAAACCTCTGATCAGTAGCCAATCTAAATGCTTTACCTATAGCGAGTTGGTAGCTACAGTTAGTACAAGATTCTTCGAGATTATCAAAAGAAATCCTCTTGAAACCTCTCCGTGAAAACGGTGATCTTCAAATTTCTTCTTAAATTCTGAGACCCTCCCCACTCTAACTGTTTTTTTAGCGGTGGGGTTTATCAGGAGTTATTGCTAACATCGACAAAAAGAGATGACGCCAGCAAATCAAACAGTCCGTGGTAACGAACAATGCATAAGGAAATGGTTTGTATTATTACTAACCGAAGTTTTAAAAAAAGTGATATCAATATATACATTAAAAAATTACAATGATTCAAAAAATGGCAAATTCGCCAAGTTTGAATTTGCCTACAAAAATTGTGAGCCTGGGAAAATATTCCCAAGAATATTTTTGAATTAAGCCTGAATTATGGGTGCTGTCGGATGATTGCCCCCCCCCTATTATTGAAGGAATGTTTTTCTATGTAACATAAACAATTATATTCATGAGCTTACTGGTACAAATGGGGCAGAGGTGGCATATCATGAGCACCCCCAGGAAATTGCTCAAGAGGAGCAAGTGGTATCATAAGCTTTGTTTTTACTTATATTTAGATGGGAATAGTTCTCTTTTTTCTATCTTTATACACTTCTTGATGTATTCTTATCCCCCCCTCCTGGGGGTAAGGGCTCCTTTTACCACCACGGATGATAGTTTGTGTCAGAAAATGATACTTTGTTTCGAAGATTAAGTACACTTAATCAGCTCTTTTTTCTCGAAGTATCGTTCTGCTACAGCTATACTTTATTTTAATGAGTCGGGCATCAGATTACAGTAGCCCTCCCCATTCAGGGTAGCATCAGGTTTGATACTAAAACCGAAAAAAAAAAAAGTAAAGAGCGACATTAAAACTCAAAACGAACCAAAATTATTACGTATGTGGGGCCTACCGCCCCTTAACCTCCCGCTCTTTGCGCTAAAGCTCGGATTTTCTCTCCCCAATCCTTTAGAATGACCTCTCAAACACAAGGGTAATTGAATTGAGATAAAAAAAATTAAATTTATATTAAAATTTAAAAATTAAAAAAAAAAATAAATAAAAGTTAAAAAAAAGATAAAAATGTGACAAAAGTTGTGACATCTGTTTCTAAATACATCAAAAATGTGAAATCGATATTTGATCTCCCTTGATTTCTGGGAATATTTCTTGTCAACGCTGTTGTTATGAAAGTAAAGATTAACATTAAACCACAAAATGAGCAAAATTTGTTCCGTATAGAAAGGGGACTTACCCTTTCTCATCCCCATCTCCTCCTGATGGTCATAGAAACTTCGGGGGGTGCTCATTTGATCGGAAATTGAGAGTTCTAATTCTTTTTTTCAAAAGGGATTTTACACAAACCATCCGCGGAGGGGGGGATTTTACCGGGGGATATTTTCGGGGGCTATTTTCCACGGGGATAGGACATTTTCTGGGGGGGGGGGGGGGGGGGGTATTTTCCGAAGGGGTAAACGTCGGATCCCCTCTGGTCAGTAGCCATACATAACTTAACTACAGCGAGCCTGTACCTGCAGTTAGTGGACAACAGTTTTCTGAGAAGTCTGATCACACCAGAAGAGTTTGTGAGACGGGATAAATCAACCCGTTTCCCCCGAAAATGCTGCGGAACGTGGCTTGCAAAACTTTACGGTTGCACATTTCCATTGCAAAAAAATTTCTGAAACCAAATTTTCGCAGATCATGGGAATATTTTGACAATTTTATGGATAGCTATAACTGTTAGCGGAGAACCGCTAAAGGCTTTAAAAATTTGCAGAAAAAAAATGAATTCGATTATCTAAGCACTTTAAGTGTGACGAAACTGAAGTTAAACAATTATCTATATTTGATAGAAATTAAAAAAGAACTTAAATAAAGGTTGTTTCCGCCCATTTATAATCAAGTAGTTTTCTGTTATTGCACTGTAAGTTAAGAGCAACTTGTGCTAACAGTGGCAAAAACTCTTCTGAAAAAAATACATACACCAACAGAATCCACTTTTAATAGTGTGTCCAAATATTTAAAATTCAGTAAGTCTGAACTTGCCTTTTAACAGTTATGAGACTGGGAAATTTGCCTACCTTTAGAAAAAGGGTGAAAACATCCCCCACGTGAATAGAGGTCTTGATGAAAGTCACACTATTTAATTCAGCCTTATTAAAGAACCCTAGTGCAGAGGTTTTAAGCGCCCGTCTTAAAAAAAAAAAAAAAAAAAGTTTTCTCCGAAAATATGGTCATGGAGGTGTGTTTATGTATTTTCTTTATTCCATAGGTGATCACGTCGAACCAGAGTCCTAGATAATCAAAAGGGGATTAATTCAAAAGCAAGTTTTTGTGGCGAAAGTGATCGTACTATAGCAAAGTGGCGTTTTCTACTCTTCTGTGCGAAAAACACCACATTAGGCCCGAAGAGGGTCAAAATACTACTGAGTGGAAGATTTTCATTATATCAATCGAATTAAAATTATTGAAAAGCTATATTTTCGGGTTCCAAGTTTCAGAGGTCAATTTGCTATGCAATGGCATATTCGTTCCAAAGATATATTTGGATGTTTGCTTTTTCGGGAGTCTTTCTAAAACTGACTAAGTAAAAATCTATTCTACCTTTTTTCCGTTTTGCCAAATATTCCTCTACCTATCACCGAGATACTGCCAGCTTTTCGCCACCTGGTGTATATCTTGAGCGCTATGAGCACCACTCAGTTCCGCCACGCGTGACACAGTGTCATCACGCGTGGCAAAGTTGTGCACCTCTTGGAATACATTCACCATTCTTAACGTATTTTCGCCACACCTAACAAGCGCCCACCTGGTGTACGTCATCACTGAAATTTGGTAGCCCCTCGCCTACCACTAGGACCATTTTCAGGAATTTTCTATCCAGGGTGCGGTCAAGAATTTTGCAAAGGTGTTTGTTAAGAGTTTTTTACCTACATTTTTTTTACCTATTTATGAGTCGAAGAATCTTTTCGGTGGGGGGGGGGGTAAATCCGGCACCCCCCCCCCCTAGATTCACCCTTGCCTACCACTATGGACACAAAAACACAAGATTGATCAATTGGTATGGCATCACAGTATCAAGACTTCGTGGGAAAAAAATACTAGGCCACTCATGGTTAAAAATATTGGTTTGGATATTAATGAGTTTTGTTTACTAATAGGCTACACAGTAGCCTAATGTTTCTTGTTCGTTCGTTTTTATTTCTTTAATGCTCTAGCCTTTCTACATTGTTGTAGAAAGTTTCTCAAATAAATAATAACAATAGTTGAAAGAGAACAGCAATTTTTTAAAACGTAGTAACAGCAGTGGCGGTTCTAGGCCTGGGCGGGGGGGGGGTAGTTAGTTGCCCCCTGGTTTTACTGACATCTGATATTAAGCTCTTTTTATTTCATATTTTTACGCTCCTATGGTATATACCTTGCCCCCCCCCCAGATTATGAGGCCTAAAACCGCAACTGAGCAACAGGCCCCTCTACGCGAATAAATTCCGACTACCAGATGAAAAAAGCAATAATATCGACCTCACAAAACGGAATCTTTTTTATATCGGCTTGTCTCTTGTGTTTAATAGGCCGGAAAACAGGGGTTCAAGACCTTCTCAATACAATTTCATGCTGAATGACAGAAGACCATTGAAAACAAATGTAATAAATCAGTTATTTCTCAGGCCTCTCTAGGCATAACCGGGTGGTCGGCCCAATTAAACCCTTTTTCTTCCCTAGGGGGCGTGTCATTGGCGTTCCAATAAATTCAAATGAAGAAAAGAACTGATTTATTTCCTATGGTACGGAGTCAATAGGAATGGGTATCAGTGAACCAAGCACCCATAGGTATGTTTATTCAGGGTAGTTTCTGGGGTAGCTGGTGGTAATTATTGATTCTGAAAGAAAATTGTAATTTTCAAAAATGTTTGGACGGAAGGCAATTTTTCGGCCATCACGTCCAAGCCATCACCTCTACTCGTTTGAATGAAGAACTTGGTATTCATTAATCCTTGCCACTAGAGGCGAAATATAACCCTTTTTTATTTATTGGTTTTTCCTATGTTCTTCCGATTTAAAAGGAAAAAACTACATGCCAATAGAAGATTCAAATCTAGAATCTTCTAGAATCTTCTAGAATTCTAGAAAATCTAGAATTTGTTTAGAAAAACAAAACCATAGCCAGATTATGGTCTGCCCTAAGATTCAGAACAATAAGATTTGCATCAAAAATGGAAAAATCGCCTAGGATTTGCTATCAGACCAAAGCCAGCATTTCAAAACAACAAAAAAACCGAAAGGCAGATCTAGAGTAAAATATTGGGGGTGGGGGAGGGGGGTAATGTGAAAAGGGTGTCAATAATTGACCACATTGACGAGTTTATTTAAAAAAGGGCGACAAAACGGAGAATAGAAGACCAATAAGGGTGCCAGAAAAATCTTGGGGCCTGCGCCCCCACCCTAGATCTGCCCCTGACAAAACCCGACTTAAAGACTAGGAAAAAGTAGAAACTAGGACAAAGACAAGAAGTGTCCTGGAAAGAATAAGAAGACCTAATGCTCATTTATCAGCAACCTGAAGAACTCAAACTTTAGTGGCTTTTCCTCTGCTAAATGAATAGTTTACACACATAGCTTTATTACTTCTATCACATAGTCTTATAGTTGTTTAAAAATACTTCTCATTCAAATTCAACGACCATTGTGTTTGAACTCTCTTTCCTAAAGACTTGTGACAAAAATTCAAACTTTAACCTAAAGAGCGAGGGTTGAGGAACGGGCAGCCCCCCTGATATATGAAATAGTTGCTGTTCGCTTTAAGTTTTAATGTTGCTCCATACATTAACTTGAAGAAACTTCTTTTTATTTAATTTCCGATCGTTTTTTCTCAAATCATGTCGGAGAATCACCCTGTCCCTCGGTGAAAAATTTCACCCGGAAAGTTATCTCCCTACAGAAAATTCTTTCCGTAGAAATACCCTATAGAAAATCCCCCCAAGAAAAATTTCCTTATATTCCTCAATAACAAATACAGTACGTAAACAATGGGAAAATTGCATAACTTGCAGCCCTTTCCTCAAAGCCTATGGGGTTTACGTCATCCCAAGAGGTCTAATTATTGGATCTTTCAACTATGCTGAATCAAATGGGTACGGTATCTAAAAATCTGATTGAAAGTCTTAGGGGGAAAGGGGGCGTGGGAGGGGGCCTACTTTTTCCTTCCAATCTTTTTGGTTGCTGAAACAGGTCACTAGAGCTTTTCATTCTTTTTTTTTATTGAGCCCTCGCTTTACCTTCTATGGCCATTGGTTCGATGAGATCGTCCCTGGGGGAAAAAAATAAATAAACCCGAATCTATGATCTTTCTTCTGTCAAAAAATAAAAATTCTATTTTTTGTAGTTCGAAGCTTGAAACCTCTATAGTGTAGATCTGATATGCTGAATATAAGGGTGTGATACTCATTAAGATCGGGTGACTTTTTGGAGATGTTTCGCCCCGTTTTTGAAAATCAGGCAAATTTTCTCAGGCTCGTAGCTTTTGGTGGATAAAATTAGACTTAATGAATTTTATATATTTAGAACCAACATAAAAAGCCAGTACTTTAGATAAAGTAATTATTATCAACATTTCTTGTCTTTAAGTTTTGGTTACTATTTGGCCGAGTCACTCTTTACTTACAGTTAGTTACCACGAACTGTTTGATTACATATAAACTACCAAGAATATAAACATAAAAAAAACGTTGATTAGGGTATTTTTGTTACGTTTTTACGAATCGGAAAAACATTTCAGGGGAGGGGTTCAAACCTCCTCCTCCTGGATACAGCCTTGCTATTACATCTTCAAAGCAAAGCTACATCTCTCTAAGGTGTTCGTTGCAATATGAACTACATAACTGCATATGAAGGTCTTAATAATCAATTCTCAGCTTTTCAAGATATATGTCGATATGTAGGTTTCCACTTTACCAGTTCAACCAATCACATTTCATTTCATCACATTTCATTTCTTCATGTTTCTTTAGGTTCACTAAATATCTATTTCACTTCCCTCCTAATTCTAGGTCACCTAAATCTAGGTTAGTTCAGGGGGGGGGGCTTACGAAAAAACTTTAGAAAGCCATAAAAAATATGTTTATACGCATTTTTGTTACATTTTTACAAGCCGGAAAAAAATTTCGGGGGGAGGGGGGCTCAAACCCCCTACCCCCCCCCCCCCCTGAATAGAACTTGGTACACCCTGTTAATCTATTGTATACATTTGAGCACTGAGAATTTATATGTAACGTAAATACAAGTTGGTATTATTTGTTATTTATTTATGTATAATTGCAATTTATTTGTAATGAAGCAAATTTGTTTTTTTTTCTCTTTTTTTGTTCTCTGTTTTCCGTTGTGTGCAGTATTTACTTAATAACTGGTTTTGCAATAAATAAATTGAACAAAATAGGATGAAATATATAGAAATACAAGAAATTATAGGAGACATTATAAAATCACAATATTTTATCTTGTAAGGGGGGGGGGGTAAAAAAAATATGTGAGCTATATTAAAATATAAAGAATTAATAGGACACACCGTAGAAATCATGAGATTTGACTTTGGAGAGGAGGAAGTCACGGGCGCGTTTTGGGTGGCAAGGGGGGAAGTTGCCACCCAATAATGGAGAAAAATATTATACATCCTACGCCCTTTGACTATCCAGATATGGACCCTTCTTGCCCCCCCCCCCCAATAAAAATGCTGGAGGAAGTAAAAATTCGCTCCTGGGGGAAGTAAAAATTGAAGAGAATAGCAGAGTTATATAGAAATATAAGACATTGTAGAGAACACCTTAATTTTTGGAATGGGAACGGACCCACTCACGTCCTCAACTATGAGTAGTGGAGGCAGTAGCGAAGGCTTAAAACTCGAAAAAAGGGCGTTTCATAGCAGTACAAAAATCAGAGGGAATATTGTGCATCGTTGGGAGATCTTCATGGACTCGATTGGGAGATTTTTGGGAGATCCGACATGGACTCGATCTCCCCCTCCCCCGCTTATGCCTTAGGAAGATATGTGACTGGTTTTCATTGTATTGTACCGTACCAATATAAATTGTTTATGTGTTTTGAATGCACTGAATGTCTGTAAGTGAATTGAGCATGGAGTTAGTTAGTTAAAAAGAACATATTTTATACATGATAAAGTGTAATTCAACGGTAAATTCTTTGTCAATTCTAAGGATTATTTTTATATTTATTTCATGGAAGGACAGAACAGCGAATTATTTTTATTAATATTATATATTAATTTATTAATTATTATTAATATTAATTATTTATTATTTATGAATATATGAATTATTTATTAATATTAATATTATTTTATATTTATTTCATGGAAGGACAGAACAGCGAATTATTTTATTAATATTATATTAATCTATTAATTATTATTAATATGAATTATTTATTATTTATGAATATATGAATTATTTATTAATATTAATATTATTTTTATATTTATTTCATGGAAGGACAGAACAGCGAATTATTTTATTTATATTATATATTAATTTATTAATTATTATTTATTAATATTGATATTATTTTATATTTATGTCATGGAAGGACCGATGGTTCAAACATTTACTTCTAGTTTTAAACAGTTAATATAAAATTTCTCATTTGATACTTTGAATACAGCTACCATGAATGGATGAATGGTTTTATTCAGTGATTAAACCCGTACAGAGTACTTCCCTATCTAGTCTGCAAAATACAGCATAAGATATCAAAAATCATAATGAAAATCACAGGCAAAATACTGAATAACACAAAGAAACATGGAATAATGAAATACAATAAGTTGACAGCATTTATTAGCACTTAATAGTGAGTAAATGAAGGGGAAAAGGAAGAAGAAAAAACAAAGAAAAAAAATGTTATACAATATCTAGTCTCTTTGTTCGGTTCAAGTATTCCAAAAAGGCATACTGAATATAGCTACCATCATTACCAAACCGTCATATTACGGTTTCATCACGGTTTACGGTTTCATTTTTGCGGTTTACGGTTTCAGTATTGAAACCGTAATATTCAAAACAGTCTCAACTGATTTGGATCCCTGTGACAAAAATCAAAAACAGACATGATGACAAGTTTTACTTATTGGGTTCTTTAAAGGGCCACGAAGATAGCCATCAAAGGCCGCTCCAAGTTCATAAAAAATTAAAACTAAAACTTCATGAAATTCAATAAAAGTTAAAGAAAATGGTAGGAATTTGATTTTCATGCAGTTGATTTTTAACAAAAGAGCTCCAAGCCAGTGCAAACACTATTGACGACGCAGCTAATTCCTATGGAATGAAGATACATGCCAGAAAGACAAAGGTGATGAGAGTGTAACGGCACGCAGAGACTGCCCCACCCAGAAACGTATCCTGGATTTTTTTTGGGGAGGGGGGTTACAAAAAAACTTTAAAAGCGTATCAAAAATTTGTTTATATTCGTTTTTGTTACGTGTTACAAGTCGGACGAACATTTCAGGAGGGGGGTTCAAACTCCTGACACCCCCTGGATACAGTCTTGCCCCCCCCCCTAACCCTCACACCAAAGTCACTATTCGGTCGAGGAAATCTAGGAAGTGTGCTACATCCAAAAATAACTCCTCAAAAGATATCAAACGACACCGGGCTCTTGCCCGGTGTCGTTGCCCGGTATCATGCTTCAAGTCACTGTGCTCTATTAGGAAAATGAAAATCCTACTTTTAAAACTGAAGCAACAACTTTTCGGTGACATAGTGATTCCAGTTGCAAAGTATGGGGTAGAAACATAGACTTAAAAGCCAATGACAAGCACCGACTGGCGCATTCAAAACTAAATCGCTCCGAAAGCTCACTGCCATCATTTATGTTCACCAAGTATTAAACGAACGGCTACTGTCCTCCTCAATTACCCTCAAACCATCATGTAGACCATCCAACCCCAACAGCTTCAATCGTTAGGATACGTCCAGTGTATGTCCCCAGCCCAGCCACCCAAAATAGCCTCTGAAGGAAGAATTGATACCTCTCGCCCAAGAGGACGACCTCCCAAGCTCATACAGCCATCATATCAAACAGTCCTTATCCAAAACAGCCACGACAGTCTTTGAAAATCCCTCCCCCCCCCCCCACACACACACTCTCCAGGTTTTGACCCTTGTGAATTTTTCCCAAAAATTAAAAACTGCCGCGGCGAATAAGCCAAAATTACTGCCACGGCTTCATTAAAGTTATAAAATGGTACGAAGATGAGTTTTATTTAATGTTTTTTGTTTACTTTTTACTGTTTTACTTTTACTGTTTTTATTTACTGTTTTATTTACTTTTTTTTAAATGGTTTTGAAGATGGCCACTAAAAGCCGCTCCAACTTCAAAAAAGTAGAGAATTAAACTTCATCAAAGAATCGCGCAGTGAATGTGATAGTTAAAACACCGACTCTTGACTTACAAATTTAATGTGAAATTTTTCGTGCGAAATTTGAATGAAAAATTTATCGTGCGTAGGGCAGTAAAGTCATTATTGCGGTGAGCAGCTCTCCTAAATCGGATATTGAGCTAGATTTTAAATTTTGGTTTCAGAGCCAATTTGCCGCCATTTTTTGGAATTAATTTTGGCAAACATTGGCTAATGCTGAATTTTAAAATTAACTTACTTTTGAAATTTAGAAGAACAATTTCAATAAGCATTTCTTAGGATTCTAATTATTTCTTTAATTTTCTTGCAACGGCCTTTTTATCCACTTAATTACAATCGTAGCAATCGTAGTAGCAGTAGTAGTAGTGGTAGCATGAAAATATTCCCTTTTTGATCATCTCCTTTATCTCCTGAAAGTTCCAAATTAATATACCCAGTCATTCCTGAGTTAAGCCCTTTTGACGATCCGTATACACATAACGCATTTTGATTTAGTTCAACACTCCTCTCAACATTCTCTGAAAGGCTCACCTGAATACCCTTCGTCTTTTTGGAAAGAAAAGTTCTAACATGCACACCTTTCTCAATAGCTAATACTATATCTAAATAATGAACGAATTGCCTAACTTACAGCCATTGCCCTGAGGACTGTAAGGAGGTTGGCCCAGAGACACAATTACTGGATCTTTAAACAATGCTGAACACAATAGCTCTCTTAAAATTTTGATCGGATGCGTTGTGGGGAATGATAGGCTTATGGAGGGGGGGGGGGGGGGCTAGTTGCCCCCCGATCACTTTGACTCCTAAAAAGGGCACTAGAACTTCTGATTTCCAATCCAATGAGCCCTTTCCGAACTTTTTACGACCACCTTTTCCATAAAAACCTTACATGCCCCCTGGGCATAACTTAGAGCCCTTGCCCTGAGGGCTACGGGGGTTTTCATCTTCAAAGACATAATTAGTGGAACTTTCAACTGCGCTGAAAAAAAATAACTATCTCAAAATTTTGATTGGATGTACATGGGGAAATGATGTGTGATTGGGTTGGGGGCTGGTTGCCCTTCAATCACTTCCGACTATTAGAAAGGGCACTAGAGCTTTAAATTTCCAATAGAATGAGTCCCTTTTGAAGTTCCTACAACAACTCCTTCTCTACGAAGTGCCCTGGTCTAAACCAAACCAAAAAAAATAATAAAAAAAATAAATAACACATTGTGCCCACATTCCTCTTTACTTAGGCAGCGCTATTGTGCTGCCTTTGATTTTTAAGATTCATCATATAGGCTAATTCCTTTTACTTTCTAACGGGCACGAAGGCAAGATTTTGTTTCAGGGAAAGTACACCTTGAAAAAACAATCAAAAGTCGGGAAAAAAGCGGAAAAATAATTTACTGAAAAAGTCTTAAAATCTCCAGTTTTTCTTATTAGGGTATTGGCCCCAAGTTTTATTAATGAATACTAAACTTATGATAAGTCCAAGGTTAGTAATTAGATGCAGTAAAGGATAGTTGCTACAAGCAAATTTCCTTAATTAGGTATAATAATAAGCCGATATTATTGAAAACTTTCTTCCATAATATCCGAAATGAGGCTACCTGTACTTTAAATATCTAACAAAAGAAGTAAAGGGGGGGGGATTCTTGAAGTCACTGTTTAGGGGGAAGGAGATACGGAGTCGAAACTTCATTAATGGTTATTTTATGTAAAATTAAGTAAGGGGTTGTAATTAGGTGGATAAAAAGGCTGTTGCAAGAAAATTAAAGAAATAATTAGAATCCTAAGAAATGCTTATTGAAAATGTTCTTCTAAATTGAAAAACAAAGATATTCATTTTCTTTAACTCCTTTTACCTCCCTACCTTTTTAAAACCTGATTATGTCTTCTGTGTTCAGTGGCACAAACTCACGAAAACGTGGGGAGGGGGCAAATTATTTGTCAAAATATAGGGGGATAAATTTTGCTTTTTTTCCCTTTTTTCAAGGAAAATATCTAAAAAAAAAAGCATCTTTTAATAGAAGTACAAAAAGAGGGAAATTTCCAAAATATTGGGGGCAACCCCCTATTTGATACCACTGTCTGCGTTCCTGTGTAAAATTTAAGACAGTAAAAAGAATATCAAGTTAAATTTCACCTGAAAAGGCAATTTTCAATGAAAATAGAAAAAAGTGGTAATTTTTAAAATCTAGGGGGCTTCCCCCCCCCCCAATTGACACCATTGTATGTATTCCTGTGAGAAATTTAAGCCAGTAAAACAACAAAACAACAAATTCAAGCCAGTTTAGGAAAAAAAACTTTTGAGCAGCAATATTGTCTACAAATAAATCCTCTGTTTCTCTATGGAAGCACATGGCACCAAACCAGTTAATAAGGTGTAGACTTCCTTTGAAGGTGCAGTTGTCTTTGGGAATCAAAAGGTTGTTAATGTTTGAATAGGAGCGGATCTAGAGCAAAATCTTGGGGGTGGGGTTAGGGGCAAAGTGACAAGGGCATCAATAAGCAAAATCTTAGGAGAGGGCAATGTAATGAGGGCACCACTAATTGACCAAATTGATTTTTTTTTGAAAAAAAAGGAGTGAAAAACAGAAAAAACAAGAAATGAGGACGCCAAAAAGATCTTGGGGGAGCAGGGGTCCCATTGCCCTCCCCTCTGGATCCAGTGTGAAAAATTCATCCAATGTGTTAGCATTTTTAGGGATGAAAAGCGTTGCAAAATTTAACTAGTTTTGGTGAAGAAGAAGCCCCAAAAACGACCTCCGAGGACGGATGGGACTAAGTCAGTTTTGCTCATTTAGTTTCACGGTTCAACGTAGCAACACTGACATGGCATCGCCTCAAAAGCTACATAATTCTGAAACAGCCAAGAGAAAAATCTTAGAGAGTCACGGTTTTCAGGTAGACGTAAGGTGGAGCCATTGAATAAAAAACTTTTCTTATTATGATGTCCTTGGCAGGACCGTATCCAGGATTTTTTTTTTTTGGGGGGGGGGGGAGGATTTACGTAAAAACTTCAAAAAAACATAACAAATGTGTTCATATTCATTGTTGTTACGTTTTTACGAGTCAGGCAAATATTTCGGAGGGAGGGGGAGGACTCAAAAGCCCTAACACCCTCACCTGGATACGGCCTTGGTCCTTGGATACATCCTACATTTTTCTGAAAACTTGCATGCGGGAATTTTGAAAATTCACCGGGCAATTAGCTATTGAGTAGAATGTTATTTTAAAAAAACAACAAATATTTGAGGACAAGGACACCAAATAAAGAGGGACAGGGGATAACCAAGGATTTTCTGCTCCCCCCTTCAAGTTTTGAAAAATACCTTTTTTGGTATTTCATTTAAAAAAAAAAATGGAAAAAACAACAAAATTGCCCCTCCCCATCTAGATTTTGATACATTTTTTTTGTACCTTTATTTAAAGGAAAAAATCCTCATTTCCGCCCTAAATTTCCGTGAATTAGCGCCTCAGACTGAGGAATATAATAACTAAATAAATCGTCTTGTTTTCAACAGGCGCGTACACATGAATTTATTGGTTCTAAGCGTTTTTACCCCCCCCCCCCCCAACGATTACCCTCCCCCTGGAAATTGCCCCTCATGGAAAATACCCTCCCGGAGAAAATACCCCCCCCCCCGTGGAAAAATGCCCACCCGGAAAATACTCCCCCGTGGAAAATGCTCCCCCGGTAAATACCCCCCGAAAGTAAATCCAGTAAAAAATAGGGCTTTCCAAATTTGAGAATTTTATTTGAGTTTTATTTTTTTAATTTCCCTAGGGGTAAGGAATTTCGGTACTTGTGTATTATGCGCCACTCACTCAAGTTTACACGGGGTAAAATTCGAGAAAACATCTGTTTTTTTCGTTAGATTCTTCGTTACTTTAAAAATAAATTTGGGCTATAGATTTGAACATTAGGGGGGGGGGTAAAGTATAGAGGGTCTGCATGCATAATATTTTTGGTACAATCATTCTGCGCATTAGATAGACAGACAGATAAGTGTATTTAAAGCCAAATATACGGCCACGAACACAGTAAAATAACATAAATGAAAGGCACAAATAACATAAGCTTTGATGAGCGATCATCATAAAACACTTAAATGAAACACTACATTAACCTAATAATAGTACTTAATGCTTGGAAAACGGTCATTGAAAAAAAAAAAACACTTAACACTTGGAAAAAAACACTTAAATTAAACATTACATTTACTTTACACTGTTTTTTTTTATTTTAGTTAACAAAATTTCCAGATAGCTCGCTATTCTTCTGTAATTGTTTAGTGACCATATACCTAGAAAGAATTGCTTTCTGCCTTTAAACTGTACAAACACTTTACTCCCCCCCCCCTCATTTTGCAAATTTATAGCCCAAATTATATGTTCCCCATATATTCTGTCACTTGTCTCGCGCTAAACTGAAAAAACTAACGAAGAAACCGGTTTGTTTTCGAGTTTTACACAACGTAACGTGAGTGAGTGGCCCATAATACACAAGTATCAAAACTCCTTCCCCCTACGGAAATTAAAAAATAAAACTCAAATAAAATTCCCAAACTTGAAAGCCTTATTTTCCACGGGGGGATATTTTCTGCGGAGGGTGGGGGGGGTTGTTCTCCGTGGGGGGGGGGGGTATTCTCCGTGGGGGGGGGGGGGATTTTCAGAGTGGGAGTGGGTAATCACCGTAGGGGGGGGGGGGGGGTAAACGCCAGCCACCAAATTTATTTGGATTTGGGGGTAAAACTTTTTGAAGGTGAGCAATTAAAAAAGAGAAAATCAGATGGAGCAAAAAGACCGATAGACGCTCATACGTGTACCTTCCTGGGTTCTACCTTACTCTTGGGGTGACATCTTGACTCTTGAGGTGATTTCTTGGGTGACAAACACCTTACCAATCACCCTTACATATTAGAATTAATTCCTGTAGTATATTTGCACGCAGCCGAGAACTTTGGGGTCACAAAATTTTCTTGTGGGGGGGGGGGGGGTCTTTTTCTTTTTCAACCAAAATAACACCCTTAAACCCGAAAATCCGAATTTACCTCCATTTTAAAGCTCATTTTCTAAAGTTTTTACGAATAGACCTTCGAATTGTTCGTAGATCCGTGTTCATCTTCATACTCTTTATAATTTTTCTTTATTATTCCTAATCTGACCGTATTAAACTAAAGAAACATGGATAGGCGTGAACCAACAAGAACACCAATATGCAAGTAATTAGCCGAATTCGGTTGCAGAGTTCATTCAAATTGTATGCAAAAATTTGCAATATTGAATATTCAAAGCAATTATTACACTTCAACAATTTTCAGGCAGTAATATGAATTTGTAATTGTTCTGAAAACTATTTAAGAAGCTAGTAGTCCACTGTGACTGTGAATATTTGATTTAATTTGAATAATGAAATTTTCAAAATTTTACTTTAAAATTAAGCGGAAGTTCAATTTGACAGGGGTCAAATATATGGGAGGGGACGGAGTCCCCCCGTTTGAGAGCGCTTAAGAAAAGGCAAAGTGTCTTCCATGTACTATTTTTTTTTTCAGGGGCTGCTCTTTCATGGTTGCCAACCCTAGGGATTCATTACTATTCCTAGTGATTTTTTATCTTCTAAATCTAGTGATTTTTTATAATACAGGGCGTAAATTCGAGCAAATAAATCATCCAGGAAGCTTATTATTAAAGAAAGAGAGCATTTTAGTGAAAACTTGATTCACTACTTACACTACTCACTAGTCACTACTGACAGCCAATGAAAGTTAGAAACTATTGTCTCTGTTCTGTTGTTTTGAGACAGTGAAAATATTTTTTTGACAGTGAAAAACTAAAGAAAAACTTTTCAACACAATGAATAATATAAAAGTCGGAATATTTTGACTTCACACCCGGAAGTCTTTATCAACGGGGATAAAACTGGCTCAAGCTTAAACAAACACGAAAAAAAGAAGGCACAAAACGCTTTACAAAAAAAAAAAAATAAAGACAAAGGAAACATTGAAACAAAATCCAACTCTTTAACCAAGGCCGTATTCCAGATTTTTGTTCGGAAAGTTACAAGAAAAACTTCAAAAAAAACTAAGTTTTTTTAATTCGTTTTAAACTCTTTTTAAACTTAAAACTAAACCTTTTAAACTAATTTTTTTTTACGACTCGGACAATTTTTTTAGGGAGGTTCAAACCCCTAGCCCTCCTTCCGGATAAGACCTTGCACGTAGCCATATACTATGGCATAAGCCAGGATGTATTTCATATACTATTGCGGTTGCAGGTATAGGCCTATTGACTTCTTCCAAAGTTTGTTTTGTCTTACCTTAAAATTTCTACCCCCTCCCTCTTGTGTGAGGCTGAATCTGCAAAATTTTCTTGATCTTACTTTAATTTTAACAGCCCAATCCCAGGGGTGTGAATCTCCAGCATTTTTATTGGGAGGGGGGCAAGAGGGGTCAATATCCGGATAGTCAAGGGGTATGAGATGTATAATACTTTTTTTCTCAACATTATTGGGGAGCAACTGCCCCCTCCCCAAACGAGGCCCCTACGCAACACAATTATAAATTATTTTTGTTTTATCAAATAATATGTTTAATACTATTGATATTTGGTACATAATATGGTGATTTGCTCCATATTATGGTGCAAAAGATCAAATAGATGTTCCGCAAATACTGAATCGAAATTTTATGGTTCTTTATTGGAAGAATCTATTGTCATTTTGTGCTGTTCCAACCTATTTTATAAATTTTTTGGGTTCTCCCAATATAAAATTTCCACAAGAACAAAGTATTCTGCGTAGACCACTTTGTATAGTTTTTGGAATTACATCTTTGCCTAAATTTACTTAAGATCTTATCTGTAGTTTGAACTGAACTTCAGCTTTTTTTCTTTCTTTTTTTTCCTTTTAAATTCTTTCATTTATTTTCTTATCTTTCTTTGTTTATCTTTCTTTTGTTTTCATTTATTATCTTTCTTTCGTTTTCTTTTAAATTCTTTAATTTATTTCTTATCGGTTTCGTTTTCTACAATAACATTATTTTTTCTATAACACAAGGTTTATTTGGATAGGCCAAATTTTATGAAAAATATCTAGAGCGGGGGGGGGGGGATTGTCATTAGGTTCAAATGAAATACTTAAAAAATGACATTTTTCAAAATTCACCGATTAGTTATGTTAGCTCAGCTAGAGCAAAAAGAAAATGATTTCTAAACTCGTTGGGAAAAACTGGGGTTTTAAATGGACATGAGAAAAAACTCTAAAAGGAAAAAGTATATTTTTCGGTTAGATCACAGCTAGCCAGCATTCGTAGATCGGGAGATAACCAACGATGCCAATTCAGAAGATTGTAGGGGGTGGGGTGTTTTTCGGTTATTTTTATAAAGTTACAAAATGTATGTCTTAAAAATCTAACGGAATTTTCTTTAAAAAAAAAACAAACACCAATATAAAGGTATTTATTGAAATCTAGGAGGGTAATTGTACCACCTCCCTTCCCCATTAGTGTCCCTGTGTTGAACATGCTAAAGAAACAAATTAATAATATAGACAGTGATAAACGCGTAAAAAAGGACTAAAACCGCCAAATTCAAACTACAAAATCGTGTTGTCTGTTGAAGAAGCTAAATTATAGTCATAGCGATTATTTTGCTGATTTAGTAATTCTTTTCATCTGGTGGCAACCCTGCATCCCGCGTAGAAGGGGCCGTAGAAACTCATTGGGCTTTTTGATTTGAAATTGAAAGTTCTAGTGTCCTTTTTAAGAGGTGAAAGTAATTGGATTAAAGTAAAAGGAACCTTTCAGACAAAACTACACAAGTTGACAGCAGACTCGTTATTCATAACGAGAAACCCACACACACAAAAAAAAAATAAACAGTTTTCTTCATTTTTGTTACAAAAGATAAGCACACATGAATTTTGAAAAGATAAAAAAAAAAAAATGCAAATGTAGAGAAGTTCAGAAGTCGCACAATTGTTTTAGAATATTAATAGACAACATAACAGAACTATCAAATGTACTTTTCATGACAAAAACAGATGCCATGATATCATACCTCTGTCAAAGCCTGCTGAAAGAGAAAAAATGAGAAGCAAAAACAGGAGAAACGTATTTGACTGAGAATGAAGCAACACAGAAAGGCAGGACCAAAGGAACCAACACAGATAAGTACACAGTGAGAAAAAAAGGAAAGGTGCAGGAACGAAGGAGCAAAGGAATACAGCAACAAAGACAAGTACAAACACAGGAAACAGCAAAGGACGGCGTAAATTATCAGAAAAATAGGAAGAGATAAGAACAAAACCGATAATAAATACAACTTCTATAAGAAACCATTGTCGATTTCTTTCACCGATTTTTGAACAAGAGCTTAGCCAGAATGAAGAATCTTGTGACTCAAAATACTTTTCTTCTTTTTACTTGCTCAAAATTTAACACAGAAAAGACCAATCAGAGGCGTAGTTAAGATTTCAGTGTCCCTGACCAATTCAGTGTTCGGGTAGATTCTGTGTCCGGGGACAATGTCGCCCCCACTTCCCATTACTACCACAAAATAAGTAAACAAAACAGTAAAAAAAAAAACTCAGTTTGACGCCTCCTCAGTGGTGACGCAGGAGGACAGCCACCCCCCTTCAATAGGGGGATGGAGCTATGCCACTGGAGCTAATCAAGTTTTGAAAGCAGTTATTTTTGAAATAGACGTTGAATTACGTAAATCACGTTGAATTAAGTTGAAGTACGTAAGCTAGCTTTACTTATGTATGTTTGACGCACTCCTAAACTATTTACCAAACATTATGAATTTCAAGAATAATAAAAAAACAAAAATACAAAATTGAGGTTAAAATTATTGGGGAAGAAGCACCTTACGGCTCACTCACAATGAAATTTCACTAACAGAGGGGTTTAGCTAGCACTGATTTGATTCAATCAGATTTTCCGAAGAATTTCCTGATTGACAGAAAAATTCTAAGAAAAATTTCGATTGGCTCAACTTAACACTAGCTAAATCTAGGTATTAGTGAAATTTCACTGTGAATGGACCTTTAAGTGCATTTTGAATGCAATGTTGGAATATTGAACGAGTAAAAACTTCATATGTCAAGGCTTTACGAAACCCTATCTTTGTGGTCGAAAAAATCATTAGTCAAACCTAAAATTAATCAGTTTTCAATAATATAAACGATGCCTCCATTATTGAGGGTATGAAATTAAAATAAATGTATTTGGCAGATTACTCAATATAAACTCAGTAGAATATTTTTATTTACAGTATTGATGAGCAGGGCCGTATCCAGGGTTTTTTTTACGGGGGGGGGAGAGGGTACAAAAGTTTTTTTTTTTGGGGGGGGGGTGCAGAAAGAAATTAAAAAACGCATGAGAAATTCGTTTTCGTTTTATTTTTGTTACGTTTTTACGAGTCGGAGAAACATATCGAGGGGAGGGGGCTCAAACCCTCTACCCCCCTCACCTGGGTACGGCCTTGTTGAAGAGTAGGAACCAGAATTACAGAGAAACTTTGCACCCAAGAAATTCACGTAGACCACAAACTCTGGTTAGGTGACCTAAGGCCTCAAGAGAACGCTTCATGGATCGAAAAAAAATATAAAAAGACGCAAAAATTACAAGCAATAATATAAAAAAATAATAAATAAGAAGATTTTCATAATGTCTTTCGTGTCCAGTTTTAATGGTTAAGTATATTCGGTTTGTTTTCCGCCCTTTTTAACTACATGTGCTTTTTTGCTGTTATCTTTATCAAGTTTTTTTTATTGTACTTCATATTTTTTTTTTTTTTAATGACTTCAATTGACAAGCGTTTATTATTGCTTCCCTTTTGAGTTAGTGTTTTTCACACTTTTTGTTAGTGCGCCACGAATTCTTGTTGGGTGACCCAAGGGAAGGCTTCACCGATCAAAAAGAAAAAAGAATAATAAATCAAAAGATGCAAAATATACTAGTAATAATTTACATGAAAAGAAGATTTTATTTGGGCAAATATTTCTTCCCCCCCCCCCCAAGCTCCAATTTTTTTCATTTTTTACAGTGAATTCTTTAACTTAAGATGAGATAAGTTTTTATTTTCAAAATAGCCATCACAAGCAAAAGCACCAAAATTACAAAAAAAAAAAAAAAAAAAAAAAAAAAAAACAAGAATAAATAAGAAGATTTTATAACGTCCTTCGTGTCCAGTTTTAACGTTTAAGCGAATTCAGACGGTTTTACCCCGTTTTTAACTCCCATGTGCTATTGTTTTGTTGTTGTTTATCCAGTTTCTTTTTGTATTTCAATTTTTTTATTGATTTTAATTATGTAAAATTTATTAAATTTAATTGAAAACTTTAGTGATTTTTGAAAAAGGAGGAAATATCCCTTAAAAGTCTAGGAAGCTTAGTGGAAATTACACCATTAGATTCATCAAATCAGAGGACACAACTGTAGAAGTTTCAAGCTCCCATCCACAATAAGGTGGAATTTTGTAATTTTTGTTAGAAGTTCACGGATGAGGGGTTATTTGTCGTTGTTTTTCCCCCAAAATTGATCGTATCGAACCAAAGGTCTTAGAAGATCGGGAGAGGGCTTATTCGAAGGGAAATTAAAAATTCTAGTGCCGTTTTTAAGTGACCAAAAAGATAGGAGGGCCACTAACCCCCTCTCACCACCCTTTTCCCCCAATAGTCATTCGATCAAAATTTTTAGATAACCATTTTATTCAGCGTAGTTGAAAGGTCCAATAACTATGCGCCTGAGGATGACATGAGCCCCCACAAATCCTGGGGAAAGGGCTGTATGAATTTTATTCATTGTGTATATACAATATTTGTTATTAGGAAGCATATCGACATTTTTCATGAAGGGAGAATTTCTGTTGGGGGTTATTTCCACGGGGAGAATTTTCCGTGGGTAGGGAAGTTTTTGGGGGAATTTTTAATCGGAGTTGGAATGGCCCAGAGGATCTATTCGTAGGAGAAATTCTCCATGGACAATCTTAGGTGGAATAAATTCTTCATGGGGCAATCTTCCACTGGAGAAAACGTTCCATAGGGGGCGGGGGGGGGAGATTTCCAGGAAAAGTTTCAACGGAGAGGGGATTTCCAACTCGATTTGAAAAACGATGAGAAATTAAACAAAAAGAACTTTTTTTTTCAAATGAAAGTAGGCTAAGGTGAATTTTCCAGGCGGAATTGTCCACAGTAACTTTTCTGGGGGAATTTTCAACGAAGATGAAATTGTCTGGGGGGTGGAATGAAATCCTCATGGAGTAGGTTTTTGTGGGGGAGGGGGTCCTTGAAAGGGGAAATAAATTTCCCGACGCTATTAAGTAAAATAAAAATATGAATACAAATTAAATTAAAAAAAAATATTTTCAACTAAAAGTAAGGAGCAACATTTAAACTTAAAACAAATAGAAATTATTCCTATATACAGAGAGCTGCCGCCTCATCTATACCACGCTCTTTGCGCTACAGTTTGACTTTTTGCCCCAATTTCTTTCACACGGACTCCTGAAACACAAGGGCCGTTTAAATAGAATAAGAAGCTTTTCTAAACTACAAAAAATCTTTAAGGTTAAGAGCGAGGTATTGAAGAGAGGAAGCTCCCTTAATATACGGAATAGTTTCTGCTAGTTTCAAGTTTTAATGCTGCTCCTTACTTTCTGTTTAGAAAACTTATTTTTCGTTTATTTAATTCACCAACAGTAAAGAAAGTCCACATAGGAAGTAAATCTACCCAGTCCGACTCCACGTCCAAGTCCACGTGTAAATCTGTCCAGAATAAACGGCAATAAAGCTTATTTTGTATTTTTTTTTCTTAATTTGTTCCTTTCCTTTTTCTTTGGTTTCATTCCTCTATTCTTACCTGTATTCACGATTAATCATAACAAGAGATTGTTACTGTATCCCCAGAATATTTGATTGTTTCTGTGATAATTTTATTATACAGAATTAGAGTCTATGTGATCTTTACTAATGAACTTCATTTTTGTTTGATTTTCCTGTTTGTTCAGTTCTGTTCCACTTATTGTTCCTTTTCCTAATTAAATTAAAAAAAAACAAGTTTTTTCAACTGAAAGTAAGGAGCAACATTAAAACTTAAAACGAAAAGAAATTATTACGTATATAAAGGGGGTTGCCCTCTCCTCAACACCTCGCTCTTTACGCTAAAGTTTTATTGTTCTAATTAAACGGTCCTTGTGTTTCGGGAGTCATTATTAAAGAACTTTGACAAAATTTAAACTTTAGCGTAAAGAGCGAGGTTTCGAGGAGGGGGCAACCCCCTTTATATACGTAATAATTTCTGTTCGTTTTAAGTTTTAATGTTGCTCCTTACTTTCAGTTGAAAAAAACTTGTTTTTTTATTTAATTTCTGATCGTTTTTTAAATAATGCCAGAAAATCTGGCCCCACCTCCACGAAAAAAAACTCCCCGCAAAAATATACTTTAGACAATTCAATCCCGGTGAAAATTTACCCCTGACAATTACTCTTAACCACTCTGCGCGTAAAATTGAGACAGAAAAGAGAAAGCAAGACATATAAAAAGAATTTTGTATAAGAATTTTGGCAAATGCGCAAACAATGGGCAGATTTTATAACTAAAAGATCTTTCCCCCCGGGGGGCTGTGGGAGGGGGGGGTAATGTTATTTCCCCTGGGGCCATGGAAAAAAAAAAAAAAAACACGCATCCGTGATCTTTCTTCTGGCAAAAAAATATAAAATTCTACATTTTTGCATATAGGAGCTTGAAACCTACACAATGGGTTCTCTAATACGCTGAATCTGATGGCGGGATTTTTATTGAGATCACTTGACTTTTAGGGGCTGTTTCCCCTTTTTTGAAAATCAAGAAAATTTTCTCAGGCTCGTAACCTTTGATGGGTAAGACTAAACTTAATGACATTTATATATTTGAAATCAGCATAAAAAGCTGATTCTCTTGATATATCTATTGGTATCAAAAATCCTTTTTTTAGAGTTTCAGTTACTATTAAACCGGGTCGCTCCTTACTTACAGTTCGTTACCACGAACTGTTTGAAATGTAGACTGACCTAACATGATGTGCACTCTGAAAAAAAAATTCCCGCGTAAGTACCTTAGGGGGGGGGGGATGTGGTTGCCCCCTAAGTTGCTAACAAATACCTTTTTTGACTGACCTAACATGATGTGCACTCTGAAAAAAAAAAATTCCCGCGTAAGTACCTTAGGGGGGGGGACGTGGTTGCCCCCTAAGTTGCTAACAAATACCTTTTTTGTATTTACATTGAAAAACAAAAAAGACTCACCCTCCTCCTAGATTTTAAAATATATCTTTTTGTATCTTAATTAAGAAAAAATCAACTTGCAAAATAAATCCCCTTGGCCCAACCCGCCAAATTTTGAAAAAACACCTTTTTCATATCTCCATTAAAATTAAAAAATCATAAAACCTTCCTCCTCCACTGCTACATGTTTTGTAAATTAGGACCATTGCTTCCTTCCCCATGTTTTCCTTTTAATGGCCCACTAATGTCTTTCACCACCTAATTTGGATTTACTAGTAGCCTAAATTTTGTTATTACTATATGAGCGTCCTAGAACTGGCTATTTGATAAATCACGGGTATTATTATTCAACTATAAGATAACTTGTCTTCTGCTTATAATTAGCAGAAAAGATGTCTTACTTGCATCTATGAGGTGAATCTGCAACGTCTTTCCCAATAATAAGGCGAATGCCACAAGACTGAACACACTTCGGTACATTGATCCGCCTGAAATTAAAAAGTATATTCATTGAGAGGTATGCGTATAGGCACGTGCATTGGGCAGGGAAAGTTGATTGCCACTCACAAGATATTTAAATTTTTCCGACTTTTTTAAAATATCTGCGTATAATTTGCCAATATTCCTAGTTTTTTCAGGCCCACAACAAATTCAATACATGTGCAAGTACCTGACTGTGTTCCTATATAGGTACATTTTAGAGAGAAAATATTCCCAATTTTTCTTTTTATCCTCTTTAAGCTGTAACGTAAAAAGAAAAAAAACGTAAGACAATGACGAAAAAACGAGGTAAATCGCAGCCGGTGAAAAAAAAAAGATATAAATTTTGGTTGAGTGCTTAGTTCAGGAAGAAAAATAAACATATAGATAAAAGGAGACCGGAAAATATAAAAAGATAAATATCGAAAAACAAAACAAAAATAAAAGAGGACTTTTCAAGGCACGTAGGCTACAAATGATTATTTTTTTTTTTGGGGGGGGAGGGAGGGCAATCATAAAAAAAAAACAAATTATATTTGATGATTTGAATAAGTAGTGCCAATAACTTTAAGAAAATTTAGGGTTTTGGGCCAGGGAAGCCTCCCCAGCTTACGTCACTGGACATTTATTACACAACAACGGGTAGTTGTCTTTTTACCGTTGTTTGGCGACCAATGTTGCTTAAGGAAGGGTTTCTTCTGCTTTAATTTCTATTTCTTAGGTTTGCCCTTTATATTGTCCTGTGGACTAATATCTAGTTTTCATTCTTATTCCTGAACTGAAGATGGCTGGACGGAGATACATTCGAATTTCTTTTTTTCATCGTTGTGATTTACCCCGAAAATGCCGAATTACACATTGCTTTCACGCGCCAAAACTGACTAAAAATTTATACTTCAGAAGAAAGAGATGAAAAATGAATCCTAACGCTCTGGGATAGGAAAAGATGGAACAATTGAAAAATATTTCTTATATAAATGTACAAGGCGACTCTTATAGTTTGTAATTGGGCCCATCCATGCACATCCTCCTTAAAAGAACACCTAAATGTCTCCAAACGTACCCCATCTTGCAACACTGTCCCTAACATAGGATACTTTTATTCCAACACCAGAAAGGCTGATACAGAAAAAAAAAAAAAAAACCTCGAATGCTACTGGCTGACATTCTTTGACTGGACCCCCACTCTTCTGGCGCCTCATCAACTTTAAGAGACGTGACGATATTGTTTCCTGGCACTAATGAAACCGTCACAATTTCAACACTTGTCGACAATCCATCAGTCACTTAGCAAAGGCTCAAAATCTGGCAACATCTACAATTACAGCTATTCCCAGCGCAGATATGAACAAGAACAGGAAAATTTTTTCAAAGTCCGTCAACATCCCTGACACGAGCTGGCTGTATCATATTTTCTTCTCTAATTTTCAATGGCTCTTAAACGGCGATTTGAAAAAAGTGGGAGACAACTCACCGAAAGATGCGATATTTTCGACGCGTTGCGGTAAACAGGCCCTTTTTCCTAGAAGAAGACAGGGTACGGAAAGCAATCAAGTAGAGATTGAGCAATACATCCAAACCTGAACGCAATGTAAAATACATCCCAAATGGACATACCCAAAGAGCCTACCTAATCTGGTGAACACGGGTTGCTCTTATCTTGTTCCGCTACGTGTGGCACACTTGCGCCACGCCACACCCCTACACACAAAACTCAGAAGAACTTCCACCAGTCATAAACTACCTGGATGACACGACTTTGACATTAGGCAACCCATCAATACTGAGCATTGTTTTCAGGCCACCCACATCCAATATGGAGTTCAACACGGGTTGAGCAGAGTATCGTGCCGTGTCCAACACGGGCGAATATCTTCTCAGAACCCGTCCTCAACCATGCCTCTATGGCGCTTACAATTTTGAGGATCCCGTATACACCACGCTCGCAAGATGAAAACACTTAAGTTTCGCTGGGTTGATCACGGAGAACCCGAAAACGATTTTTGTCGAACTCGCTCATAACACGCTTCTAACGCGGTGCCCAAAAAAAACAACTCTGGGTAATCGTATGAAAATTCTCAATTCAGTCTCCGAAATCCTGCCTCGGGCCCCAGGGGCTTATGTGCAGCGGCGGAAACACTTTTCTCAATCCTTTGAAGGTCTACGTGAGTTCCCCAGACACAAGCGTCACATCCCTGTCTCTTTATGAAAACTTCGGTAAATTTCCCTATACAAAAACGATTTTTAATTGGTCTTTCTTATGGAAAAAAGCGGACAAAATTCTTTATTATGAAGCAGGTAATATTCTTTTTATAAGGTGACTTTCCTAATTTTGAATAAGGATTCATACCTATAAAAAGGTTTATTAATGCACCCTGAATTATGATTGATTGATTTGAGGAATCTTTTTCGGATATCATTCGTGAATGGATTTTGAAGTTGGGTTAATTAGCGAATAAGCAAAAAATAAATAAAGCATACCCTAATATAAAAAAAAAAATTGGTGCCTTAAAATAAGTGGAATAGAAGGTAATGAAAAAAATATGTATAATTAAAGATAAAGGTTAAGCTATTTAAGTAATAAAATATTTTTAGATACTAAAATATTTAAAAATTGGAATATTAAGATAATTAAAATATTAAATCGTTTGTTAAAATTAAAGATAAAACCGCTAATTATAATTGTAATCCAAGCGCCATTCGATTTGAAAAATAAAAATACAAAGTTAATTTCAAACCCAATGATTTATATGAAAAATATACGAAACTGTTAGAGATTTTATACGAATCTTCAGATTCTAGGGGGACCCCCTAGATTATCAAAAATACTATTTTTTTCGCATTTTAATAAAAAAAAAATGCCACCTATGTTTTGAGATATACTTTCTATATTTTAATTAAAAACAAATTAAAAATTGACCCCCCCCCCCTCACATCTTTGTGCCTCTAACCGAAAGACCAAACAGTTGTTGATGAACTCTACCGAAAGACTCGAAAATCCCTCACTTGAGACTTCGTCAGATATGCGTTTATGTGAATTTTTGAGCTTTATTATTCTTAAATTATTTTAAGACTTAATATAATATAACTTTCGGTTCAAGGCAGGTGCCTTGTGCATGATTTTTGGGAGGGGGAGGGAGCTATAATTAAAAAAAATGACAACTTGAATAAGAAGTATATAGAAATAATTTTGTAGACCACACTGTTTTTCCATTTACAAATATTAAGGTAGAACAAACGGGTTTTATTTTTTTTTTAATAAGATTACTTTTTTTTTTTTTTTTTTTTTTAAAAAAAGCAACAACAAAATTCCGCGAGTATTTCGACTCCACGTCCGCCATTTTCAGCGAAAAAAAATAATTGAAGGAAAAAAACAATTTTAAAATTAACTCATCTAAAGAAAACGACAACCAAATACACACACACACACAAAAAAAAAAAAATAAAATAAATAAAATGAAATATAAAAATAAATACAACTCACATTTTAAACACTTCCAGAACTGTAATTGTCTGACTGATCACCGACGGTGATTAGTCAGACAATTACAGTTTTTACAGTTCTGGAAGCGTTTAAAATGTGAGTTGTATTTATATTTATTTGTTTTGTTTTTTTTGTTGGGTTTTATTATTTGTTTTTTTGTATTTTTTTATTTTTGTTTTTTTTTTCTACGTTTGGTTGTCGTTTTCTGTAGATCAGTTAATTTCAAAATCGTTTCCTTTCCTTAATTTTTTTTTTCTCTTGAAAAGGCTCCCGGACATGGAGTCGAAGATATTCGGATTTTTTATTACTTAAAGTTTTGTTGTTTTTATGGCCTTATTTAAACTAAACCCGTTTGTTCTCTCAATTTTCTGTAAGTACATATAAATTCGAGAAATAGGAGTTCAGGGGAGGGGGCAAGGCCCCTCCTTTAGGTATGCCTGGCGCAAGCAATTCCCGGAAAACCTCGATTTACGAAGATTTCTCTTTTGGATGTTTCAAAATTAAGAAGTTTCTACGGTAATACCATATTGTTGTCAGTGTTGCCACGTTGAGCCGTGAAAATAAATCAGTAAAACTAACTAGTTAAATTTGACATCTTTTGATTCCCAAAGACAACAAAACCTTCAAATGGAATCTGCAATTCCTTAAACTGTTTGATGTTATGTGTTTTAGCTTAATTCTTGAAGATTTTTTCCAGAAGTTCTTTTTATTGCACCCGCTTGTACCAGCTTTGACTGAACATATACTGACTGAACATATACTTCTCTGACTGAACATATACCGCTAATACATATACCGACTGAACATACTGACTGAACATATACCGATCATATACCGCTCTGACTGAACATATACTTCTCTTTCATAGGAAATTGAATGAATGATTTCTCCGAATTTTTTAAACATGTACGGCTATGCAAGTCCTGCAATTTTTCACTTAACTGACCCAAACAACTAGAATTAATTTCATTGCTCTTGATACTTGAAGCTATTCTCTGCCAAACAAGTCTATGTTTATCTCATTTACATTAGATTCCATTTAAGGCCATATCCAAGATTTTTCTTCGGTGGGGGGGGGAGGGGGTATTTTTTCAATAGTTTCAAAACAAATGAAAAAGTTTTTTACGTACTGTTGTTACATTTTTACGAGTCGAACAAAGATTTCAGAGAGGTGAAAACCCCCTAGCCCCCAAGATATGGCCATTGCAATTTGACGGATTTATGCGTGGTTTCCGTAAGCCTACCCTGTTTTATCTAACGGCTGGGAGATAGAGTTGAAATTTCCATAAAATTTTTTTTTGGAGAGGAGGTAAAGGGATTCCGTCCTAGCCGAGTGGTCAGTGCTCCGGACTTGAAATCCTGAGGTCAGGGGCTGGAGTCCTGGTGTCGCCGGTTATTTGGTTTGGAACGGGGGTCAATTGTGTGACCCTGTAAGCTCAGCCAGAGTCGACCCAGCTCTAAATGGGTACCTGGAGAAATCTGGGGGGGAAAAACACGGGAAGCGTCGGATAATTTGCCCCCGACCACGCATTGCACTCCGGCCGAAGGCATTGACTCAGGAGATCGGTACCTGCGCAACGCAGACCTTTGGTCAGCATGCGAAAAAGATAAGTTTAAGTATAAGGGGTAAAGGAATGTCATGTTTTGTTTTGAGGGTGAAGAAAGTGATTCGTTTCTCCAATGCACACTGAAGAGCATACGCTGTGGTATTTTTCCTTTTTAAACCTTTCATCTAACACGCTTCGGTGCTATTTTAATACATACGGATTTTAGAACCACTGAATCTAGACAAGGATTCTTAGAAAACGTGTGCGTGAACATTACATCATAGGTCGATAGGTCAAATATGGCCATATGTTTTCCATTCAACTTCGTCACTTTGAAATTTAGCAAATATTTGATGTCTTTCACATAATTTTATTGATGATATCAGAGCTTGCTAAATCTGATATTTTATTCATTTCAAGCAAACTTAACTAGGTATGGTACATTTGCAGATAGTTGAGTTGTCTTTCTAATTTTTATAATTAAATCAATTAATATTTAGGAAATTAAATTAACTTAATTAAATTAAGTTTTGCGACAAAAAAAGTTAAGAAACACTCCTCGGGGTTCAACCACTAGTAACACATATAAAATATTAATAGGCTATTTCATGGCAACTTTTGATGCATGATAAACCAAACCCAATTTTAATAATCTCTTTCAAATATGTTATAAAAAGTCAGGAAGATATAAGGAAAGTTATTTTGGGCTAAGGATTTAAAACGTAAAAAAAATGCAGATTACCTGAAAAATATAGGGGCTTGAAGGGGAAAAAGAAGTATATTTGTGTTTCTAGATTGTATGAAGGCTGGCACAATGACCCCACTTCTTTCCTCTATACTTGAGTGCTTTCAGCAGCGAGTAGTATACAAACTTTGAATTTTCATAAAAAAAAATCTACCGGATCTAGAGAAAAATCTTTGGGGGGGGGGGGAGTCAATTTGAATCGGCCGACCAATAATTGACCAAATTAACAAGTTTATTTGAGAAATAGGGTAAAAAAAGAGATAAAAACCAAAATGAGGGAACCAGATAAATCTTGGAAGGCCCGGCCCCCCTGGATCCACCCCTGATTTTTGTTTACGTGTCTTAATATCATTTTGTCTCTTCGCAGATCAAAGCAAAATATTACGTTTTATACATTCTGTTTTGAAAGATAAAAGAAATATTCGTGATAAGCCTTGCCTTGACGCGAATCAAATATAAGAAAAATAAAGTTCTTCAAATCATGGTTGCCCCTGTAAGGGCAACCTAGAAAAAAGGGAACCTAGCCCACAGTAACCAAAAATTTTAATCGCACTATGAAATGGAAGCAAAGATCGACGTTTAAACTTAAAACAAACAGAATTATTATGTAGCTTATATATGAAAATTGCCCCACTTCAACCTTCCTTTTCTTTAATCTAAAGCTTAAGGGGGTGACCTAAGAGGGTTTGCTTCATCGACAAAATGTTGCTGAACAACTGTTTCCTATGTTATTGATGGTAAAAATAATTTGATTCGGCATGTATCACCGAGTTATTCCACATAAATACTTGGCTAATACTTGCAAAACTCCGTCATCATGTTGCACTAATGTTTATAATTCTTGCATAACCCACCCTAAGATATATTGGAAACGGATAAAGACAGATCAACTACCAAAATTACATATTCTCGAGCCCCTAAGAATGAACAAGCTTTGTCATTCTTGCTTGCAAGTCATACTGTGTGATAGAAGGATAATCCCCGAGCAGTGAAACTTTGCGAACAGTGAAGCCTACTCGCTCCTGAGATGCAACGTTCAACCAAGGTCGTATCCAGGATTTTTTTCCGGAGGAGGGGTTTACAAAAGAATTTTTTCAGGGGGGGGGGGGTACAAGAAAACACTTTGTTACGTTTTTTAGGAGTAAGAGAAACATTTCGGGGGGGGGGGGGTCAAACCCCGTAACCCCCTGGATACGTCTCTTCAGCTGCATGTGACCTTGCTACCAACTTTCATGTAGACAAAGAACTTCCTTGTCCCGTATGTTAGACAGGTGGGGGCATATCTGAAATTTGTCCGCTCCCTTTCCCTACCCCCCTAAAAAAATACTTCCCCCATAGGCTTCCAGAGTATTGAAGGTCAGAGAAGGTGAATACGCCTCTGAAAAATGACCATCTTTCTGTTAAATTGGCGCAGGAACTGGCCTCACTTATTTAAAGTGCAGTAAAAAAAACGTCTTAACTTTCTGCGGAACAGTGTGGTATAGGACGTGGTCTTAGAGGGTTCTAGGGCCCATTTTGACCCTCTGATATGCAGACCGAAAATTCTTGTATGATTCTGCCTCAAAAAAGGGACCAACATGCCAACTCTTCCGCTAAATATCTGACAGTTAAATGGTAGTGGTGTCCAAAAGGTCGTGGGCCTACTTTTTACCTCAAATAATATAAATTGACAATCATTGAAGGCTTGAATTTAATCAAGGAGAGACAATCCATAGTTTGCGCTTACAATCAACCCTTCCACTTAAAGATGGAGAAGGGAGAGGTTTTGAAGGGGCAATAATCCCAATTTAGATCTCAAACCCTACAGATTAAAAATCCTTGTGTGATTTAGGCTCAAATATGGCATAGCATACCCAAGGGTGTATCTCCAGCATTTTATTATTTTATTGGGGGGGGGGGGTCTACATTCAAAGAGTCAAGGGGCATAGGATATATAATAATTTTTTCTCCAAATTATTTTGGGAGGACAAGTACCCCCTCCCCAGACGATGCCCCGAGCATACCTACCCTTCTGCTAAAATGTTGGCATTACACGAAACGGCGTGTTGAAGGGTACAAAGGTCCACTTAGTGTCTCAATCAATGGGCTACAGATTGAAAATTCACGCGTTATTCCATTTCAATGTGTAAAATTTTAACCTTCTTCTAAAATATTTATGGGGCTATGGGCTATGGAGGGGCTATGGGCAATATAGGAGGGGCTATGGGCCCACTTTTTGCCTTACATCACAAATATTAAAAATCATTGTATGTTTTGATAAAATCAAAATTGTCATTGCTTTATTCCCCATTCAATTCTCCCTCCCAAGATCTTCCATCGAAATACACGATAATAATTAGAACTGAGGGAGTATCCTTTTAGAATTGCATATTTTTCTCCATCCTTCAAAAAATTAGGAATTTTGTGCTTTAGAATACAAACATTAAATTACTGTTACACAATGCGTACCACTCCATTAAGCAGAAAATGATGCATACAAAACACGACACATAATCAATCAAAACAGTTGTCATCTCTCAGGATATCAACTACCATAGAATTTCTAAAACATAACAATTACCAGAAAATGAATTGTTGTAATTTTCACATCATTTTCATGTCATCTATTCCGAAACTTTTGCAAATGGAAAGCATTGACGAATTGGTTGACTGGATATCCTAAATTATTTCGTCAAATTTGACAGAGTAGGCTTTTGAAAGTTGTGGGAAATAAGGTTTATGCATTTGCAAAATTTTGACAACTCTTGTCTATATATTGGATGACCTGACAGACTTTAAGATTGGGCGGAAATGTCTCTATTCACTCTTTTTAGATAAGGTATCATTTTGAAAACTGTGCTCTGTTTACTTATGTTGTATTCAGGATTGTCACTCCTAGTGATTTATCACTATTCTTAGCGATTTTTTTACATTGCATAAAAAAAATGACTAAATCAGAACATAAATCACTAGATTACTGAATAAATCACTAAATCAACCACAAAATCACTAAAATCTAGTGACTTTTTTTCACCGGCCGGCAACCCTGGTGGTTGTATTATAGCGCTTAATATTGTGTAAGTGACAACAGAAAAAATTCAATTTTTGATTTATTCTGCTTTTAATTTTAATTCATAATTATTCTTTTTTTTAATTGTTTAAGCTTTTAAAATTAACTAAAAAAAAAAATAAAACCAAAGATTAATTAATTAAATAAATTAATATATTTTTGGTTCTATTTGAATTTTATTTTGAATATTTTTTATTAGCTCAAGTTTTAATTTTTGAGAAAGTTAGTTTGTTTATTTTGTTCTATCTATTAAAACTTATAAAAAACGAATTAATTAATTAAATAAGTTAATATAAATTTGTTTCTAATTGAAATTTTTATTTTGAATTTGGTTTAGTGACTTAATTTTGGTGTTCAAGAAAAGTTACTTCCCAAAAAAAGAAAAAAAATATGACCAGCCCGAGAACCTCTTGGAGATTATCGAACCACCCGTACTCGTTTTTGATTTTGCCGTTTTTTCTTTTTTCTTCTGTTTTATAAATTCACCTCATTACATATAAATCAAACGGAGCCAACATTGAAGATAACATAACTATTTTGACTAGATATCCATGTTCAGCAAAATTGGGATTACTTGAATAGAATTTTAACAGCAAACAGCAGCTTGTTATAAATATGTAACTCTAAAATTCTACAAAAAAAAAAAAAAATAACCACTGAACAAAAAAATCAATTAAATATGATTGTTTTTGTATTTGACAAAAGGCAGTATTCAGGAGTGGGTTTAAGAGGTTCAACCCCCCCCCCCCCCCCCGAAATGTTTGTTCTACTCGTAAAAACGTAATAAAAATGTATAAAAACACATTTTCAATGGGTTTTTATAGTTTTTTTGTAACCCCTCCCCACTAAAAAAATCCTGGATACGGCCCTGCCACATTGTGGCATAAAGGTTTGCCACGAGTATAATAAAACATTCACCCTGCCTATTAAATTACAAGAAAATATACAACTCAAAGAAACATAAAACGTACCAAAACTGAAAGCTTAAGGGATCCCTATCCTAAATTACTTTACCTAAATATTTGCTATGCCAAAATATTTATCTCAAACTTTTTGCATAGTGTACTAAATCCCATTGTCTATCGAATTACCAAGGTTCAAATGTTTAAGAAAGAAAAAAGTACATTGCTTATGATTTATAATCAACTATGTATAAAAGATACTCCTAACATAAGCAAGCATCAACTGGGGGTAACTATAGAAGTCATTTAAATATAAGTTATTGTAGTATAAATTCAGGTACCCAGTTCATTTTTTCCTTCTTAACGTCAAAGTTTTTTGTTCTCTTTTTTTGCTAGAATAAAATATGGAAGAACTACAAATAAGAATTCCTAAGAAAGGAAAAGTACACACTGATATGCAAAGGGATAATTTATTTCAAACATTTCGTGGTAACGAACTGTAAGTAAAGAACTGTAAGTAAAAAAATGACTGATGTTACTAACAATGCAACAAACGGGTTTATTAGATTTTTCGTTTTTTCATTTAAAATTGATTTTGTGCAACTTAACATGTTTGGAATCACCGCAGCCGATTTTGGGTCTAATATTCGACGTTATGAATGTCTTTTCACTACTTTTCTTCCTCATAATTTCAATGGACCCTAACTCTCCAACAAGTCCATTTTGGGTGACATCATGGTCTTCCAAAAGAGATAAATCTCTGGTTCGTACTTGAAAGAAAATTTTCTTAGAACCGCTTAGAAATGATAAAGGGTAGTCTAGAAAGGTAGCCAAAAAATGGGTAGTCTGAGATCAGTACTATGAATGCCGTTTCTCAAAACGGCAGAACGCAATCAAAACGGATATTTTCTCGACAGTTCTTCCTCATAATATAAATGGACAAAAATTGCCCAAACAACCAATTTGGGGTGACATCATGGTCTTCCAAAGAAGATTTATCTTTGGTTTGCACTTGAAAGGAATATTTATGTTAGAATGGCTTTGAAATGATAAAAGGCTAGCCAGAATGGAAAACATTGTTTTTGTAGCTTCAATGTTGCATCAATGACTCAATATTATGTTAACCACCTTCCATATGAAAATGAGGGTTAAGATATATTTTAAGTCTTATTGTAGGGAACAGGAGGGAGTAAAATATTTGATATTTTTAATTTACTTGAATATTTGTAATTATTTAATCAAAATGTTAATTATCAGAAAATTTAAATTATAGATAAATTCAGCAATCGTATCTAGATCTTTTTAGTTATTTCTAAATATATACTTTTAATAGGAACTTCACGGGAGGGAGCAGAGCATGAAAAAGAGTGGACCGGAGGAGGAGAGTGCGCAGTTATCCTGGATTCACATGGGAGGGTGGTGCAACTAAAATTGCAAAATGCCATGTCGTACTGCATTCTCCTCCTATTTTGCAACATCAACTTCTATTCTAAATCGTCCTCTAGAAATGCTCTGTTTCAGAATATATCCCGGAGTTTTAGAGTTTTCTCAGGCTCGTAACTTTTGATGGATTGGACGAAACTTGATGAAAATTATATAATTAAAATCAGCATAAAAATCCGATTCGTTTTATTTATCTATTTGTATCAAAATTCTGTTTTTTAGAGTTTCGTTACTATTGAGCCGGGTCGCTCCTTACTTACAGTTCGTTACCACGAAACTGTTTGATACATAAAATCACTGCACGAGTCGGTAAAACCACTGCGTTTACCAACCAAGTTCGAGATTTCTGTATATATCATGTCACTATTGTCATGCTCTTTATGCAACCGAAAGGAAACTTATGGCACAATCTGTAGAATCCAGGAAGGAGTCGGTAAAACTGCTGTGTTTTCCGACTAAGTTCGAGATTTCTGTAGATAACATGTCGGTATTTTCGTGGTCTCTATTTAATCGAAAAACTTTTGGCGGCGTTGGAAAAATCGTGGCGCTTCACGCCGCGAGTATATCAACTCATTTTCTTATCATTGCCCAAAACTATTGAGGGGGGGGTCCCCAATACGTGGTGGCCCTAATTCGGGGACGATCTACTTTTCGTTTGTCCCTTGACGGTTGGTCAACATGGACAATTCTTGGCAATCTGTCATCCTTCATCCGCACAACATGTGCCAGCCTTCTCATCTTTCCTCTTATTATAGCCCAAGAGAGCGGGATTGAACCACAGTTTTCGTACAGCTTACTGTTTGAGATACGGTCAGTCATTCGGGTACCCAAAACAAACCTTCAGTTTTTTCCTTTTTTTAAAACTGCCTGACCGTCTTTTACTCCATTCTTCAAAATCTTTTCTTGTGGATTGGATTTATCTGGAAACTGGAAGCAATTTCTCTGGAAACCATGTAGCAAGACCTCTCCGTTTTTTGGAGCGCCCAAGCTTCAAAACCGTACTTGACCACTGTCATCACTATAACTTCAAACATTCTAATCTAATTTGCAGACTTAATTAGTTTAATTAGACTTATTTAGGCAAACTAATTATTTAAGTTTAAAACGCTTTTCGTCCGCAAACATCCAAACATTGACAGCCTATTGATCCCAAAGACAACTACCCCTTCAAAGAGAATCCCTCCCCCTTCTTAAATTGTTTGGTGTCAAGTGTTTTTTAGCTCTTTTTTGTTGATTTTTTTAACGAAATATTTTATTTTTTTAATTTGACATCCACAACTGCCAAAAACTGCACGATTGTACATGGAGGCCATCATTAAAAATTGAATCCGCGATTTCCCTAGTTTTTTTCTTTTTTTTTTAAAGATATACATGGCTTTGTAGGTTTTATACTTAATAATTTCAAATAATAAGATTTTATTTTAAATGTCCTTGGTATTAAAAAAAAAACTTTTCTGAATATTTTGGTGCCAAAAACACTTCTGTTACTTAATTTGTTTTGCCTCTTTTCTTTAATTTTCACTTCACTAAACAAGAATTTTGTGTAGCCCTCCCCCCCCCCCAAAAAGTTGTCCCCGAACAAAAACACGGGATACTGCTCTGGTGCTTGATATTTGAAATGAACTTTTCGGAACATTTTTGGTGGCAAAAGCATTTGTGTTACTTAAATGGTTTTCCCTTCTTATAATTTTCACTGGACTAATATAGCCCAAAACGCAAAAAGATACGATACCTACACTGAAAATTTATAGCCTGGCACGGCAGACTAAGATAATATAAAATTCACCGAAAATTACATAGCCAAGTAAAGATTTTTGCTACGGGAGTTGGTGATAATTACACACGACTTCCCATTAACATAAACAGGGACATGTGAGATACCTACTATAAGATATTAGCCACCCAAGTATAATTGTAGATCTAGCAATAAATTAAGCGTTTTCGCTCGAAGACACGATAAAGACAGACCAAAGAAAGATTAACTTACTGACGTTTTTTTTTTTTCAATTCATATTTCAAAGATTCTGTTTAAGGTGAAGCTCCAATAAGGTTACATATTGGCCACCCAGGTGGCACAAGTCCATATAGTTTGAAGAGGACATATTGGGGGGCCATTGACTTTCAAAATCGATTACACCGGGTGACACATATGTTGCCATGTATTGTGCGAAGCGGCCCATGAGCGCACAAAGATGCGCAGTTTGGACTGGCAAACCGCACCAGTTGATAAAGCAGGATCGATGAATAATTTAGCTTGAAGTCCGCTCTTTGCAGAAACCATGGTTGGCTAATAATTTTAAATGAACATATAAAATACGACGTAATCGAACGGTTGACACGAACGTGTTAGCCGTTTTTGCTGCCAATTCGATCATAACAGTTCTGGTTTTTGGTGCATCTGTAAGGCACAAGGAGTTTTGTGTCAGAAAAAAAGCCATAGATGTGTGAACCAGCGGTTAGCAGGATTGCCAACTGGATATATTGTATGTCCAAAGGACATATTCCTGTGTGCTAGGACACAATGACATAATAGGTAAAAAAAAGGGACATATTTTTTAAAGATTTGGGACATAAAGGGGACATATTTTGCGAGTTTATGGCATAAAATAGAATATTTCCCCGCTGGATACATATTTTTGTAAAAGAAAATGTCATTTTTCGCCAAATCAGTATCAAAACTACTTGTCTAGCACCAAATTTATTTAACTACTTATTTTTTACTAATTTTATATAAAACGTTATTTTTTTTACAGAAGTAATTATTTTTCAGAGTTGCTTGCTCTTTCCTGCAGACAACTATTTGCAAATACCCTTGAAATTCTTTACAAGTTTGTAATCTTTCATCTAAACGATTTTATTTCTCCTTGCTTTTACGCTAAAGTCAAGATAATACGCAAGGGGGGACCTTTTTAGTTAACAATCACTTCCGGCTTCCAATAGTCAGGAAAGACATCTATCTATTTATCAAGTATTACTAACCGAAAATGAAAAGTTAGCAAACAAAAAAAATTAGGTTCTTGATGATCTGGAATCAATTTTGATTTCAATAGATATACCAAAAAATTAGCTTATTGTGCTGATTCCAAATACATATCATTTTTTAAGTACGGTGTTACCCATTAGTGGGCCTGAGAAAATTTACCAAGTTTTCGAAAAAGGTGAAAAACACCCCATAAAAGTCAAAGAATTTTAATGGAAATCACGCCACCCTACCAGAGAACCCTACTGTAGAGGTTCCAAGCTCCTATCTATAAAAATGAAATTTTACAGTGTTTGCCAGAAGAAGCATCATGGATTCGTGTTTATTTGTTGTTGTTGCTTTTACTACGGGTGATCATATCGAACCAATGGTACTAGAATTTCGCAAGAGGTTCAAACGAAAATTAAAAGATCTAGTGTCCTTTTTAAGTGACCAAAAAATTGGAGGACAACTTGCCCCCGTCCCACGCCCTTTTTTAATGAAAGTCGTCTGATCAAAATTTTGAGATAGCCATTTTGTTCAGTATTGTTGAAAGGTACAATAGATATAACTTTGGAGATGACATGACCCCTCAGAACCACCAGAGGAAGGACCGCAAGCTATGAAATTTGCCCGTTGTTTACATATAGTATTTGTTATAGGGAAGTATACCGACATTTTCCAAGGGAGGAAGGAGATCTTGGGGATGGATTTTCTATGGGGAGAATTTCCCGTTAGGATGGATGTTTCTGGGGGTGAAATTTCCAGGGGAAACTTTACATGGGGAGAATTTACTAGACTTTGTATACAGAATGTTTGTTATTTTGTCTTTTTTCTGATTGTTGATCCCATTGTACATGGAGAGACATTCTGAGGGAACTCTCAGGGGGAAGTTTTCAGCGGAGTTGGAATTCTCTTGTGATATTTTTTTTGAGGGGGGGGGGGGGGATAGGGATTTTTCACGGGAGAAATTTCCATGGGGAATTATCACAAGGAGAAATTCTCCATGGAAACTTTCTGGGGGATAAAATTTCCAGGAAGGTGGGTATTTTTCAAACAGGGATATTCCCAAATGACCTTAAAAAGGATCAGAAACTAAAAGAATACAAGTCTTTCTTCAAATAAAAGTATGGTAAGGAGTATTTTTCCGGCAGAATCGTAAGCAAAAGTTTTCTGGGAAGGATTCGCAGCAGGGATGGAATTGTCCGGGAGTAATTTCCCGGCGGAAGAATTTTACATGAGAGGAACTTTACATAAAGGAATTTTTCGTGGGGAAATTTGACGTAGATAATTTCGGAGACCACACTGCCTTTCCAAGACGATAAATAAAAGTTGAAATAGGAATAAAATCCTTTTTAATACTGAGTTTTACTACTGATCACGGTCACTGCATATTTTTGTGAATTTATATTACTGTTATCATCATTACTGTTTATTAAAAGGATTTTATCCCTATTTGTACTTTTATTTATCATGGGGAAATTTTCCACAAAGGGGGTGGAGGGATTTCCTGTGATTATCTGAAAAACGATCAGAAATAAATACAAAAACTAGTTTTTTCTACCGAATGTAAGGAGTGACATTAAAACTTAAAACGTACAGAAATTATTCCGTATATGACGGGGGCTACTCCCTCCTCAACACCCCCTCTCTACGCTAATGTTCGACCTTTTTTCTAATTATAAGAATGATTCTTGAAACACTAGGGCCGCGCGCCACCCTTGGAGTAAGCCCGCCCCTCCACACACGTATTCTTTTCCCTAGATGCATCCAACAGAAATTTTGAGATAGAAATTTTGTTAAAAATGGTCCAAAGAACATATAACAATGCCCTCAGCGTTTACACAATCCCTAAGAGTCCTGGGACAAGGGTTGTAAGTTATGCCCCAAGGGCATATAAGGTTTTATGGAATGGGTAGTCGTAAAAACTTCAGATGGGGCTCATTTGATTGAAGTTTAGTGCCCTATATAAGAGTAAAAAGTAATTTGAGGGCAACCCCCACCCGCGCCTATCAGTTCCAAAAACTAGCATCCAATCAGAATTTTTAGACATCTATTTTGTTCAGCATTGTTCAAAGGTTCAGTAATTATGCCTTTGGGGATGTCAGTGACATTCCCAAATCTGATTGAATCCCTCTCCCCTCTGAGGATGATCTCTGAGAGAGGATGTCACTCCTCTGATTGAAGGGCAACCCAGCTTACCTAGCGCTCCGCAACGTCGCTTGAGTCCTGGATTGTACCTTATGACATGCGCAAGAAATACTCTGATTGGCAAAAAGCTACCAAAAGCTACCAAAATGCTGACCCTCATGCCGACCATATCTGTCTAGCGGAACTCTCGTAGGAAGATGAGATTTAAGCTCGACAATTAGTTTTTCTACTGTTTACATGTTTTTATGACTTTTGTGCTTTCACACTAGTTCACTTTTTATGGATGAACTAAATGAATCTTTTTCTTTTCATTATATTCAATGTTAACTGACCACTTTGAAAGACATTTACAAGTTGTAAAAAAAAAACTAGTTCCTGAGATTTCAAGATGGATAAATTATGGACATATTATAGACAAAATATGGACATAATTTGGCTGGAAAGGACAGATTTTTGGATGCTCAAGGGACATATTCATTGACCAAAAAGTTGGCAACCCTGGCGGTTAGTAAAGGTCCCAACCTTGTATAGCTCCAGAAAAGTACATTAGGTGTTGAATCAGGAATAAAGCAGGGGTGTGTCCTATCTCTGTTCATACGGATTGTTTTGACACACTTTATCCTAAGGAAAATAATAGAAGCTACGGGAGAATATAGAATCAAATCGGAAGGTAAAACTCTCATTCACTCTGATTTTGCAGAGTCGAATTTTCTGGAAAAAAACTGGCAGCAAAATGCTTCACTTTTTTGGAAGTATTGGGGGTTGAGGAATTGAAGATGAAACAATTAAGGTTTATCTTCCTAACCTCCCCCAGGCCATTCAGCGTGTCCCCAGGTGGCAATAGGGGAACGCCCTACGGATATGAAGGATACCTCCATAGGAGGCACGGACCAAGGGGGGGACCTTGTCCCTGGAGGGTCCATAATAGAAACTGGGGCACCCTCGCCCAGGGTCATAAATACGGGTGAAGGAGGAAGAAGGTCCCTCAAATGTACACTCAAAAGAGCCCACTGGTTGGTCCACAAGTCCCATGAGTTACAAACCTGCTCCCAGTAATGGGTTAAATTGTACGGTGATGCAGAACAATATCGCGGGAGGATCCTCTATAGGAGGACAACTGCGGCAGGGCGTAAGATCCAGATCTATGGACAACGGCCTCTGCAAAGGGCTACCTCGACCTTTTTGGGGTACCTGCAAGACTGGGGACCTTGTGGTCAACTTTATTCCCCTCGAGGAAATTATAGCCTAGTAAACGACACAGCATTCGCACGGGATTCTGACTAATGGACAATTCTTCTGGGCTTGGTATGTTTTGATGGGCGCCTTCGGGCTGAAAAAACCTCTTCCTAGCTAATTTATCTATTATGGGCTGCCTCCCCGTAGTAGCATAATATTTGTAGGCATGAATATATAATGAGTCGGAGGTAATAGGCTTGAGATTGTCTGTGCAGGATTTCGACTCTTGTTGATAGAAGAGCATCGCCAAGTGCTGAAAACCATGTGTGACCAAGATGGGCCCAGGATTGCACAAAGCCTCCATTCATGGAGGTCCCAGAGACTTCTTGCTGTCCGATTCTAAGCCGGCTTAAGCACTTCGGTGTGGACTTGAGAATATATGTGATCCCCGTCCTGCACTGGTATCCGGGATCATTGCTTTTCCTGAGGCGAAAATAATTTCAATGATGTAAAGAACATGAAAACTGGAACTTGGAATGTTACGACAATAAAAAAAGACTATCGTATCGACATTTTGACTGACGAATTCAGACAATTCGAAGTGGATTTATTAGGAGTTTCAGAAATTCATATCCCGGGGGTAGGAAGCATGAAATTAGGTGATATAGAATTTGTTTGCTCAGGCAGGAAGGATGGGGTACATAGACAGTGAGTAGAGCTCATGATGAATAGGAAGCTGCTAAGTCTTGTTTAGGCTGGGAAGGAATTTATAATAGAATACTAATTGCTCATTTTATGACTAAAAAGTTCCGGGTATCAGTTATAGTAGTATACGCCCCTGTAGAAGCGACTGACGGAGATACTAGTGACTCAGATGAATTTTACTTACAGTTACAGGAGCAAATAGACAGGGTCCGGGGTAAAAATATGATGTTATTACTGGGAGATTTTAACGCCCAGGTTGTAGAAATATGGATAGATGGTATCCTTGCCTTGGTAATTTTGGTGTAGGAAAAGAAAACAGTAATGGATACAGACTTTTGTAATTTTGTAGGTACAACAATCTAGTTATAACCAATACGGTGTTTGGTCATAAAATGGCTCATAAGTTAACATGGTATTCACGTGACGGTAAGACAGCAAACCTTATTGATTATGTTATAGTAAACCGAAAAAAAAAACCCAAAACAACGACTGGCAGGATCAATACAAGATACTAGGGTATATAGGAGTGCCGTTATTGATGTTAAAAGTAAAGATCACCATCTAGTAGTGTCAAGGGTTAATTTAAAGCTGAAATATCGGAAGGGTAAGTACCTTCCGGGAAGTTATGATGTTAATAGACTCCAGGATGAGAATTTGAGAGAAACTTTCCAGGAACAGTTTGAATACTAAACTTGAGAGTTTAAAATTTAATAATGTGGAAGATGGTTGGAATAATTTTAGAAAAATAATTTGTGAAGTTGCTGAAGGTGTATTAGGGAAGAAAGCTAGAACTGCAGCTAAGAATATTAGTGAAAAAGCTTTATGTTTAATAGAAGGAGAAAGGACTTGTACAAGAATTATCTGAGTGATAGACCATATGAAAAACTAAAGGAATGTAAAGAAAGTGGAGAAAGCATTAAAATATGAACTAAGGAGGTGTGAAGTGGAGGCCATGGATAAAATTGCCGAGGATCTGGAAGATGCAGCTAGACGGCATAATAGTAAAATATTCTACTGGCATGTTAACAAATTGAGAGAGAGTAGTCAATCCAGACTTGGCCCAGTTAAAGATAGGAATGGGGCCACAATTAGCGATAAGGAAAAAAGACCGTATCCCCCTGGATACGGCCTTGCAAATAGTAGTAGGGATAGTAATTCGTTTAGGACCCTCAAACACAAAAACCTTCATAAAGCAAATCAGGCCTGAATTCAGAAATTTATATGAGGAGAAGAGAGGGTAATAAAAATCATTCAACTTACATGAAGAATGCATATCCCTGAATAGGAGTATATGTATAAAACGTATATATTGAAAAGTATATTCGCGTGTAGCCTATACGCATAGATTATTTCTGCTAATTATAAGTCTATTTTAGTCCCTGGTTAAAGAGTATTATATTTTGAACTCTGTTTAAAAATTTTTTGGTTGGATTCCTTTTTCATATATTCGGTAATTTCCTTTTTCAATCTTGTCATAGAAAATAAAAAAAAAAACTGCTGGTAATATAATTATAAGATGACAGGATAGAAGACATTTTCTAAGCTCTCCGGAAGGAAATAATTTTCTTCTTCTATTTATTTTCTCTTGGAAATAGGATCTGTAATTGTTTTTTCCAGCAGTTTTAAAATTTCCTTAACACGTCTAGTAAGCATATTCTGACATTTTTTTTTAGCCACTTTACCAATTTCATTTTAGTAACATCAATTATGTAAATTGGCTTTAATAAATTTAACGTTAATCCCTTGATTTTTTTTTATTTATTAATTCTATTAATTTTTTACTCTCTTAATTTCTTTATTAAATCTCTTCAATTAAAAAATTTTTGAAATAGTCTTGGCCTATTTCAACAAGTTTTCGTTGCAACAAATTTTTTCGATATAAATGTTCAATATTTTGCTTACTATAATGGTTCCTATCGTAATGTTCGATTTTATATTTCACGATAGTCCTTAGCGATGATGGTGACGTAAATGAGGCCGAAATTAAAGTTTATGGGTCTTATAATTTTGGACTCTCAAGTTACATAAGCTATTTGTGAAAGAGACTTTAGCGTATCTATCCGGACCATTTTAACGAGATTTAGAACATTTAGATGTATTACGAAATTTTAATAATTCATTTTTGCCTTTTTAACCAAGGTGTGCACCGTTGCCAGACACACATGAAATAGGATATGCTATTTGTCAGAGCTGGAAGGACACATGTCTAAGCAATTTCACGTAAAAAGAAAAGTTAATTTGTAATTAAACCATTCTATAAAACATGAAAGTTAAAATAGGTTACTTTTGATAAAAGAGCAAACAAGATATTTTTCTGTCGTCCACTTTGATTTAAATGCAGGTAATTTGTCACCAAATAATTTTCAAAATATACACAGGAAACCATTTCTCATACCCCAAGATAAATTGTACGAAAATCTTTACTTACCGACTTAGTATCACATGAATGAAGAAAATTTACCAAGATTGATTAGCATCTTTTGCAGAAAACAGTTTCGGCTGCGTTTACCACCTATAAAACAAACAACATCATATAGATTCTTTAAATAAAGGGCCATCTAACGTATCCACGATTTTTGTTAAAGTAGCAAGGTCATCAAAATAAAAAACATTTTTTGCCCCTTAGACGCACCTCAGGTCCGTTCATACCTGAAAACCGTAATTCTCTAAAGCTTAATTTTTATTTTGTCCTAATTCTGAAGTTTTCGTGGGAGCATCACATTTTCGTCAGTGTTGACGCGTTGAGATATGTAAAAATAAATGAGTAAAATTAAATCTGACAATTTTTTTTCGCCCATGAAAATTTGAACATAAATTATCTGCTGTTTTCCGGAGACATCTATATGGTCAAAAGGAAGCCACGCTTTCTTAAGATGTTTGACCCCTCAAGTTTTTATCCTATATTTCAGCCTCGTTCCGTTTTTTTTTTTTTTTTTTTTTTAATTTGGCATCCGCTAATACCAAAACTAGGAACCTGGGTAATTAAAGTGTCAAGAAAATCAGAACAGAAATATTTTTAGCCCTGGAACCATTTTAATACTACTACTAACTAACAACTCACCGAAGCACCAAGCTGCCTGAGGCCAACACAGCTACGCACGCTCCTCCTCCATCCCATCTATCAAAGCCTCCCTTTTTACACCCCCCCCCATGAAATTCCCATTTCCATTAAATCTTTCTTTATGACGTCCTCCCACCCCAGACGAGGACGACCTGCTTTCCGTTTAGCTTTAGACGGTTGGCCGAAAAAGAACAATCTTCGGCAATCTGTCATCCTTCATCCGCACAACGTGCCCTAGCCACCTCAACCTTTCTTTCATTATAGCCCTAGAGACCGGTATTGAACCACATTTTTCGTACAACCTATTGTTTGAAACCCGGTCAGTCAGCCAGGTACCCAGAACAATCCTTAAGCAAAGCAAGTTAGGAGGGGAACCTTTTTTTTAAGCTATACGCCTAAAAACGTGAAATTGTTCACGTGAAACGTGTATTGGTTTTGCTGAATAGAAACTTTTGTCACTATCCGCTTAACTCACGTCATAATTTAGTAAAGAACAGCTTTTAAACAGCTATTGCCAATGCATGGGTTAACAACCCTACTCATACATGAAAAGCCATGATTTTGTTAATGTTCTTTTGATTTCCATGTATCTCCACCCACGTTTAACTCAACCCGTTCAACTCAATTCTCGTTCAAATTATTCACCGTTCAACCAACTCCCGTTTAACTCATCCCTTGTTTAACTTAACCCCATGCAACTCGACCGTCATTCAGTTCAATTCTCAATTAACTCAACCCCCCCTTCAACACCACCCCAATTCAATTCAACCCTTTCAACCCTTGACGTTGAGTCGAATGGGGGCTGAGTGATACGGGGTTGAGTGGCATGGGCGTTGAGTTAAATGGGGGACGACTGGAACGTGGTTGAGCTGAAAAGGTGTATAATTAAACGGGGGATGAGTTGACTCGGGGTTGATTTGGATAAGGGTAATTTTGATATTAAAAATGTAATTTTGAAGAACAAATTTGTTGCTTTTAAATATTTTCAATGAAAATTCACAAAAAGTTATTCTTTAATGCAAATATTCCTAGAAATGTACTCGGGGGGTTAGAGTTAAATGGGTTTAATTAAAAAGGTTTGAGTTAAGCAGGAGTTTAGTTACACACACCATTTAAAATAAAGAAGCTGTTGAGGATCTACTACATTTTTGTCAGTGTTTGCCACGCTGAGGCATTAAAATAAATAAACTGGTTGAATTTGACAATGTTTTCCGTTGAAAAACTAAAACATTAACAATCTGTTCATTTCCAAAGACAACTACACCACAAAAGAAAGCTATAATCTTTTAAGCTGTTTTGGTGCTTTCTCCAGCTCTCCAAATTTCCAGCTTGGTTTTGCTGATTCGCACTTATATTTCTTTTTTTTTTTTTAAATTGGGCAAACCGCTTCAACCAAACTTTAACTTAATAATAAGGGTTTTATTTGCAATAAACAAATGAATACATCAACTGCCAGAAGCAAACTTGTTTTTAGGCTAAACACCCTTCAAACAAACCCTGATATTTACATCACTATAAACAACAGAAAACAATATTAAATAAGAAGGAAAAGAAAGAAAAAAGGAGAAAAAAAGGCAAGGCACAACCTCCTGCAACTTAGTGCGACTGATAAATAAAAAAACAAATATAAACTGATTATCACCGTTCTCTCACTATCACCCTCTCAAAACCACAAAAAAAAAAAAAAAAAAACGGCATATAGAGGAATTTCTCACTAAAAACTAATTCTCGATCTTTCCTAATTTTTTAAAGAAGTTTAGGGTTGGGGTTAAAAATGTTTCCACTTCACCAATTCCAACTATCAAATTCGGTTTTTAGGTCCTTGGTAATTTACCAAAAATAACTCACTCTATCAAAGTAACATAAATGCGGCAAGTTAACCCAAAATGTGGCATGTACTATGGTGGTTCTGGCCTTCTCTTGTTGCCGGAACAAAAATGCCCCCCCCCCCTGTCTCCCAAAAATTTGCAGCCTAAATTTTCACAAAAATTTAATTAAGTAACAAAAGTTTCCATGTGTTTAAATCTGACTTTTGTTACTATGGCCACTGCAAAATTATTAATTATTTCGTATTAATTATATCGTTAGGAATGGCGATGAAGATATTAGAAAAATGAAAACATCGGGTTTCAATTTGCTTATCCTTACTACCAACTGCGTTCTCTACTTTATTTTAGTAAAATTAAAATTCCAAAAATTACAAAATGATTATAACCATTAGATTTTTTATCTGTAATTTTGCGCCCCTAAAATTTCCGCGCCCAGGGCAAGTGCTCTGTTATCCCCCTAAAACCGCCTCTGGGTATGCAGCATTTTTGGTACAGGTTTTATCTACACCCCATCCTACCAAGTTTTATGCTTCTTTCTTTGTGTGTTTTGAGTTCTTATTTACTGTTAACATAAAACACCGAATTTCTGGATTTAAAGCCCCCTTCCCAGTGGAAGGAACTAAAAGAGGGCAAGGCCGTATCCAGGAAGGGGGTTACGATTCTTGACGCCCCCCCCCCACACAATATTTTGTTTTCTGATTCGTTAAAACGCAATAAAATGCATTGAAAAATACTTTGATGATTTTTTTAAAATGCGTTTGCCTGCCCCCCCCCCCCCAAACAAAAATTTGGATACGCCCTTGAAAGGATGTTAAACACAATCTTAGCATTCTAGAATAAAGAACGATCTCGAGCCTTCGGAGGGATTCCAAAAGCACAGACGACATGGGACAAATATTTGTTGGAAATCAGTCGACATCAAACAGGAAACCTAAGACAGTGGCAGAAAAAGGTCTATCGTATCCCTGGCACCGAGTCGGGCTGAATAGCCTATGCCCCGTATCAAGTTCAAGTAAAAAGCGTAGTAAGTGCCTATGTCAGATCGTCTTAATTTAGATAAAAACCGAAGGATGCTCTTAAAACATGATATTCTAGACTAATCACAAACCATCTCGTAAGTATATAGTTACATAGTTATTTATCTGCAATTCCATACTCAGAGTCATTATGATTCATGAAACCATCTTATCACTTGGTATACTGATTTCATAACAAGGATTAAAACGGAAGTTATTACAAGATATTGTAATTATGCCTTTATTGCGATTTATGATATGTAATTTTGTTAGACCATGAATAACAATTTGTTTCACTGTATAATGCCTAGCAAACTATTTGACCCATTGCATTAACGGACAGGCACGGGACAGCAGGAGGGAGGAAGCCTTTTCCCTCCCCAGAGATATTGGTTCTTGGTTCACGAGCCTCTTGGTTCTTCTTATTCATATAATCTATAGAAAAAATATTCTATTTTCGCATTAATTACCCCCCCCCCCCCCCACCTCCCTCTACAAATACTCCTACGACCTTGACAAGTTATAGTAACTTGATAAGGATATTGCTAGTGACATTAACTGTTGCAATGGTTTATGTATATTATTGTAGGTGTCACACTCTATTTTTGGTCTTCGAACGGTCAGGTGTAAAGTCTTCTTTGTGTAGTTCTATGGTAGCGTTGTCCGGCATTATGGGGGTTCGACCGGTATAGGATTTCTAGTGTATCTAACTTTCATAAAATGAGTTACTTCGATGTGATATAGATATTCGATTTGATTTTAGATGGCAAAATTATTTATGCAGAACTGATAATTTTTGAAACTTTCAGAGCGTGCATCTATAAACTAATACATCTTAAACTGACGTAGATTATAAGTCACACTATCGTTATATAAGTCAAAAACAATTTTCTTAGGTCAGCGTATAGTTTTTTTTTTTTTTTTAGCTGTTACTTATATTGATTTTTTTTGTTGTCGTTATTGTATCCCCCTCGTATCCCTGGCCATGAAACCTTTCGAAGGGTAATGAGAGTATTGTATGTCAAATCTGTATTTATTCGTGAATTTTCTTGCTTACTTACGAACGTGCCTGCAGACAAAATTAGTCTGTGACCCATAAAAATAAAAAAATAAATCAAATCTTGAAGAAATATTGGTGCTCCTGTACTAAACGCACTCTTTCATATAGTGCTAGTTTGGTTAATGCTAATGAAATAAAATAGGATGAATATGTAATAGTTTAGAAACAAATTTGGGCTATGTATTTGCACATTAGGGGGGGGGGAATCATTCCATATATTAAATACGTAACTGTACTGTTTCTATTAACCAGGCTCTTTTATATAGTGCTAGTTTGGTTAATGCTAATGAAATAAAATAAAATTGGATGAATATATAATAGTTTAGAAACAAATTTGGGCTATGTATTTACACATTAGGGGGGAGGTAAAGCATAGATATATTAAATACGTAACCTAACCTAGGTACCTCCCCCCCTAAACCCCCCCAAAAAAAACAGTTTAAATATAGTTCTTGCCTTTGTTTATATCCGACAAGCCAGCGTAAGCCTGTTTTTCATCACGCGTCTCGGTCTATTTCGTGATTTGTTTGCATGCAGGGTTGCCACCAAGGTTACGTTCGTACCATTTTTGGTACGTTTTAAAATAAAACGGTACGTTTTACGTTACGGTCCTAAAAACGTTACATTTTTGTTACGCTTTGAATTTACGTTACAATTATGTTACGCTTTTGAATAAATGAGGAAGTTTCACATTTTCTGAGTAGTCTATTTTTCCCCCGTGAAAAAATCCGCTGTTCCCATTTTAATTACACTGACATGAGTATCGACATTGTTTTACATCGCGGTCATTTAATCTTATCAAGCAATCACTCAGTTATTAGGATGAGAATATACCCACTTCACATACTCGCATAGTAAGTTAAGATAACATTCTCTCTCATAAGCATACGATTATCATTTGTTTAGTGACAAGTGACATAGTCAGTTAGTCAGCTCACTAACTTTCAATTTCATCAGTTGACTTTAAATCTTGTTCCGTCAACAGTCATACTAAAATTAAATGGAGAAGGAGCTAGTTTCATTAGTTAATGCTAATGAAATAAAACAAAATATGATGAAAATATAAAAATTTAGAACCAAATTTGGGGTATATATTTGCACATTAGGGGGGGGGGGGGGTTAAAGCCTCTTTAAAGCATAGTATATATTAAATACGTAATCTAATCTAGGTAATTCCCCGCCCCTAAACCCCAAAAAAACAATAGTTTAAATATTGTAAACGCAATGACAAACCACGCTTTGCGATCCAATTCTCTACTGACTGATACCCGTTTGACTAGTTTTCTTTAGCATCTATCTTGCGTGTGTATCAGCTAATTGACTAGTACCGATGATATATGTATTATTCTTTCCGTAACAACCTCAGCCCCCCCCCCCCCTTTGATTGGTTCGACATAATATCAGGTTAAATACAAAATTTGCTCTTTTTATACGGGATTATGAACAGCTGGTATTGACAAAAATATATGATGAAACTGTAAAAATGAGCCATTTTTTGGTTATATCTAAGCATTGAGGAGGGGGTGGGTTAGTTGAGCCGGAATTTTCGATTGTATGCTAAACGTTTTCCAAATATCATGGTCACTTTTTTTGACATTATACCCCCCTCCCCATCGGCGGTCCCAAATATAACTGTATAAATACATTTCATCGTTGTGTCGAATCTTGTGATGACATTCTTTTTTGTTACATTCTTTCATGTTCTTTCATATTGTAAAGTAACAATTTTATTGGTTGATTTTTTTTTTTTAATATATTCCTAGGGCTATATCCCGGACCATCAGGGGGGTGGATGTATTTTCAGAAAAGAGGCCATGATATTGGAAATAGTATAAAATAAATAATTTAATGGTACTGTTTGTGTGTTTAGCATGTTTTCTTCAGAAGAAGACAATCACTAAATATTTGGCTTAAGAAAACGACAACTAGACTAATGCCCATTTTTATGAAGAAGATAACAGTCTTGTATCTGTATAGGGTAGACTTAAAGTTTACTTAAAAACTGATTCATATGGACCACGCAGGCTGACTGGGGCCCCAACCCCCTGAAAACGTAAATTTCTCGGCATTTCTTTATTAAATTATAGGTTTTTTTATTATCCCCCCCTTAATTTTTTTTATTTAAATCATATTCAGTTCATTTTTATTAACTCACTGATCCTTTTGTTCCATCTTCCTTTTATTTCTTTGTCACACAATTTTTTTTTTTAATTTGTGAGCTATTTTTCAACCACTTCCGAATGTTTCAGTTAGTTCCCACTTTTATCAGCATAATACAAGAAATACAACGGTAAGAGCACATCCCGAGGCTGTGTTAACTTAGGTTGTAATCTTGGATGAGACCACAGTTTATATAATTATCCAGTATGATCTTTCCCTATCTCACCCATTATAAAAACCCGGACCAAGGTGCGAGTGCTCCAGAGAACGTTTTTTTGCAGATAGAAACATAAGCGGATTCAGATCTTTTCACGGGTAGACAAGTCAGACTGTGATCTAATCGGAAACAAGTGGAAACCCGCTATTACAATTAATGCACTTTGTTGGAAACAATCGGAAACAGACTAACCCGCTAATGCAGAAAGAAATGGGAGGAGCTTTTTGTTCGTACCGAGAATGAAGACCAGAAATGATCTGCGATAAACTTACTGGATAATTATATAAACTGTGGATGAGACATTATATTTTTTTTTAATTTGAAAATTATAAATTTGAAAATGTTAAATATAAGTGAAAATTCGGGGCAAAAAATCGATTCGTTTTTTTTATCTGTTTAATCTTTTTATCTGTTTTCCTCAACTCATCGACTTTTTCTGTTTATGCATTTAAAACCTAGATAAATTTTGGTGTTTATGTTATGTAAAACCCCAATGCTTTTTGTGCCCCTCATGTTCGCTTATATTCATATATTCTTGAGAAAAAAAAATTCTCTACCTTTTAGTTCATTTTGAAAATGACTTTAAAATTTTTTTTATTGTTTGACCTCCTCTCCTCAAAATTCCTTGTGCGTACCTTTACTTGTGAGACCCATCAAAACAGCTTTAGGATAACATTCTTGGGGTTGAAATGTGTGAACTCTTCTTTTATTCTTGCTTTCTTTTGGTTGGGAGTTACGATTCAAATTACAAACGGAAAAATGCATATTATGCAAAATAACTGTTGTTTCGTATAGGAACTGAAGACAACGATTGAAATATTTTTTGCTCGATAAAATAAAAACAAAACAAAAACTCTATGATTCGGAATTGCTTAAATCTTCAGATTGGAACGATGCAAATTTGAAGCTAGAGGAGGTGAGACTGAGACTGAGCCAATCTAAAATATTAGACGGAAAGGGAGCGATTAACATGCTTTTTTGGGGGTCTTTTTAAGAAGTTGGATTTATTAAGATCATTTTTTATTGAAATTTAACAATAAAAAAAACTAATCGAGTGGGTTTGCTCTTTTTTTTCTTCAGAACTCTAAAGTGTCCTGTGTTTATTGATTTGCCTTTTATTTTTGTACGTATTACTCATCAATTTTTGGTTTAAAATACCTATAATGGCAATTAAAAACAACAACAACAAGATAAGCAAAATAGTAGCCTGGGGTTTTATACACGCATCGCGGGAGGGGGGTGTTTCTTTCTGTTGTGCAGGTAAACTGGAAGCAGCACTTACAGTTGAATGAATAGGAATTTCCTGAAGGTAAAGAAGCATGAATTGTTATTATTGTATACTTTTTAGGCACCTTATAAAAGTTGGAGGGAGGATTTTTAATGAGATTACGTAAAAATATATTTTTAAAATTATACAGGCTACAAATGTTCCATCTCCCCTTTAAGTACCGCTCTTGATAGCGAAATTAAGGCACCCTGCCTTGAAAAGAGACTTTCCTATTAAAAATTACGAAAAAGTTACGTTTTTTAAGAGTTGGAGGTTACGAAATATTTCGATCTGGTGGCAACCCTGTTTGCATGGCAGTAGGCTATATAAGAGAGTGCGTTTAGAGGAGTATCGAAATATTTCCTGATACAAAATATATTGGTCCCTAATTTAAAACAAATAAATTTTTGAAATAAAGCAGCTTTCAATGTAGCACGAACTTTGTGTGATCAAGGAAAATGGGGGGGGGGAAATATATACAGTCAAATTATTTGCGATGTTGATATGGCGTCTAAGGTAAACTGGAGCTCTTGAAATAGCGAGACTTGCTTATGAGCCTTGTCTGAGAGCGATCTAAGAAACTAAAAATGCCAAAACTTTCGAGAATGCCGATATTCTGTTTCATCAAAATTAGTCAAGAGTTATTACCGAAAAGAGATTTTGGATCGCTATCTTAGGCGGGTAAATTGAATCTTTTCTTTCCCATTGAAATGATAAAAGACATGGGTTAAATGGTTGTCATTTAACTTTGACGTTTAAATGTCCATCAATCAAATTCTCAGCATGTGTTGCGATTTCGTTCCAAAATGACGACTCTTCCTTGAAACCTGCATCGTGAATCTTATGTTTGATTTTGTTTATTTATTTATTTCACATTATATATTATGAACAGGGACGAAAGCAGGGGTGGTGGCAGAAGGGAGTGTGGTTTCAGGGCTACATCCCCTCGAAATCCTAAATTTAGGTACTTCTTATCAAGGCGGTATCCAGGGAGGAGTTATGGTATATGAACCCCCCTTAACCCCATTTTTTCCGACTTGTAAAAACGTAAAAAAAATACAGTACTATTGTATTATCTGTAAAACACGCGCGATATTGTACAGCGAACACGCTAAAGAAAAACTAGTCAAACGGGGTTCTTTCAACGGACGATTCCATTGCTGAGGATTGCAAACAGTGATTTATCACTGCGTTTACAATATTGAAACTTTTGTTTTTCGAAGTTTAGGGAAAAAAAAAAAGGTACCTGGGTTAGGTTACGTATTTAATATTTTACTATACTTTATCCCCTATGCTATGCTTTGTTGTGCAAATATATAGCCGAAATTTGTTTCTAAACTATTATATTTTTATCCTATTTTGTTTTATTTCATCAGCATTAACCAAACTTCACTTCTCGCGTGTGTTACAGATAATATATAGAGTACCAAAAATACATATTATTCTTTCAGGGGCGAATTTGCTATGGGGTAGAAGGGGGGGGGGGCAACTTCCCCTTCCAGACCTCACCCCAGGCTGAAATTCTGTTTCTTCCAAAATCTTGTCAAAACTAGGATAAACCTGCATAATTCAAACATCAACAGAAACAGATCAGTTTTTTAGTGCATATTTGTCTTTATAGTACTTTTTATAGTACTAAAAAATACCTTTATGGTATTTAATGGCTTAATTTTTTTTTAGTTTTTAATTTTTATTTTAACTGTCATTTTCACTTGATTTGGGAAAATTGGCTCTAACTTTGCCCCCCCCCCCCGGGATTTTGATGAAACTACGGCACTGAATTCTTGATGCATTTCCAAGTTTTTTGTGCCCCCCCCCTCCACGAATAGAAATCTGGACACGCCCTTACTGCTTATACATTTTTTTTTTTATCAGAAACCCCAATTTTTTTATTGCTTCCCCCAAAATCATTCTTGCTTACGTGCCTGATTATGAACATATATAAACTTAAAAAAACAATGAGTATTTGTTGTTTTTATTTTTAATATTATATTTTTTATATTTATATTTTCTTATATTTATCTTTTATGTTTTATTTTTCATATTATACATTTCTGTCGCTCCGAATTTTAGCAAAATCTGTATTGCATACCATAAATTTCAAAGAAACAAAAAAAAAAAAAAAAAAAAAAAAATTCGGAATGCCTTTTTTTTTTTTTTTTTTTTTCATTTTCTTTACAGTAACTAACGACCCTTTGTCTTAAGTTTTTTTTAGCCAAGATAAGGCAAACATAATCATAGGCAGCGCGCTAGCGCTGCCTAAGTAAAGTTGATTTCCAGATAGAACATGTGTTTTTTGAGGAGAACACTCCCCATAACCCTCAGGGTAGGGGTTTTAAGTTATGCCCTGGGGGCATATAAGGTTTTTATGGAAGGCGTTGTCGTAGATACTTCAAAACAGGCTCATCGATTGAAAATTCGAAGGGCTAGTATCCTTTTTGATAGTCGAAAGTGATGGAGGTCAACTAGCCCCCCCCCCCCCCCCCCACGCCCATCATTCCCCCAAACACATCCAATCAAAATTTGAGATAGCCATTTTGTTTCAGCGTAGTTGATTTCCAGTTAGAAAATATGTTTTTGAGGAGGACACTCCCCTACAACCCTCGGGGCAAGAGTTTTAAGTTATGCCCTGGGGGCATATAAGGTTTTTGTAGAAGGCGTTGTCGTAGAAACTTCAAAAAAGACTCATTCGATTGTAAATTCAAAGGGCTAGTGCCCTTTTTAATAGTCGAAAGTGATTGGAGGGCAACTAGCCCCCTCACACTCATCATTCCCCCAAACACATCCAATCAAAATTTTGAGATAGCCATTTCGTTCAGCGTAGTTGAATTCCAGCTAGAAAATATGTTTTTGAGGAGGACACTCCCCCACAACCCTCGGGGCAAGGGTTGTAAGTTATGCCCTGGGGGCATATAAGGTTTTTGTAGAAGCTGTTGTCGTAGAAACTTCAAAAAAGGCTCATTCGATTGGAAATTCAAAGGGCTAGTGCCCTTTTTAATAGTCGAAAGTGATTGGAGGGCAAATAACCCCCTCTCACGCCCACCTTTTCCCCAAACACATCCAATCAAAATGAGATAGACACTTATTCAACGTAGTTTTTTAAGTTCTGTAAATTAGGTCTTTGAGGATGACAACCCCCTCACAACCCTCAGCACTATGATTGTAAGTTATGCCCTGGGGGCATATAAAGTTTTTATAGAACGCGTTGTCGTAGAAACTTCAAAAAGGGCTCATTCGATTAGAAATTGAAATGGCTAGTGCCCTTTTTAATAGTCGAAAGTAATTGGAAGGCAACTAACACCCCTTCCACGCCACCATTTCCCCAAACACACATCCAATCAAAATTTTGAGATAGCCATTTTGTTCCACGCAGTTAAAGTTTAGGAAATTATATCTCTGAGCAGGACACTCCCCCCTC
>CM051276.1:42268580-42588580 GCA_027921565.1 Artemia sinica | reverse complement strand
AGTGATTGGAAGGCTTGACATTTCAAGGAGGCACACTTGTGCCTCTATAAAGAGGCGACCCACCACAATGTTAAGCGATTTCAGGTCCTAGAGGTCGCAGAGAGACGGCGGTAATTGCATTTTGTAGCCCAAGCTCAAACTAAGAAACTTACAAAATTTCATCCTCCTCCGACTTTATCTTCATGGGGTAAACTGGGCCGGAAGTTTCGACCCTCCCACCACACCCCCCTTTAACGTTGTCCGATTGGGCTGAAATTTAGAGGTTAAGCTTTCCTAGGGCCCGGGAGCTTATCCTCGAAATTTCAGCTCAATCCGATCACTCCCTTCCCTGTTTTCAAAAAACCAAATATAGCCACTTAAAATTCATCATTTCTTTTTTTTTCTTAGCCACGCCTACAGGCCACAGTTGGCAACTGATCCGGGTGAATGAAGACTCATTCGAAGCAGAATTTGACCTGTTAGGGCCTTTTGATATTTTCAGACCGAAAAAATTATCCCCCGAATTTACATTTACGAAAAACCTCGTTTTCCTATAAGAACCCGCTATAAGCGGGCTAGCCCGCGAAAACGCGGGCTCGTTTTCCTATAAGAGCCCGCAAGCGATTTCCGGTCCTAGCGGTCGCAGAGAGACAGCGGTAATCGCATTTTGTAGCCGAAGCTCAAACTAAGAAACGTGCAAAATTTCACCCCCCTCAGACTTTATCAAGGAGGCACACTTGTGCCTCTATAAAGAGGCGACCCCACCACAATGTTAAGCGATTTCAGGTCCTAGAGGCCGCAGAGAGACGGCGGCGATCGCATTTTCTAGCCCAAGCTCAAACTAAGAAACGTGCAAAATTTCATCCTCCTCCGACTTTGTCTTATGGGGTAAACTGGGCCAGAAGTTTCGACCCTCCCACCACAGCCCCCCTTTGACGTTGTCCGATTGGGCTGAAATTTAGAATTTAAGCTTTACTAGGGCCCGGGAGCTTGTCCTCGAAATTTCAGCTCAATCCGATCACTCCTTCCCTGTTTTCAAAAAACCAAATATAGCCACTTAAAATTCATTTCTCTTTTTTTTTTTGTTATCCACGCCTACAGGCCACAGTTGGCAACTGATCCGGGTGAATGAGGACTCATTCGAAGCAGAATTCGACCTGTTAGGGCCTTTTGATATTTTCAGACCGAAAAAATTATCCCCCGAATTTACATTTACGAAAAACCTCGTTTTCCTATAATAGCCCATGTTAATTTTTTCCAACCACAACCCCCCTTTAACGTTTCTGATCGAACTGAAATTTAGAGGATAAGCTTTCCTGGGGCCTGGGAGCTTATCTTCGAAATTTCAGCTCAATCTGATCACTCCTTCCCTGTTTTCCAAAAACCAAATATCAAGTTTTGTGGGAATTTGCTTTGCGAAAATAGATTCCATTTACTAAAAAACAATTACAATTGTGTCTCATTAGTCCAGCGGTTGATACTTCAGACTGTCAGGCGGAAAAACCCGGGTTCGATTCACCGTCAGAGCAAGTTACAAGGTCGACCCTTAAAACGTACAGGGATTAGGAGGCACAGTTGGGGGGCTGTTAAAGAGGCTGAGTCACAAGTTCGAACCTTAAAACGTACAGGGATTAGGAGCACCCTGTACGACGTGATTTGAGTATTCAGGAATTAAAAGCCTTAACACAAGAATGTTCAAGAACGGGGGGTTTGGGGGGCGGCAGCCCCCCAACTTTAACTCCTGACACGATTAGCTAACAGTTAGTCAAGCAATAATAAGTAATAAACTGTACAAAAACGTGCAGAAATTATTTGAAAAAAAAACTACGTTTTCTAAAGAGTTAAAGAGGCTGAGTTACAAGGTCGAACCTTAAAACGTACAGGGATTAGGAGGCACAGTTGGGGGGCTGCCGCCCCCCCCAAACCCCCCGCTTTCGCAGGGTTATTAGTTTGCACAACAATTAGTTTGAACAAAACAAGGGAATGGCAAAAGGAGAAGGGGGAAAGGGTCCCACACTTTCCCTGGAAGACAAAAATTCATAAAAAAAAAAGTGCAAAACCGTCACACATACATAGACAAATTACGCTTTATTAAAAAGCAGACTTGTCCGACTTGTAAAAACGCAACATCAAATAATTGATGCGCTTTTTAAAGGTTTTTGTGTAGCCCTCCCATCGAACAAAATTCCGGGATACGGCCCTGCGCCCATGTATACCTTATCTCAAGTATCCAAATTTTTTACGAATCACTCAAAACTTTCACTTTTCTTGAAACTAACTGATTCCATTGGAATATATTTCGTTTTTTTTAACTTAGACCCATGTCAAAATTTGCGCTCCCATCCCTCGCCACGAAAAGAAGTTCCTCCATGGATACTCTTAAACAATTCCCATTATCAATACCGAAATTGCTCAAAAAAATAAAATCTCATGAGTTTACTTCCTACTCCTAAAACCGTTTCATTTTTAAACAAAATTTATTTTCAACCTTTTCTTCCTCCTTATCAATTCTTGAATATATTTCTCACCTAGGATAAAGTAATAATTGTCAATTCGTCTGCTAAGAAATTCAATTTTCTTTTGACAAAATTTTCCCACACTGTTAAAAAAAACCGTCGCTTTTTATCAATGAAACATTGTGTGAAACAACAAAAAACACTGAATCAGATAGCATACTTACATCTGCCTTAAATTATATCAGGGATTGTGAGTCTTCTGTACCTTGTATTATAAATGAATTATTATCACTTTTGTTGCCAATTTTTAAACAAAAAATGTTTAATATACATGTTTGTACTTTTTTGGAACAATGCTTTAAAAACAGGATTGTAACCGGAACAATAAATTTCTTAGAGGAGGGGTGCTGGGGGCAACAATGGTAAGCCTGGGGGCAGGATTGGATATAGAAAAAATCTTGGGGGGGCCCAATGTTCTAAGTGCGCAAATGAGCAAAAATCTAAGGGGGGGGGCAATGTGACAAAGGTGCCAATAATTGACCAAATTGACAAATTTATTCTAAAAATGTAAAAAAAAACAACAAGGAATGAAGGCACCAAAAAAAAATATGGTACTTGGGCATTATATGGGCCTTTCTAAAAAGTCAAGTTTGGTTAATGCTAATGAAATAAAACAAAATAATATGAATATATAATAGTTTAGAAACAAATTTGGGCTATATATTTGCACATTAGGGGGGGGGGGGTAAAGCATAGCATATATTAAATATGTAATCTAACCTAACCTAGGTACCTTCCCCCTAAACCCCAAATAACAACAGTTTTAAATGTCGTACACGCAATGAAAACCACGCTATCATTGCCTACTCTATAGCGGTTAACCCGTCAAAAACGGTTTTTTTTTTTGTGACTGGTTTCCGTGACAGGCCCATATAGTGCCCAAACACCAAAAATATTGCGGCTGGGGTCCCCTGGCCCCTCCTGGATCCGCCATTGCCTTGGAGCAGTTGCAACCCGTTTTATTTCGGAAAATAACTATTTTTTTTGTATTTTCATTGAAGAAAAAAATTGTCCCCCTAGCTTCTAAAAAATACTTTTTTTGTATATTCATTTCCATATTGTTTCTCTCATAAGGTTTTCCCAACAGGGTTGTGGGCAAAAAGGAAAAAATTGGGAAGGGCTGAAAGCTAAGGAAAACGTGTGCATTTAAATTTTGTTGCAAACGATTGTATTCATTAATCTTCAACAAACATGTCCGTATATTTTATAGGGTTTACTAAACAGGATTATGGATACAAAACCAAATTTTTTGGGGAGGGGGGGAGTGAAAGCTACGAAAATACATTCACACTACTTTTGTTGCGAATTATTATAGTATATTAACGTTTTATATAAATGTTTCAAAAACAGTTCGTATTAACGAACTGTAAGTAAGGACCCGGCTCAATAGTACTCGAAACTCTAAAAAGGGGAATTTTGATACCAATTTATACATGAAAAGAATCCTATTTTTATGCTGATTTCAAATATACAAGTTTCATCAAGTTTCATCGTCTTACCCATCAAAAGCTTGCCTTATTTAAAAATTTTTCCTTATTTAAAAAAAGGAGAAAACATCCCCTATTAGTCATAGAACCTTCATGAAAATCACACCATCAGATTCAGCGTATCAGAGAACCCTACTGTTGAGGTTTCAATCTCCTAACTGCACAAATGTGGAATTTTGTATTTTTTGCCAGAAGAAAGATCACGGATGCGTGTTTATTTGGTTTTTTTTTTTCCCAGGGGTGATCGTATTGACCCAGTGGTCCTAGAATATCACGGGAGTGCTCATTCGAACGGAATTAAAAGTTTTAGTGCCCTTTTTCAGTGACCAAAAAAAAAATGGCGGGCAACTAGGCCCCCTCCCACGCTCATTTTTTCTCCAAAAGTCACCTGATCAAAATTTTGAGATAGCCATTTTGTTCAGCATGATCAAAAAATATACTTACTATGTCTTTGAGGATGACTTAATCCCCCACATTCCCCGGGGGAAGGGCTGCAAGCTATGAACTTTGCCCAATGTTTACATATATAGTATTGGTTATTGGGAAGCATACAGACATTTTCAGGAGGATTTTTTATGGTAGCGGGGGGGGGGGGATACGTTGGAGGATCTTTCCATGGAGGAAGTTTTCATGGGGGAAGGGGCATTGCTATGAAGGAAGGCGCCGGATTTCCCGGCATTATTTAAAAAAACGATCAGAAATTAAATAAAAAAAAACTAGTTTTTCAACTGAAAGTAAGGAGCAACATCAAAACTTAAACCAAACAAAATTTTTTTACGTATGAGGAGATTCGCCCCCTAATCAATACCTCGCTCATTACGTTAAAGGTTTTTTTTTTTGGGAGTACTTTCATAAGAGCTATTTATTCTAATTAAACGGCCTTTGTGATTAAGGGATCATTCTTAAAAAATTTGAACCAAATTCGAACTTTAGCGTTAAGAGTGACGTATTGACTAGGGGGCAAACCCCCTAATATACGTAAGAAAAATATATACGAATATTGAAGTTCGTTACATAAGTTAATTTTCATAAGTTTCGTATATTTATTACTAACAAAAACGTCCGTAAATAAAATTAAAAGTACTAGTGCCCTATTTAAGTAGAAAATGGAGCTCACCTAGGCCCCCTCCTCCGCCCCATTTTTCTCAAAATCGTCCGATCAAAATTTCGAGAAAGCTATTTAGCCCCCTCAAAAAGTAAAATTAATATGCAAATTTCGTTTTAAATATTTCATGTACGGTGAGCCAAAATCAAACGTGCATTAATTCAAAAACGTTCAAAAATTAAGTAAAAAAAAAACGTTTTTTCAGTTGAAAGTAAAGAGCGACTTTATAAATTAAAAGAAACAGGAATTATGCTGTATATGAAAGGGGCTGTCTCTCTCCTCAACGCCACGCTTTTTTACGCTAAAGTTTTTTATTGTTTTAAAAATAGAGCAGTGAGAAAGAGTCAAACTTTAGCGTAAAGAGTGAGGCGTTTGAGGAGGGGACAACCCCTTTCATATAAGGAAGAATTTCTGTTCGTTTTGGAGTTTTGATGTCGCTCCTTACTTTCAACTAAATAAACTTGTTTTTTTTTTTATTTAATACACTTAAAAAAGAAATGGGCTTCCGAAAAAGGGATTGTATCCAGGAAACTAAATACTTTGGGGGAAGAGTGAAAACCAAAAAGAGGTGTGTATTTGTCAACTGGGCATGCAAAAGATGCATACTATACCAGGCTCATATATTGGTTGGGCTCTGTTCAAGATTAACTCGAAACACACGGTTTTCATAAGACATATAGCAAATTGTGGAAAAAATGTAAATACACAAGTTCTCGGTAGGAGGGGGTTGCAGATTTACCTACATAACCCCTCCTCTGCACAATGGAATTGTGCCTTTAATTTATAGACAGGGAAAGGAATGCATCTCAAGGGAACTACCACTACTACTAACAACTCACTCACCGCAGCATCAAGCCCTCCTAAGACCAACGCACCTACGCACGCTCCTCCTCCATCCTAAAGAAAAAGGGGACCGGGGACGGGCATAACAAAGAAAAAGGGAAGCTAAGTTCGTGTAAAACCAAAACCAGCCAACTTTCAGGAGGGAAATCTTAAATATCCTGAGACTTTAAAGTTTTACGAAGTAGAGATTCCCTTTCTACTTGTTTGAAACTTAAACTTAGGCATACTTTATTCTGGAAGATCAATGCATCCCTGCATCCCTCCTCCTTCTGAAATCCCTCCTCCTGAATCAATGAATCAATGCATCCAATGAATCAATGCATCCCTCCTCCTTCTGAAAATTTATATTTTTTATAAATTAACTTATTTCATTAGTATCAATATCAAGTCTGTATCCACGGGGGAGGAGCTACTCCCACCTTCCAAAAAAAGAAAAAATTGTGTCTAACTCGTTAAAACGTAACAAAATGACCATAAACATTTTTTTTATTTTTTTTTTGTACCCCCCCCCCCCCCGGTCTCCCGAGCAAAATCCTGGATATGCCCTAAATCAGGACTACATAGCCTGTTGATTATATGGCCTGTTGGTTAGCGGTTATTTTTTTTTTTTATTTCTACTTTTCGTATTCGGAGGAAATAAAAAGTTTGAATTGAATTGAATACCAATAAATAAAAGCTCTTAACTAAAGTCAACATCAGTGCTTTGAGGGAAAGCTGACAAAAAGTCTTCCAATTAGCTATATCCTTTTCCCGAAAGCTGATGTTCGTCTACATATAATGTTGATAACAGCGATGTAAATATTATCAAAAATGGCTATTGAACTTATAAATAAAGGGATTTCATTTTATTGTAAACTAGGAAGAAAAAAAAAACACAGGAAATGGGTCTTAGGAAAATGACTATCTGGATCAGGGGGCGGATCCAAGATTTTTTTAGGGGTGGCGCAATATAAGTTGATCCAAAAAAATAATCTTAGGGGGGGGGGCAAAATAGGTGGATCCGATAAACTTGCGTTATGAACAAGTTTAATTACCGCAAACTTGAGTTAATTTAGTAAATTACACTACTTTAGACTACGCTAGGAAGGGGGGATGCGCACCCCCCTCGCCCCCTGGATCCACCACTAATCTGGATGTCTTGATCCTATGCCACGGAGGTTACAAGGGCATCTGAGGGAAAAAGTGGCACGAAATGGGGCATTATGTTCTCCATTCACTTCTGGTCTTTACAAAGGCAGTAGAAATTTCAGTTTCCATTCAAAGGAGCTGCCTCCTTAGTTTTTATGACAACCTTCTCCACGCAAAGGGGCCGGTGAAAAAAATAAAACAGTGAAGAACTTTTGCTCTTTACTAAGTCTATGCTAGTGTATTGATCTAATAATAAGTACAGAAATAATAAATATAGAAATAAAACATGTAATACTCAAGGCTGTGACCACCATTTTAGTTTATAGGGGGACAAAAAAAACTTTAAAAAAACGCATCAAAATTTGTTTATATGCATCTTTTCTTTACTTTTTTATGAGTTAGAAAAATTTTTTGGGGAGGGGAGACATGAGGGCAAAAAATGAAACGGGGTGGGAGTAATTACCCTCCAATCACTTTTGGTTATTAATAATAGGGCTACATAACTTTCAATTTCTAATTGAAAGTGCCCCCTCCCAAATTTGTCCACACATCTATGTCAAGATGTGACATATTGCCAAAAACGTTTGTCGACATAGTAGAATTTTCATTATTTTGCAAAATCGGAAGAAAAATAATATATAGAAAAGGGACAGTTAAACTACCAAAAAATTGCAATGTTTTTTATATAAAATATACAATACAAAAAAAAAAAATGAAACTAAAGAAAAAGCGCAGCTAAAACTAAAAAAAAAGTTCACCGACAAAGAAAAAAAAGAGGGGAAAAAAAACAAAAACCAAGATAGAATTTAAAAGTAAAGACCAAGAAGTGATCAAAACTCATCCTGAATTCAACTTGTTACCTCCTCTATACACTCTTGTCATTGTATGGGGGAGGAGCTACAAAAGTAACTGTCTACCAAAAGCAGGGGGTGTCAATTGGGGGATGAAGTGGGGCAGTTGCCCACCCAAGATTTAAAAAAATACCCTTTTATTTTTTACTATTTTTTGGTGAAAAAAAAAGTAAAAAAATCAATAAAAAATCCCAAACTTAGATTTAAAAAAAAATACCGTCTATTTTTGTATTTCACAAAAAATTGAAAAATAATGACCCCCTCCACCCTTCAAACATTTTCATGAATCGGCTTTCCTGACCAGAAAGGGTTGTCGAAACTTGGTGGGAAGTAGAACTAGTGTTATATGTATACATTTAGAGATCAAAATTTAACCCACGCTTGGGAATGGGGACACATTGACGGAAAAATATCCTGTTGATTATGGAGGCGGACTATTATTTTTTTTTCCTCTCCTTCAAATTTTTCAGGGTTGGCTCTGTTCGGCTTTAGATTTTGGCCTTTTCATAAAATTTTGAGGTTAATCTAGGAAATCAAAAAAAAAATCTTTAAAAAAATAGTAAACCATGAACTTTCAACGTAAACAAGGCCCCTTGCTCTTAAATCCATTAAAAAAGCTTAATTAAATTATTATCATATAAAATGCAAAAAAAAAAAAATCAATAAAAATCCCAAGTATATTTAACACATTCTCTCGGTTGTTTCCATTTTAATTTAAGTTTTTACAATACATTCTTGGGTAGCCTACTTCTGCACTAATTGGTACCACACCGCCATGACTGTATCAAGGAAACGAGAGACGAAACCCGCCAAACGGGTATCTGCAATTAATTGCAATAGAGAAATGGAATGCAAAGCGTGGTTTTCATTGCGTTTACAATATTTAAATTTAAACTGTTGTTTTTTGGGGTTTAGGGGGGGGGGGTACCTAGGTTAGGTTATGTATTTATAATAATATATGCTATGCTTTACCCCCCCACCCCTAACGTGAAAATATATAGCCCAAATTTGTTATTAAACTATTATATATTCATCCTATTTTATTTATTCTTATTAGCATTAAACTTAACTTCTTTTGTGTGTACCATTTAGTGCACAAATACCCATTTTTGTTGTATTCGATATAGTGGGATTTTGCAATGCACCATGAACTTTCGACGTAAACACTACCCCTTGCTCTTAAATCCATTCAAAAGCTTCAATGTTATTTTTCTTCTTTACCGTATCTTAAATATTTTCAATATTAAACGTCATCATTTATCATCTGAGATTCGTAAATTCCCTGTTAGAAAGAATCTTGATTTTTTAAAAGACTATTTCTTTTATATATTGACTTAGGCCCTATAAACAGTATTACGCGGAGGAGAGAGGCAAACGTTTTTTACTTGAAATTGATTATTTACGAAATTATTTAAAATTTTCTCAGAGTATTTCAATGCGCTAATATTAAAAATACAACAATGATACTAAAAATGACGCAAAACTACAGTGGACAAAAATAAAGTGGGAGCGACCGAGAAAATCTGCATAATAAAAAATTGTCTGCAAATTACGAAGTAAGAATTTTATTTTAGTGTTTCCTTTTGAAGAGCCCTCAGAAAAGAATGATATAGTATTTAGATAATTTATGTCTCAAAACCCCACCCCTTCTTTTGAAATACCTATTAAGACAATAAAAGGTGTGTCTTGCGACAAAATTGATCTATATCAATAACATGATATAGGCCTAGATTTAGTGATTGTCTAATATGGATAAATTCCCAGATCGTGTTCCAAATCTAACGGGTGAAATGATCATTAGGAACATTGACAAATGAATTCGTCCACCTTTCCTGACAAAAAAATGGTCTGTCAGGTCCAGACCGAAAAATTAGGTTCATGCTAAAATATATTCAGTGTCAATGCTTTCACATTTACCTTGTTGTAAATTTTTAAACCCGGATTATTTGACGCGAGGATTGTTGAAAAATGGTATATTTTCTGAAGACCGCCTAAAAATTGATATACCATATAATACTGGACATTTTGTTTATGAAAACTGAACGGGGGGGGGGACCACTTTACGAGGTGTCCACTGCCGTGAGAGAGCAATAAGTTTTCTCTCAGAAGTTATTCGGGTCATTCTTTTAAGGGACATACAGGCACGTACAGAGAATTTTTTGGGAAAGACAAATGTTGAAAAAAGTATTATTTTGTAATAAGAATAAGAAGTGCACGCAAAAAAACACCCCCTTCCAGTGGCGTAATTTCATCAAATCCTGGGAGGGGGGGGGGGGGGGGGGGTAAGGTTGGAGCCAATATTCCCAAATCAGTGGAAAATGAAAGTAAAAAAACCGAAAAATGAGCATATAGTACCATAAAGGCAAAGGTATGCTAAAGAAAACTGGCCAGTTTTTGTGAATGCTTGAAATATGTAGGGGTATCATAGTTTTGACAAGATTTTTAAAAGAAAACAGGATTTCAGCTGGGGGCAAACTGGGGTCTGGGGTCAGTTGCCCTGCTCAATAGCAAATTACCCCCTGCCTCCCTCCTATGCATGTTCTTGAGCTTGACCTATTAATGTCGCAAAATATTTGATTTTCGCGATAAGGGAGGGGGAAACAAATTTGAAGCCGCCAAAAATTGCAGTCAGGAGCAGCATTGCTTGGCGTTTTCTCCCTGCATATCAGGCCAGGGAGCCTTGCGGAGGGGGATATTTGATGTTGTTACTGCTATACAATGATATATACGGTCTATTTGTTGTTGAATAATAAATCAATCTATCTATCTATCTACCTAATAATTCGTTTAGGCCAGTCGACCTGATTTTGATCTGAGAAAACCGGTTTCATAGCCACAAAGACAAGTGACAGAATATATGGGAAATATATAATTTGGGCTATCTACTTGCACATTAGGGGCGGGGGGAATAAAGTATTTAGACAACGTGAAGTTAGAAAACAATTCTTACTTCATAACATGAAGCATAATTGTAGAACACATTTTGCATGCAGACCCACTATACCTTACCCTATGCCCCCTAACGTGCAAATATATAGCAAATATATTTCGCAAATATATGTCTTTGTGGCTATGAAACTGGTTTTCTCAGATCTAACATAAGCGTAATTCTTAAGTGTGTTTCGTTTAATTAACGTAATTCTTAAGTGTGTTTCGTTTAATTAACAAGTAACTGTTTTTCTTCCAACGCCATTAATTTCCTTGGTAGTCTGTTCCAATTAGGTATGTAGAACCCTTTTTAGAGCTCCTGCTTAAGACAAAAGGCCACAAGCCATGTGTGGCTTAAGCCACACAAAAAGGTAAAAAATAATACAAAAAGGCAAATCGTACGAGTTATATGTACAAAAGAATATAGGAAATTATAAAAAAATGTTATTATTTCAAAGTATTGGACCCAGACACCCTCCTCCTTGTATAAAAATGCTTTATTTATGTAACCCTGACCAAAAATAATTATATCACACAGTTCACTCAAAATGTTTGCCATTTGTCATACTCCAACCTTGGAGATTTAAAATTGTGCTGGGTCACGCCTATGGACCCTAGTCAAAACTAAATAAAAGAGGTTAAAAAAAAAACATCGTTTTAGATTTATTTATCAATCTATACTCTCCATAAAAGAAAACCTTACAGAATAATGACACATGTTTTGAAGATACGGCACCTCGCCCGACTGAACAAAAAACTACAACAAGATCATAAAAACAGTGGTTTTTTTTTTGAAAATGCACGCTAATTTACTGACCCTGCACCACAAACTGGTACTTTGAGGGTAGTTTATTAGCAAAGCGGGGTGTCTGTTGCGCGTGCTTTCGGTGAAGCTGAAACAGTTACCCACCTTTGAGATTTCACATATACATTCAAAAATCTTGTGTTTAGGTGAAATTGGGATAATGGGACGCCCGCTGAACAAAAAAACTACAACAGATCATAAAAACAGTGGTTTTTTTTTTAAAAATGCCGCTAATTTACTGACCCAACAACTGGTACTTTGAGGGTAGTTTATTAGCAAAGCGGGGTGTCTGTTGCGCGTGCTTTCGGTGAAGCTGAAACAGTTACCCACCTTTGAGATTTCACATATACATTCAAAAATCTTGTGTTTAGGTGGTCGAAATTGGGAGTCAAGAACTGAAACACAGTTGCCAAGTTTTCTTGGATCAAACTAGACCAAATGACGAAACAATTGGACTTTTTTTTAATGTTTTAAGGGGAATCCCAAGTTTTATTCAGGTTTAATCATTTTTTGTAGTAGAAAAGGAAAAATACGTTTTTAGATAAATTCTCAGATGTAAGACAATGGCTATTCAACAATGGTCCAGGAATGGTAACTTTCTGGACCAACAATGGTCCAGGAATGGTCAAAATTGAAAGCAAAAATCAAAAGCAATAAATTGTCGCTACAAAATAAGAAACAGTGGTAAAATAAAAGTGATAACCAAGCCATTTTCGGAATTATTTTTGGTACTGGTGTATATATCTAACACAGCGCTATAGACTGTACAAGGAAACCAGACAAGTTCATTCAATTTGCTCACACTTTCGTCTAGGATGCTTTAATCATCAGCATAATCTAATATATGGTGTTTTTCTAATAAAAAGAACGCACATTGTATCTCAGCCAAAATAATTTAATATTTAAGATGTATAATTAACACATAATAGACCATATACCATTAAAAAAATGTTATTAGAGATGATTTTTTTTTTTTTTAAAAGAGCTAATTCAGTGCATTTTAAGTTTGAATGTGTCCCTTTCCTTTTTTTTAAGCAAACCTTGGTTTTTAGCTCTTTTAAAAAAATCATCTCTAATAACATTTTTTTAATGGTATATGGTCTATTATGTGTTAATTATACATCTTAAATATTAAATTATTTTGGCTGAGATACAATGTGCGTTCGTTTTATTAGAAAAACACACCATATACCCGCAAAAAAAGAGTGGAATATATGAAAAATATTAGTAAAAATTGCAAGAAAACTTGATATTTCGGTAAGGTCTTGCGTGCCTGCATATTCTTATTTCACTTCGTTCTATTTTTAATTTGTTTCCCAAAAATTGTTTAATTTGTTTCCTCATGTCGAACAAAAAAAAAAAAATAATTAGTTGAAGATGATGATGAAAATTAAAAAAATGAAATAATAGCCTTCTTAATCTCCTGCCCAATCAGAAACGGAGGAACGACATAGACAAAAACATAGCCGTGGCTACATCAGATGGTTTTGTAGTGCAGTGAGTTGTTACTAGTAGTAGTATTTTCGTGTTTTTTGCAAGCCATTCATACTATATCTTAAATGCATTCAGATATTTTCTTGATAAAACATAGCCGTGACTACATCAGATGGTTTTGTAGTGCAATGAGTTGTTAGTAGCAAATTGATTTTAATAGTATAACTTTTCATTTATTATTACAGCTTCCCTAATCAAAGGTAAATCTAGACCAGAATTTGGTAAGAAAAATGTACAGTTTCTGTAAAGGTGACTGAATTACATAATCAAGAATTTCCATAGGTTTAATAATTTGAATCAGACATTTTAAGGTATCGAGTGTTCCTGCTTTACCCCCACTCCCATAATGTGCAAACATATAACCCAAATTTGTTTCTAAACTATTATATTTTCATCCTATTTTATTTCATTAGCATTAACCAAACTCGACTTCTTTCGTGTATTAAATAAAAAAAAACAAGTTTTTTTTTAACTGAAAGTAAGGAACGACGTTAAAACTTAAAACGAACAGAAATTATTCCGTATATGAAAGGGGCTGTCCACTCCTCAACGCCTCGCTCTTTACGCTAAAGTTTTTTATTGTTTAAAAAAAAATAAGAGTTGTGAAAAAGTCAAACTTTAGCGTAAAGAGCGAGGCATTGAGGAGGGGACAGCCCCTTTCATATACGGAATAATTTCTGTTCGTTTTAAGTTTTAACGTCGTTCCTTACTTTCAGTTAAAAAAAAACTTGTTTTTTTATTTAATTTTTGAACGTTTTTGAATTAATACAGGTTTTGATTTTGGCTCACCGTACATGAATAATTAAAAAAAAATTGGCATATTAATTTTACTTTTGTTTGATTAAATGGATTTCTCGAAACTTGTTTAATTTTATGTACGAATGTTTTTATTAGTAATAAATATACGTAACTTACGAATTAACTTACGTAACGAACTTCTATATTCATATATTTTTAATATGTATATTAGGGGGCTCGGCTCCCCTACTAGTCAATACCTCGCTCTTTCAGCTAAAGTTCAAATTTTGTTCCAATTCTTTAAAAATGACCCCTTAATCACAAAGGCCGTTATTTAGAATAAATAGCTCTTATCAAAGTACTAAAAAAATCTTTGGCTTAAAGAGCGAGGTATTGACTAGAGGGTGAACCCAATCATACACGTAATATTTTCTGTTCGTTTTAAGTTTTGATGTTACTCCTTAATTTCAGTTGGAAAACTTGTTTTTTTTGTGTTTAATTTCTGAACTTTTTTTTAAATAATGCTGGGAAATCCGGCGCCCCCTTCATAGCAATGTCCCTTCCCTCATGAAAACTTCCTTCATGGAAAGAGATCTTCCCAAATAACCCCGACCCACCCACCCCTCTACTACCAGAAAAAATCCCCCTGAAAACGTCTGTATACTTCCTAATAACCAATACTATATGTTAACATTGGGTAAAGTTCATAACTTTAAGCCCTCCCCCCGGGGACTTCGGGGGATTAAGTCATCCTAAAGGACATACTTATCATATTTTCAACCATGCTGAACAAAATGGCTATCTCAAAATTTTGATCAGGCGACTTTGGGAAAAAAATGAGCGTGGGAGGGGGCCTAGTTGCCCTCCATTTTTTTGGTCACTTAAAAAGGGCACTAGAACTTTTAATTTCCGTTCCAATGAGTCCTGCCACGATATTCTAGGACCACTGGGTCGATACGATCACCCTGGGAAAAAAAACAAAAAAAAAAAACAACAAAAAACACAATAAACACACATCCGTGATCTTTGTTCTGGCAAAAAATGCAAAATTTCACATTTTTGCAGATAGGAGCTTGAAACCTCTACAGTAGGGTTCTCTGATACGCTGAATCATTTTCAAAATATAGATTTTTAACTAAATCCTAGATTTTCAAAATATAGATTTTTAACTTAAATCCTAGATTTTCAAAATATAGATTTTTAACTTAAATCCTAGACTGAACAATGTTGGTTTACTTTATTTTTTCACAGATTTATATTTAGTAATGCATATTTGCACATCAAGTATAATAAAGCAGAAGCGGCGGGTCATTGTGTAGGAGGGGGCGAAGGCAGATGCCCAAAAAGAGCCTTTTTCAATGCCCAAATTTGAAATCTCTCACGAGCCTTCATATTGATATAGATAAGGCGCATGATGTGGTATGGGTAGTAATTAACCTCTCATCCCCCTTCATGTAGAATAAGCCTGCGTAGTCGGGCTGCGGGGTGATACCCCCCTTCTTATTGCAGAAATAACATTTCTGTTATTTATTTTAAAGCTTTATTTGACTGAACTGATTTGCTTCATCTTTCATAAAATTATTTATTGGAATGCGTCAGTGCCCATCAGCTGTTATGTTTTTTAAGTAGGGAGGGGCAGTAGATGTTTTTTTTACATTTTTTTTATGACAATTTTTTCCTAATCTAGTCTAAAATTTTAATTACTATCCCACATTTTAATTCTTTAGCAGAATAACTAAAAGGCAGGACAATACCAGTTAATTTATGACTATAGACATATACAATTTAACAGTAAGAAACTGGAGTTTTACGGGTCCAATACCACGCATCATATATTGGATAGGCCCGGGCATGACGTGAAAAAAAGAAATTAAATTTTAAAAAATGTTTTTTTTATGACATTAACGAGCAAGATTGAAATTTAAACGAAAATAAATTATTTCGCATAGGATGGGGACTTCCCCTCCACAATTGCCAATTCTTAATACTAAAGTTTGACCTTTTGTCAAATTGTTTAAGAATAACTGCTGAACACAAGAATCGTTGATTTTGAATAAGTTTTTTTTAAGCACAATTAACCTTAACGTAACGAACAAGGAGTTGAGGAGGGGCATCCTCCCGCAATATACACAATAATTGATGTCGGTTTCAAGTTTTAATGTTGCTCCTTACTTTGAGCTAAAAAAAAATAGTTTTCTCTATACAGAAAGGAAAATTTAAAAAGGAAACTTAAAACGAAGAAGACGGGATCTCATGAAGCTAAAAATGCCCATAGAAAAATGTAAATAAGAGTTTGTAATAGGATAAGAATATCTCAATAGGAGTTAAATAAGGAGTTTAATTCTTTCCAAATTCGAATAAAAATTTTCAGAATTTTCAGTGTGGCTGAGTTTTCATTGTCATTACCAAGTCTGATAAAAATTCATATTTTCCCAGTGGCGGTTCTGGCCCCTCTTGCGCCCAGGGCAAAATCTCGATTAGCATCCCTCCCCCCGTCTCCCACAATATTTTCATTTATAATCAAAAATTATTGTCAATTAATTAATAATTATTGTTTAATTATTTTTAATTTACTTTTTAAATTATTTAATTACTATTGGTATTTCAATTTAATTATTTTAATTAATACCATTTCATTATTTTATTTTAATTTATAAAATAGTAAATAATTTATTAATTATTTTTCATTTATTAACTGCGCCCTCTACTTTATTAAAAAAAAAAAAAACAATTCAAAAGTTACAAAACGATTATAACCGCTGGATTATTTATTTGAAATTTTGCGCCCCTAAAAATTTCTGCGCCCGGGGCAAGTGCCCCCTCTGTCCTTTCCCAAAAACAGCCTCTCTGTATTTGCCTTGTCCCAAATTGGGACAAATTTAAGTTTGTCCCCCAAAGTTATGGCCTGAGCAGTGGTGCTGCGGGATGATACCTCCCTTCTTATTGCAGAAAAAATGTTTCTTTTATTTATTACACCACTTCATAACACCACTGCCCCATTTCAATTCCCAAATTTCAGCTTAGGGTTAAAAATTTTGCGTATTTTGTGTACGCTTTTGACCTTTATAGCAAGGCCGTATCCAAGGGTGGTGGTGGTTAGGGGGTTTGAACCCCTCCCCCCCATGCTTGTCCTATTTTGCTTGATTTCTGTTTTCAGCTTACGGTTAAAATGTTGAGTATATTGTATACGCTTTCGGCCCTTATAGCAAGGCCGTATCAAAGGGTGGTGGTGGTTAGGGCCGTACCCTATGTTTGTCCAACACGTAAAAACGTAACAAAAATGTAAAAGAATTTTTTGATGCGTTTTGAAAGTTTTACAGTTGCCCCCCTCTCCCCCCCCGACCAAAAACCTTGCATATGGTATGTCCCCTTAAGCCATTTCAAATCACGAAAGAAGATGCCTTTAAATTAGTTGCATGCCTACATCCAGCAAAAAGTGCGACGGAGATGCATACTCACGCTACTTTATCCGTCATGCATAGCTAAATTATTGTTCTTTAATGACAACGCTGGACACCTGTCGGTAAAAAAAAACACAATTGAAATGATTATGAAGGATTATGTATCTTGCATGGCATTTTAGTAGTACATTGGTCGGTTTGAACGGTAGGAATTGAAGTTTTTTGGATGTTAATAATTTGGGAGCTGATTTACTAAGATTATAGTTGTCAAATTAGTTTGTTTATTATTTTGACGCATAAGTAAGACTACTAATTACTAGGAGTATGAGAAACCCTTTTAGGCTTCTTAAGCCCAAATAAGAAAAAGAACTAGAGGGCAAGGCCGTATCCAGGGGGCTGGGGGTTTGACCGCCCCCCCCCCAAATAAAAACTTATCAGACTTGTAAAAATGTAACAAAAATGAATATAAACAAACTTTAAATGCGGTTTTTAAAGGTTTTTGTAACCCCCCCCCCCCAAATACTGGATACAATACGACCCAGCTGTCTTTAATTACGAAAGGGGGGAGGCTTAAGGTTCATGAACAATACTTGGTGAAGCGAGGAAGCCTTGAAACTTAGGAGTATCTACTCCAAGGGCGTATCCAGGATTTTTGTCAGGGGGGGGGGTACAAAAAATTACAAACTGCATCAAAAATTTATTTATGTCCATTTTTGTTACTTTTGTATGAGTCGGACAAAAATTTTCAGGGGGAGGAGTGTCAAACCCAGTAACAACACACCCCCCTCCCTGGATACGGTCTTGATCTACTTTCTTAAAATACATCCCAAAATCAATCTTCCTCTATCCAGTAGCTTAACTCATTTATATATTTTTGTAGGATATTAATAAATTGGCAGGTCATACACTTATCACAATTATATTTCATCAAAAGAGTTTCCTAATTGTCTTGACACATTTTTTTAAGGCCTCTTATGCCTAATTAAGCTTTTTAAGCTTAATTAGAAAGAAAAATTGTAGAAGGCTAGTCTCTAATTTGGGGGGGGGGGGGTTTATGATCAATAAACAAATTTTAGGGAAGCTAGGAAGCTTTTAGCAGCATTTACTCTGTTAAAATGCATCCTATAATAAATCTCCGCCTCCCCAGTAGCCTAACTCAATAGCAAAAGAAAATCAATAAAATAAAACAACAAACAAGCTAGCAAATTTCAAATTAGAATGTGGAAATTTTCTGTTTTGAGGCTTTCCAATTCTCTTAAGTATTTTCTCTCCGTGTCACCAAGCTACTTTTTGTTATCCTTTCAAATAATAATGTTTTTTTATACGTTGTCGATAAAATAACCTTTTTTTTTCAGTAAGAAGTGTTTGGTATTGTCAGGGATAAATCAGGACCAATCATGTTGGCTGAGGATTAACAGGGAAGACCTAATCTGATAAGCTAGGAGGTGACACCAAGAACATATGACTGCTGGAGCGCCTCAGTGAAGCTTCTGAAAATCCTCCTACTTGTCATGTCAAATTTATTTTGAGTTTCCTTCATTTCCTTGATGAATTGACTTTGAGTATCCTTAGATTCAAGCGGCCGTATCCAAGGGGGGAGGGGGTTTGACCCCCCGAAATGTTTGTCCGACTCACAAAAACGTAACAAAAATGAATAATAATTTTTGATGCGTTTTTTTTAAAGCTTTTTTGTTACCCCCCCCCCCCCCGAATTTTTTTTTTGTAAAATACCATCCGAAAAAAAAAAATCCCGGGTAGGGCCCGACTTAGATTATGTTAGGAATGTTACATATTATAATAATATATACTAATCCAGGATTTTTTTCAGGGAGGGGGTTTACAAAAGGATTTTTTTCAGGGGGAGGGGGGGGGCGTTGAATTTTTTTTTTAAAAACCCATTAAAATTAGTTTATATTCATTTTAGTTACGTTTTTACGAGTCAAACAAAACATTTCAGGGGGGGGTGTCAACCCCCTATTCCCCCTGGATACGGCCTTGGTCATATAACATATTAGTTATATTAATAACAATATATAAATCATTTATATTAATTATATTCTCACAATAGATCTACAGTCCATAAAATAAAAGTCCAAATAAGGACAAAAATCCTTTTTAATAGACAGTGTATAATAAATTCCACAAAAAATACCAGATATTTCGGTCACATATACATTGACCGTCATCAGTAGTAAATCTAAACTTATCTAAAACTTATCTCTTCAATAGAAACATCTTTGCATAAAAACACAAATCTAATAAAAGATGTTAGCTTAGTAAGAGCTTCTACCGTAAAAAACCCTGTCTAATTTTGTACTGAAACCGGAATTTCCTAGTACGACCATCAAAGACATAAGAATTCTTAAAAAACTTAAAAAGGGATGGTTCAATTACCATTACAAAAGCAGATAAGAGTAACACTTTAGTTGTGATGAATACTGAGAACTACGAATCAAAAAAAAAAAAAAAAAAAAAAAAAAAGTTTAGTTTTACTACTGATGACGGTCACTGTATATGTGACCGAAATATCTGGTATTTTTTGTGAAAATTATTATACACTGTCCATTAAAAAGGATTTTATCCCTATTTTGGACTTTTATTTTATCGTCATGGAAAGGCAGTGTGGTCTCCGAAATTATCTACGTCATATAGATCTAAAGTTCAGCGACTATCAGCTTTTGAGTATTTTTCTTCTCTCAGAAAACAAACACTCGCATGGTTCCAATCGAGAGATCGTAGAAATGAGGCGTAATCTTTTGGTAATAGTCTCAGAAACTTTTCTGAATCGTTTCAAAAGCTTTTTGTGTTGCTGGATCCCTCGTGTCGATTTCCTTTGCCAGTAAACTTGCAGGTACGAGCAATTGTCAAAAACCTTCTTCTGACGGTCAGTCACAGCATAAACACCCTCCAAACATAACTATTTTCGGAAGATTTCACACAAAATCGACCCCATTGATGATACGAATGTGGTTCGTAGATGGAATATTATTACGAGTCAGTTTACAAGGAGACCTTTAGATAATATTTAGGAAAATCAGTTTAAAAATCTTCATCCGAAAGATCAGCAGCACTGCATATCGCTTTCCCAGAAGAGGCACCCCTGGAGCTTTCCACAAAAGCTTTCCCGTTGATGTGACAAATGTAGCTTGTCGCAAGATTCTTAAGTATCAGTTTTTTTTCAGGATACTTCTAGGTAGGATCTGACAAATCAGTTGCACCGTAGAATACCGTTGATGTGACAAATGTAGCTTGTTCGCAAGATTCTTAAGTATCAGTTTTATCAGGAGACTTCTAGGTACGATCTGACGATCAGTTGCACCGTAGAATACCATTGATGTGACAAATGTAGCTTGTCGCAAGATTTTTAAGTATCAGTTTTATCAGGAGACTTCTAGATAGGATCTGACGATCAGTTGCACCGTAGAATACCGTTGATGTGACGTATGTAGCTTGCCGCAAGATTCTTAAGTATCAGTTTTATCAGGAGACTTCTAGGTAGGATCTGACGATCAGTTGCACCGTAGAATACCATCCGGGCATGAGAACTCTCTGAAGGCTCCCGCAAGCGCAGGCACTCCCCTTGATGTGATGATTGAAGCGCATCAGATTAAAATTGGTACATATTACCTTTGTCAAGAAACTTCTAGATAGGACGTGGGAATATTTATCAATTAATGGTATCCTACAAACTAGTTTCACAACAAAAACAATTTTCCAGCGGAATTACTCCCCAGTGTCACTCCTTTAAATTCTCGAAAAGGAGTTCAATTGTTTCAGGAAGAAAGATAATTTACCAAATCCACTTGCATCAAAATAGCTATACATGAGGCCACTATATTTGGAAATTGCCAATTATAATAGCTTGAAGATTTGGCGTTCAAAACCTAGTAGTTTATGCATGACGCCGCATATCAGCCAAAAGAACAATAAAATGGGAGCAAGACGTACAAGTTTTCTGACACATTTGCAAAACTGTCACCCCGGAATTGTCAAAACCTTTCAAAACTACATAATTCGTAGATATCTAGGAATTCCCCCATTATTATATGTACATCATGCCTTAGCCACTGTCTTTCGCAGTGCCTGGACACAATCATGGTCACGTGATGGGTGAGAGGTAACGCAACTTCAACCACCGATTGAAATGACAAAGTTGGTAACAATTTCGGCCGATTAGTGTTTATATAGGAATATGTCTTTGACTGCTGATATACATAAATCGCAGAATAGTTTTTTACCAAACAGCTAACCTGGGGAACGGGATATTTCATGACAATTATTAATTTTATGAAGTTTTTTCCTTTTATGAATTAGTCAGTACGGTTAAGTCAATCAGACATATTTTATGCTCTGGAGCATTCTAAATATATCTGCTTTTATAGTATAGTTAAGAAATGTAGTTGAAAATTTACAGCTCAAATTACGGAATGTTTTGTAGTTGCGGAGAGGGGGGTAAAGCTAGACATCAAACATTTTTCAATAGGGTAAAGTCTCAAAATGAGATTTTGGAAGAAGTGACAAATTTCTACCTAAAATATTATAAGGTCACACACTTTTTTGCATATTAGTGTCCTAAGGGGAGGAGGGGTAAGTAGAAAAAGGGGGGTGCTACTCCGACGACCGCCCACCTCGTGGTTTATGGTTTTCTCAGTGAGAATGAAAAAACAGGAATTTTCTCACTTGAAAAAACATGAATTTTCTCACTTTTGGAATGGATTTTCTTGGATGGTTATGTGTGTTGGTCAATTTATTTGATGTTTTTCATGGATGTCAACAGCAATTTATGTCTGTTTTATGGTTTTTTGTCAGTGAGAATGAAAAAAAAACAGGAACTTCTCACTTTAATGGATGTCAACAGCAATTTATGTATGTTTTATGGTTTTTGTCAGTGAGAATGAAAAAAAACAGGAATTTTCTCACTTTGATGGATGTTTCAAGGTCGATTTTTGCTGTTGTTTGTCCAGGTGTAATGACAATGGGGTGATTTTACATAATGTGTGGGGGAATTATTGGTTCACGAAGGGGGAATTAAGAAACAAACATGGCTTCTTTGATCTTGAGGCGAACCTAACCTGAGAAATTGATTTACATAATCGGTGGGGAGAATGTATTGATTTACGAAAGGGGGGAATTTAGAAACAAACATGGCTTCTTTGATCTTTAGGCGAACCTAACCTGAGAAATTGATTTACATAATCGCTAGGGGAATGTATTGATTCACGAAAGGGGGAATTAAGAAACATTATGGCTTCTTTAATCTTAGGTCTGAGGGATAAACGTTCTTTAGGTCAGAGAGAAAAATTTCATATTCTATTTTTAAATAGGGCTTCATTTGATCTTTAATGTCAGGAATTAGAAATGACATCACTTGTTATCTTGGAATTATGCGGGAGTCTAAAGAGATAGAAATTCTATTTTTAAATACGGCTTCACTGAGCTTTAAGTCGGAGAGATAAATTGATATTCTAACGAAACCTTAACAGTGTAGCTAGGAACATTTATGAGATGAAGAGATTAACGTAGGAAAGGGTTTCCTAGAAATTTGAAATGTGTCAGCGCAGAGATGCCAAAAACAAAAGGAACACGGTGAAATTACGTTTAGGGATTATTTCGGCGAAACAGTTAGAGACATTTTAAAAAGATGATTTAAAAGATGATTTTAGAAGAGGTTTTGAGTGTGGTCGTTATAATACACAAGTTCCATTTGAACAGTGTTGTGAGGTCCCCTACCACAACCCCAAAGGGTTCCGATCCCCCCACCCCAACCCCGAAGGAACCCCCCGGTCCTCAAAGGTTCTCCGGATTCCCAAAGGGCCCCCGGCGCCCCAAAGGCTCCTGAGCCACCATTTTAATACTTTTTTAAGGCTTTATTATATCTTTTCAGAACAAATTATTATTTTAGGGGAATTATTTCGGCGAAACAGTTAGAGACATTTTAAAAGATGATTTTTGATGAGATTTTAGAAGAGGATTTGAGGGTGAAACTCTGAGGTCGTTATAATACACAAGTTCCATTTGAACAGTGTCGTGAGGTCCTCTACCCCAACCCCAAAGGGTTCCGATACCCCCACCCCAACCCCGAAGGAAGCGCCCGGTCCTCAAAGGTCCCCCCAAGCTCCCAAAGGACCACCCGGTCCTCAAGGGTCCCACAGATCCTCAAAGGCTCTCCCCGAGCCCCGTCTTTCGTTGATGTGTGTTGTCTGAAACTTATGATTTGGGATATGTAAATTACTATTTCGGACTTTTCTGAGCTAGATTTCTTAGTCTTTCGTTGGTGTGTGTTGTCTGAAACCTATGATTTGGGATGGATGGGTTGCTATTTTTTTACTTTTCTGAGCTGGATTTCTTAGCCTTTCGTAGGTGTGTGTTGACTGAAACTTATGATTTGGGATATGTAATTTGCTATTTCCGACTTTTCATAACCAGATTTCTTAGTCTTTCGTAGGTGTGTGATGTCTGAAACCTATGATTTGGGATGTGTGGGTTGCTATTTTTTTACTTTTCTGAGCTGGATTTCTTAGCCTTTCGTAGGTGTGTTGTTGACTGAAACCTATGATTTGGGATGTTAATTTGCTATTTTTTACTTTTCTGAGCTAGATTTCTTAGCCTTTCATAGGTGTGTGTGCTTTCAGAAAATTATGATTTGGGAGGTGTAGTTTGCTTTTTGGACTTTTCAGAGCTAGGATTCTTAGTCACTCATAGGTGTTTATTTGTCTGAAACTTCGAGTTTGGGATGAGTAGTTGGCTATTTCAGACTTTTCTGAGCTAAGGTTTCTTAGTATTTCGTAGGTGAATGTTGTCTGAAACTTATGATTTGGGATATGTAAATTACTATTTCGGGCTTTTCTGAGTTGGATTTCTTAGTCTTTCATAGGTGTGTGGTGTCTGAAACCTATGATTTGGAATGAGTGGCTTTGCTTTTTGGACTTTTCTGAGCTGGATTTCTGAGCCTTTCGTAGGTGTGTGTTGACTGAAACCTATGATTTGGGATGTGTAGTTTGCTATTTTTGACTTTTCTGAGCTAGGTTTCTTAGCCTTTCATAGGTATGTGTTGTCAGAAAATTATGATTTGGGATGTGTAGTTTGCTATTTCAGGCTTTTCTGAGCTAAGGTTTCCTAGTATTTCGTAGGTGAATGTTGTCTGAAACCAATAGTTTGGGATGAGTAGTTTGCTATTTTTGACTTTTCTGAGCTAGGTTTCTTAGTCTTTCGTTGGTGTGTGTTTGACTGAAACCTATGATTTGGGATATGTAGTTTGCTATTTTTTTTTTTTGACTTTTCTGAGCTGGATTTATTAGCCTTTCATAGGTGTGTGTTGACTGAAAACCTATGATTGGGATGAGTGGTTTGCTATTTTTGTCTTTTGAGCTAGATTTCTTAGTCTTTCATAGGTATGTGTTTGTCAGAAAATTAAGATTTGGGATGGGTAGTTTGCTATTTGGACTTTTCAGAGCTATGATTCTTAGTCCATCATAGGCGTTTGATGTCTGAAACTTCTAGTTTGGGATGAGTAGTTTGCCTATTTCAGGCTTTTCTGAGCTAAGGTTTCTTAGTCTTTCATAGGTGAATGTTCTCTGAACCTATGATTTGGGATATGTAAATTACTATTTCGGGCTTTTCTAAGCTAGATTTCTTAGTCTTTCGTTGGGTGTGTGTTGTCTGAAACCTATGATTTGGGATATGTAAATTACTATTTCGGGCTTTTCTGAGTTGGATTTCTTAGTCTTTCATAGGTATGTGTTGTCTGAAACCTATGATTTGGGATGTGTGGGTTGCTATTTTTTGACTTTTCCGAGCTGGATTTCTTAGCCGTTCATAGGTGAGTGCTGTCTGAAACCTTATGATTTGGGATGGTTAATTTGCTATTTCCGGCTTTTATTAGCTAGTTTCTTAGCCTTTCATATGTGTGTGTTGTCAGAAAAACTTATGATTTTGGGATGTGTAGTTTGCTATTTGGACTTTCAGAGCTAGGATTCTTAGTCCATCATAGGTGTTTGTTGTCTGAAACCAATAGTTTGGGATGAGCAGTTTGCTATTTCAGGCTTTTCTGAGCTAGATTTCTTAGCCTTTCATTGGTGTGTGCTTTCAGAAAATTATGATTCCGGGATATGTAAATTACTATTTCGGGCTTTTTCTGAGTTGGACACTTCTAAATTTTTCCGTAAAAGATAGGAAAAGTTATACTATGATTGTGATTATTTTCCATGAAGATAAAAAGTTTCACTTTAATTCTAAATTTTCTTAAATTCAATTCCGACCTTTCTCAAAGAGTTTGAAAAAAAAAAGTAAAGTTCTGTTCCAAATATTTTCCCGGAAGAAGAAAAGTTCAACTTCGATTCTGAATTTTCTCAATGAAAATGAAATAAGTTATTGATCAAATGAAATAAGTTATTGAGAAAAATAAAAATCTTCCACTTCAGTTCTTTATTTCACAAAGACATAAAGAAATTTAAAGTTCCAATTCTAAAATTTTTCGGTGGAAAGATAGAAAAAGTAATACCATACTTGTGAATATTTTCCCAGAAGATAAAAAGTTCTAGTTCAATTTAAAAATTTTTCTCAACGAAGTGAAGAAAAGTTCAAGTTCTCTTCTGAACTTTACCAAAGAACATACTTCAATTTCTAATTTCTCCAGAGAAAACAAAAAATCTTCCACTTCAGTTCTTTATTTCACAAAGACATAAAGAAATTTAAAGTTCAATTCTAATTTTTCGGTGGAAGATAGAAAAAGTAATACCATACTTGTGAATATTTTCACGGAAGATAAAAAAAGTTCTAGTTGACTTTAAAATTTTCTCAACGAAGTCAAGGAAAGTTCAAGTTCTCTTCTGAACTTTACCAAAGAACACACTTCAATTCTAATTTCTCCAGAGAAAACAAAAATCTTCCACTTCAGTTCTTTATTCACAAAGACATAAAGAAATTTAAAGTTCAATTCTAAATTTTTCGGTGGGAAGATAGAAAAATTAATACCATACTTGTGATTATTTTCACGGAAGATAAAAAGTTCTAGTTCAATTTAAAATTTTCTCAATGAAGTGAAGAAAAAGTTCAAGTTCTCTACTGAATTTTACCAAAGAACACAATTCAATTCTAAATTTCTACAGAGAAAATAAAAATCTTCCACTTCAGTTCTTTATTTCACCAAAAGACATAAAGAAATTTAAAGTTCAATTCTAAATTTTTTCGGTGGAAGATAGAAAAAAGTAATACCATACTTGTGAATATTTTCCCGGAAGATAAAAAGTTCTAGTTCAATTTAAATTTTTCTCAACGAAGTGAAGAAAAAGTTCAAGTTCTCTTCTGAACTTTACCAAAGAACACACTTCAATTCTAATTTCTCCAGAGAAAATAAAAAAAATCTTCCACTTCAGTTTTAAGCTCCCCAAAGAAATAAAGAAATTTTAAAGTTCTATTCTAAAATTTTTAGATGAAGATAGAAAAAAGTAATACTATGACTGCGATTGTTTTCCATGAAGATCAAAAGTTTCACTTTATTTATAATTTTTCTTAAATTCAGTTCTGATTTTTTCTCAAAGAGATGAAAAATTTAAAAAGTTCTGTTCCAAATTTTTCATAGAAGATAGAAAAAGTTTATACATTGATTGTGAATATTCAACATGAAGATAAGGAACTCCACTTTAATTCTGAGTTTTCTCGAAGAAGTGCAAATTGTTCAAGTTCTCTTCTGAATTTTCTTAAAGAAGAGAAAAAAGTTAAACTCAATTCTGAATTTTACCAATGAAATGAAAAAAAAACCTTCCACTTCAGTTCTTAATTTCTCCCAAAAGACATAAAAAATTTAAAGTTCAGTTCTAAATTTTTCTATAGAAGATAGGAAAAAAGTTATACTATGATTGTGATTATTTTCCGGTGAAGATAAAAAGTTTCACTTTAATTCTAATTTTCTTAAGTTTCACTACCGATTTTTTTGCAAAGAGATGAAAAATTTAAAGTTCAGTTCCAAATTTTTCATAGAAGATAGAAAAAGTTATACATTGATTTTGAATATTCGACATGAAGATAAGGAGCATCACTTTAATTCTGAGTTTTTTTTCTCGAAGAAGTGTAAAATGTTCAAGTTCTCTTCTGAATTTTCTTAAAGAAGTGAAAAAAGTTAGCTCAATTCTGAATTTTTTACCAATGAAAATGAAAAAAAGCTTCAACTTCAGTTCTTAATTCCTCAAAGACATAAAAAATTCAAAGTTCTCTTCTAATTTTTTCCAAGAAAATAAAAAGGCTCCACTTCAGTTCTGGTTTTTTTTTTCTCAAAGAGATGAAAAGTTTAAAGTTCTTTTTTAATTTTTAAATTAAATTTTAAATTAGGTTAGTTTAGCCTACGTACGCTTCACTTAGGTTAGGTGAGAGACATGCAAAAAGTTAGGTGTTTTGATTAGGTTAGATTAAGTTAGGTTAGGTAGGTTAGCCTACGTACGCGCACGTACGTAGGCTAACCTAGCCTAACCTAACTTAAACCTAACTTTAATCTAACCTAACCTAATCATACACCTTACTTTTTGCATGTCTCTCACCTAACCTAAGCTAACCTAAGTGAAGCGTACGTAGGCTAACCTAACCTAACCTAATCTAACCCTAACTTAATCTAGTCTAACCTAACCTAAAAACCATACTCGCCGGAAAAGGTTAGGTTAACTTATCATGAGCAACTCATGATAAGTTAACCTAACCTAACCTAAACTTAAAAGTGGAAATGTTTCTATTTATTTATTAATATTTATTTATACCTAAACCTAAAACCTATTGTTTTGAAGGTTAGATGAACGTGAGTTTGAACGATTGTCTTTAATAATAGAACGAGTCACTCATTTTCTAAATTTAAAAATTTGATGGGTAAATCCCATAAGACAAAAAGTCTGAGCTAAAATTTAATTTAAAATTAGAAAAGAACTTTAAATTTTTCATCTCTTTGAGAAAAAAACCAGAAAATGAAGTGGAGCCTTTTTATTTTCTTGGTAAAATTAGAAGAGAACTTCGAATTTTTTATGTCTTTGAGGAAAAATAAGAACTGAAGGTGGAAGCTTTTTTTTCATTTTCATTGGTAAAATTCAGAATTGAGCTAACTTTTTTCACTTCTTTATAAGAAAAATTTCAGAAGAGAACTTGAAACATTTTACACTTCTTCGAGAAAACTCAGAATTAAAGTGATGCTCTTATCTTCATGTCGAATATTCAAATCAATGTATAACTTTTTCTATCTTCTATGAAAAATTAGGAAACTGAACTTTAAATTTTTCATCTCTTTTGCAAAAAAAAAATCGGTAGTGAACTTAAGAAAATTAGAATTAAAGTGAAACTTTTTATCTTCACCGGAAAATAATCACAATCATAGTATAACTTTTCCTATCTTCTATAGAAAAATTTAGAACTGAACTTTAAATTTTTTATGTCTTTTGAGAAATTAAGAACTGAAGTGGAAGGTTTTTTTCATTTTCATTGGTAAAATTCAGAATTGAGTTAACTTTTTTCTCTTCTTTAAGAAAATTCAGAAGAGAACTTGAACAATTTGCACTTCTTCGAGAAAACTCAGAATTAAAGTGGAGTTCCTTATCTTCATGTTGAATATTCACAATCAATGTATAACTTTTTTCTATCTTCTATGAAAAATTTGGAACAGAACTTTAAAATTTTTCATCTCTTTGAGAAAAATCAGAACTGAATTTAAGAAAAATTATAAATAAAGTGAAACTTTTGATCTTCATGGAAAAACAATCGCAGTCATAGTATTACTTTTTCTATCTTCCATCTAAAAATTTAGAATAGAACTTTAAAATTCTTTATTTCTTTGGGGAACTTAAAACTGAAGTGGAAGATTTTTTTTATTTTCTCTGGAGAAATTAGAGTTGAAGTGTGTTCTTTGGTAAAGTTCAGAAGAGAACTTGAACTTTTCTTCACTTCGTTGAGAAAATTTTAAATTGAACTAGAACTTTTTATCTTCCGGGAAAATATTTACAAGTATGGTATTAATTTTTTCTATCTTCCGCCGAAAAATTTAGAATTGAACTTTAAATTTCTTTATGTCTTTTGTGAAATAAAGAACTGAAGTGGGACGAAGATTTTTATTTTCTCTGTAGAAATTAGAATTGAATTGTGTTCTTTGGTAAAATTCAGTAGAGAACTTGAACTTTTCTTCACTTCATTGAGAAAATTTTAAATTGAACTAGAACTTTTTATCTTCCGTGAAAATAAATCACAAGTATGGTATTACTTTTCTATCTTCCACCGAAAAATTAGAATTGAACTTTAAATTTCTTTATGTCTTTGTGAAATAAAGAACTGAAGTGGAAGATTTTTGTTTTCTCTGGAGAAATTTAGAATTGAAGTGTGTTCTTTGGTAAAGTTCAGAAGAGGAACTTGAACTTTTCTTCACTTCGTTGAGAAAATTTTTAAATTCAACTATAACTTTTTATCTTCCGTGAAAATATTCACAAGTATGGTATTACTTTTTCTATCTTCCACAGAAAAATTAGAATTGAACTTTAAATTTCTTTATGTCTTTGTGAATAAAGAACTGAAGTGGAAGATTTTTATTTTCTCTGGAGAAATTAGAATTGTGAATTGTGTTCTTTGGTAAAATTCCGAAGAGAACTTGAACTTTTTTATCTTCAGTGAAAAATTTGGAAGAGTATTTTAAATTTTTCATCTCTTCGAGCCAGATCTGAACTAAAGTGGAAAATTTTTATATTATTTGGAAAAAAATAGAAATGATCAATGACTAATTTCTTTTTCATTGAGAAAATTCAGAAGAGAACTTGAAATTTCCTTCACTTCGTTGAGAAAAATTTTAAATTGAACTAGAACTTTTTATCTTCCATGAAAATATTCACAAGTATGGTATTACTTTTTCTATCTTCCACCGAAAAATTTAGAATTGAACTTTAAATTTCTTTATTGGGGGAAATTAGAATTGAATTGTGTTCTTTGGTAAAATTCAGAATAGAACTCGAATTGAATTGTGTTCTTTTGGTAAAATTCAGAAGAGAACTTGAATTCTTCTTCACTTCGTTGAGAAAATTTTAAATTGAACTAGAACTTTTTATCTTCCGGGAAAATATTCACACGTATGGTATTACTTTTTCTATCTTACACCGAAAAATTTAGAATTGAACTTTAAAATTTTTATTGGGGAAATTGGAATTGAATTGTGTTCTTTGGTAAAAAATTCAGAATAGAACTCGAATATTCACGATCAATGTATAAACTTTTCCTATCTTCTATGAAAAATTGCAACAGAACTTCAAATTTCTTCATCTCTTTGAGAAAAAAAAATCTGAGCTGAAGTGGAGATTTTTATATTATTTTTGGAAAATAGATTTGATCAATAAACTTATTTCATTTTCATTGAGAAAATTCAGAATCGAAGTTGAACTTTTCTTCTTCCGGGAAAATATTTGGAACAGAACTTTAATTTTTTCATCTCTTTGAGAAAGGTCGGAATTGAATTTAAGAAAATTTAGAATTAAAGTGAAACTTTTTATCTTCATGGAAAATAATCACAATCATAGTATAACTTTTCCTATCTTCTACGGAAAAATTTAGAAGTGTCCCAACTCAGAAAAGCCCGAAATAGTAATTTACATATCCCGAATCATAATTTCTGAAAGCACACACCAATGAAAGGCTAAGAAATCTAGCTCAGAAAAGCCTGAAATAGCAAACTACTCATCCCAAACTATTTGGTTTCAGACAACAAACACCTATGATAGACTAAGAATCCTAGCTCTGAAAAGTCCAAATAGCAAAACTACACATCCCAAATCATAATTTTCTGACAACACACACATATGAAAAGGCTAAGAAACCTAGCTAATAAAAGCCGGAAAAATAGCAAATTAACCATCCCAAACCATAAGTTTCAGACAGCACTCACCTATGAAGGGCTAAGAAATCCAGCTCGGAAAAGTCAAAAAAATAGCAACCCACACATCCCAAATCATAGGTTTCAGACAACACATACCTATGAAAGACTAAGAAATCCAACTCAGAAAAGCCCGAAATAGTAATTTACATATCCCAAATCATAGGTTTCAGACAACACACACCAACGAAAGACTAAAAAAATCTAGCTTAGAAAAGCCCGAAAATAGTAAATTTACATATCCCAAATCATAGGTTTCAGACAACATTCACCTATGAAAGACTAAGAAACCTTAGCTCAGAAAAGCCTGAAATAGCAAACTACTCATCCCAAAACTAGAAGTTTCAGACATCAAAAACGCCCTATGAATGGACTAAGAATCATAGCTCTGAAAAGTCCAAATATAGCAAACTACACATCCCAAATCTTAATTTTCTGACAACACATACCTATGAAAGACTAAGAAATCTAGCTCAGAAAAAAGACAAAAATAGCAAACCACTCATCCCAATCATAGGTTTCAGTCAACACACACCTATGAAAGGCTAATAAATCCAGCTCAGAAAAGTCAAAAATAGCAAACTAATATCCCAAATCATAGGTTTCAGTCAACACACACACCAACGAAAGACTAAGAAACCTAGCTCAGAAAAAAGTCAAAAATAGCAAAAAGAATAGCAAACTACTCATCCCAAACTATTGGTTTCAGACAAACAACAACATTCACCTACGAAATACTAGGAAACCTTAGCTCAGAAAAGCCTGAAATAGCAAACTACACATCCCAAATCATAATTTTTCTGACAACACATACCTATGAAAGGCTAAGAAACCTAGCTCAGAAAAACGTCAAAAATAGCAAACTACACATCCCAAATCATAGGTTTCAGTCAACACACACCTACGAAAGGCTCAGAAATCCAGCTCAGAAAAGTCCAAAAAGCAAACCACTCATCCCAAATCATAGGTTTCAGACACCAGACACCTATGAAAGACTAAGAAATCCAACTCAGAAAAGCCCGAAATAGTAATTTACATATCCCAAATCATAAGTTTTCAGACAACATTCACCTACGAAATACTAAGAAACCTTAGCTCAGAAAAGTCTGAAATAGCCAACTACTCATCCCAAACTCGAAGTTTCAGACAATAAACACCTATGAGTGACTAAGAATCCTAGCTCTGAAAAGTCCAAAAAGCAAACTACACCTCCCAAATCATAATTTTTCTGAAAGCACACACCTATGAAAGGCTAAGAAATCTAGCTCAGAAAGTCAAAAATAGCAAATTAAAACCATCCCAAATCATAGGTTTCAGTCAACACACAACACCTACGAAAGGCTAAGAAATCCAGCTCAGAAAAGTAAAAAAATAGCGACCCACACATCCCAAATCATAGGTTTCAGACATCACACACCTACGAAAGACTAAGAAATCTGGTTCTGAAAAGTCGGAAAATAGCAAATTACATATCCCAAATCAAAAGTTTCAGTCAACACAACACCTACGAAAGGCTAAGAAACCTAGCTCATAAAAGCCTGAAATAGCAAACTACTCATCCCAAACTATTGGTTTCAGACAACATTCACCTACGAAATACTAGAAACCTTAGCCCAGAAAAGCCTGAAAATAGCAAAATTACAAATCCCAAATCATAATTTTCTGACAACACACACCTATGAGGGACACTAAGAAATCTGGCTATGAAAAGCCTGAAATAGCAAACTATATTCATCCCAAACTATAGACTTCAGACAACAAACACCTATGAGGGACTAAGAATCCTAGCTCTGAAAAGTCCAAAAAGCAAACTACAAATCCCAAATCATAATTTTCTGACAGCACACACCTTTGAAAGGCTAAGAAATCTAGCTCAGAAAAGTCAAAAATAGCAAATTAACCATCCCAAATCATAAGTTTCAGACAACACACACCTATGAACGGCTAAGAAATCCAGCTCAGAAAAGTCAAAAATAGCAATCCACCCATCCCAAATCATAGGTTTCAGACAAACACACACCAACGAAAGACTAAGAAATCTAGCTTAGAAAAGCCCAAAATAGTAATTTACATATCCCAAATCATAAGTTTCAGACACCATTCACCTACGAAAGGCTAAGAAACCTAGCTCATAAAAGGCTGAAATAGCAAACTACTCATCCCAAACTATTGGTTCAGACAACAAACGCCTATGAGAGACTAAGAATCATAACTCTGAAAAAAGCCCAACTTGCCAAACTACACATCCCAAATCATAATTTTCTGACAGCACATACCTATGAACGGCTCAGAAATCCAGCCCAGAAAAGTCAAAAATTGCAATCCATCCATCCCAATCATAGGTTTCAGACAACACACACCAACGAAAGACTAAGAAATCTAGCTCAGAAAAAGTCCGAAATAGTAATTTACATATCCCAAATCATAAGTTTCAGACAACACACATCAAACGAAAGACGGGGCTCGGGGAGAGCCTTTGAGGATCTGTGGGACCCTTGAGGACCGGGTGGTCCTTTTGGGAGCTTGGGGGGGACCTTTGAGGACCGGGCGCTTCCTTCGGGGTTGGGGTGGGGGGATCGGAACCCTTTGGGGTTGGGGTAGAGGACCTCACGACACTGTTCAAATGGACTTGTGTATTATAACGACCTCAGAGTTTCCACCCTCAAATCCTCTTCTAAAATCTCTTCAAAAAATCATCTTTTAAAATGTCTCTAACTGTTTCGCCGAAATAATTCCCTAAAATAATAATTTGTTCTGAAAAGATATAATAAAGCCTTAAAAAAGTATTAAAATGGTGGCTCAGGATCCTTTGGGGCGCCTGGGGCCCTTTGGGAATCCGGAGAACCTTTGAGGAACCGGGGGGTTCCTTCGGGGTTGGGGTGGGGGGATCGGAACCCTTTGGGGTTGTGTAGGGGACCTCACAACACTGTTCAAATGGAACTTGTGTATTATAACGACCACACTCAAAACCTCTTCTAAAATCATCTTTTAAAATGTCTCAAACTGTTTCGCCGAAATAATTCCATAACCTGTCTAAAACGGTTTCGCCCAAATAATCCCTAAACGTAATTTCAGCGTGTTCCTTTTGTTTTTGGCATCTCTGCGCTGACACATTTCAAATTTCTAGGAAACCCTTTCTCCTACGTTAATCTCTTCATCTCATAAATGTTCCTAGCTACACTGTTAAGGTTTCGTTAGAATATCAATTTATCTCTCCGACTTAAAGCTCAGTGAAGCCGTAATTTAAAAATAGAATTTCTATCTCTTTAAACTCCCGCATAATTCCAAGATAACAAGTGATGTCATTTCTAATTCCTGACATTAAAGATCAATGAAGCCCTATTTAAAAATAGAATATAAAATTTTCTCTCTGACCTAAAGAACGTTTATCCCTCAGACCTAAGATTAAGAAGCCATAATGTTTCTTAATTCACCCTTTCGTGAATCAATACATTCCCCTAGCGATTATGTAAATCAATTTCTCAGGTTAGGTTCGCCTAAAGATCAAAGAAGCCATGTTTTGTTTCTTAATTCCCCCTTTCGTAAATCAATACATTCTCCCCCACCGATTATGTAAATCAATTTCTCAGGTTAGGTTCGCCTAAAGATCAAAGAAGCCATGTTTGTTTCTTAATTCCCCCTTCGTGAACCAATAATTCCCCCACACATTATGTAAATCACCCCATTGTCATTACACCTGGACAAACAACAGCAAATAAATCGACCTTGAAACATCCATCAAAGTGAGAAAATTCCTGTTTTTTTTTCATTCTCTCACTGACAAAAACCATAAAACATACATAAATTGCTGTTGACATCCATTAAAGTGAGAAAGTTCCTGTTTTTTTTTTTCATTCTCACTGACAAAAACCATAAAAACAGACATAAATTGCTGTTGACATCCATGAAAAACATCAAATAAATTGACCAACACACATAACCATCCAAGAAAACATCCATAAAAGTGAGAAAATTCATGTTTTTTCAAGTGAGAAAATTCCTGTTTTTTTCATTCTCACTGAGAAACCATAAACCACGTGGTGGGCGTCGGAGTAGCACCCCCCTTTCTACTGGGGTATATATTTGGGCTTATCCTTTATGCCGCCCCTTTGTGTGTTCCTATTATGTAAGAACAAATGTAACTGCCTGGATAAAAATTGCGCTGCTCTGCATGAAATAGAACTGTCAACAGACCCGTAAGCAGGTTTTTTAGGGGGGGGGGAAGGGCAATAAAATAAAAAACAATTAATTTTTTAATTCGCAACACCCTGAAATTCTTATCCAACCCTTACAAAAGGACAAAAAATACATGTAACAAATTTTCACACACAGGAACCTCGGTAACCACTAATATAGAAGATTCTTTATTTTTGTAACCCCCTCCCCCAACAAAAACCTGGATACAGCCGTGGTATGCATCATACTATCCAAGAAGAGGTGCTCTGGGTGAATTTAAGGATCCACTATGGGGTATACAACCCTACACATAATTGACTGAAACAAACGTCATAATTTACTTTGAACACTTTCAAAACTGCTGGCTTCCAACTGCAACCAATTATAGGTTGCTGGAATGGGAAGATGTCATAACATCGAACCGTCAGGAGTACGAACGTCAGGAGCAGTACAAAATCCGTCAGAACCTCGAACCGTCATAACATCGAAAATTTTAAAACTTTAGTTTTTTGGGTTTAGGGGGAAAAAGGTAACTAGGTTAGGTTACGTATTTAATATATGCTATGCTTTATCCCCACCCCCTAATGTGCAAATATATAGCCGAAATTTGTTTCTAAACTATTATATACTTATTACTATTATATAAACTTACACATTTTTTTTAGATGTTATGACGGTTCGAGGTTCTAACGGTTCGCCGAAATGGTAGCACTCCTGCTGAAATCAGCCCAGAACAGGAACTTAGAAAGAGGGGTCGCTCGAACGTATCAAAAATAAAGAATATACGACCAACTTCTTAATCAAATAAGCATTTATGCCTGAAAAAAATTGAAAACTCACTTTTCCCAATCGGTGCGCTGGACACATTTTCTGAAATCTCTGGGTCCAAGCCAAGGGCGTATTCAGGATTTCTGTTCGAGGGGTTATTTTTTTTCGGGGAGAATGTTTTAAAAAAAAAAAAAACAACTTTAAGACATATACCAAAATTTGTTTATATGCATTTTGTTGTGTTTTTACGAGTCGGACAAAAATCTAGGGCGGGTGAGAGAGTTCAAAGCCCGGTATCCCCTGGATACGACCCCAGTCCAAGCAATTCATATATGTTAAAATAAAATTTGCAGCAATTATTGAGTAAAGAGCACATTTGTTCTGAGAGAAGGTCATAGGTGCATTGCACGAATTCAACTACTCAGAAAGAGGAGTGTTACTCTACATAAAATTCACTGATTACAAACCTCATAATTAACAAACATTGCAATTTAAGCTCCTCTAATTAAAACCCGGGGTATCATTTATTGTAATCAAAACTAGATGATATAAACACAAACACGAAACAAATATGGAGAGAGTAAAAGAAATAACGCCATTAATAAAGAAAGATTACCATAGGTGTTCCGCTTGGGCGTTCCTCCTCCAATCTCACACAACCCGTAATTGCGGCTGGTAGAATATTGAACACGCACCTAGCGTGTGTCCAGCAAGTGCATGTTACATTGCATCGAAAAGTATCCATAATTTCAACTATGATTAATAATTCATATTTCTTTTCTCTAATACTAATCAAGTGTGATTCATGCTTGTTCAAGCAGAGATGCATGGCTTGCGCTTTGCTTTGCATGGTTAAGTAACATAATAGTCATGAGAACGAGGCCGACGATCTTGCACGTACACACAAAAAACAATCTTACGGTTAGGGGAAAGGGGGGGGGGAATAAAAATAAGAAATTCGGGAAAACTTAATATTTCAGGGGGCTGGGTTCTGAGAGGGCACTTTGCGCTCTACCCGAGGATATAACTGTATTCAGGGCCTTACCAGGATTTTTTTCGGGGGGGGGGAGGGGTACACAAAAAACGCATAAAAGATTTGTTTATACCCATTTTTGTTATGTTTTTACAAGTCAGACAAACATTTCATGGGGGTCAAACCCCGAACACCCCCCCCCTGTATATGGCCTTAACTGTATTTATGACGGACTCGGCTTGGAAATTCAAAAAGTGTTATGTGAAAATTTGTTGAAAAACTAGTTCCATCAAACAAGCTAGTTCTATCGACGTTTAAATCCGTTTTATCTTATGATATTTCATTTCCAATGCGTTAGGTTCTCTTCTATTGCTTAGAGAAACGGTTAGAAATTAAAAATTTTCAGTATCAAGGTTCTTTCTTATTAAAACGTTATTTTGAAAATCCCCCCACCTCTTTTCAGTTTTTGCCCTCTCCTCCAAATTGACGGCTGCGTTTCAGAATACACTTGTCATTAATGATTATTGATAATTTGTCATTGAAAATTAATAATTTGTCATTAGAAGGCGATTGTCATGAAATATTTATTAATATTTGCATTCCAAAATATCATAAATACAAACATTTGCTTCATTTTTTTATTGCAAGTGCAGAAAGAAATGAAATATTACTCTCTATTGCTTATTATGAAGCAAAGTATCACCCTCTTTTGCTTCTGTGTCAATGGAGGACAGCTTTGAGGATGTCCTTACCGAAACATCTGCTTTGTCTTTTCGCTCTACTCTTTTTTCAACTGCCTGAAAATCAAAATTAAGAAACTATTCTTAATTGTTTTATATTTTCTTCATTTTTTTTTTATTAAACATTATATGACATTATTGCGAATTATACGACATTATTTCGAATTACAGTAGCCGAACTGAGAGCTGTAAGGGCAACCAAAGAGAAAAAAGAGAGATTAGATGCTTCACAGTTTAAATTCCGCTGGCTCATCTCGGCTCTAAGTAATGAGCTCAAGGGCATCCAAAAGCCAGCGTCTAAAATTACGCTACGAGCCTATTATGTTTCCACTTCGACCGAATTTTTGGGAGATCTAAAAAATTCCAAATCCATTTCTCGAACAAAAAAATAAATAAAATAAAATACAAAAATTACTCATAATCTACAGAAAACTCTGAATCCCCAAAAATGTGACTGCGGTCATTTTTTTGTTTTTTATATAGTTGTTGTCTGTGGTCTTTCACAAAAATTATAGTTCTGGAAATGGTACTACATTTTATCGTGAAAATTGGTATAGCCGACTACTATTTTTCCGTGAAAAAGAAACAATCCAGATAGGTTACAACTTTGGGAAAACTCATTAACCCCCTCCCAACCCCTTAATATTTTTCATAAATCGTTTTTCTGACTGAAACTAGAGACCCCTGAAGGTTGAAAGCTTTAGGCATAAGTAGGAGGAGTTTGAAAACACAATTTGTTTGTTGACAAATCGATTGATTTGGGGATTTTAGAGAAAGATATTCCCGTTTGATAGCTGTGAAACGAGTAAACAGCTTCGCATTAACTGCAACGCATTGCGGCAGAAAAACTACAATAATAATTCGTACACAATGGGATCGAGCTTCGCTCTTCGCACTAAGATTGTTCGTAGTAACCTAAATGCTCGTTACCTGGTGTGAAAAAATGATCTAGATAAATCGCACCTTAGGGAAAATTTATTTAGGGCCTTAATTAAATTCGACTATGGATGTCATCAAAACACCCAGACGTCCAATAATCTGATGTCCAGACCGTAATGGTTTGACTTTCTACAGCGAACAAAATAAATTGAAATTAAAGTTGTTTTACGAAAAAAAAATAAAAAACTGTTTTTCTTTTCACCGAGTGACACGGGGTCCTATAGCGCTAACACTATAAATGGATACTTGTATTCATTTATTCTATTTCTGTTAAATTACATAAATACACTTTGGTCTCCCTTTTTAATACAACAGCAACTATGGGGTCTTAAAGACGACAGAACAAATTAAATATTTTAAAATTTTAATCACCAATATTGAATTCTTGTGTAGAACAATAGACGATGTTATTTTAAATTTACTTGGGATGGAGGAGCAGCGTGCGTAGCTGTGGTGGCCTCAAGCGGCTTGGTGCTGCAGTGTGTTATTAGTAGTAGTAGCAGCATTTACACGCAATAATATTACATGAATCAGTTGTTAGCAAGAGCATATCCAGGATTTTTGTTCGGGTCGGGGGATTTTTTAGGAGGGGGCTGTACAAAAAACTTTAAAACCGCATAAAGAATTCGTTTTGTATGTACTTTGGTTTTTACGAAGCGTAAAAAAATTTCGGGAGGTGGGGTCCAACCCCCCCCCCCCCCCCCCCCCCCCCCCTGGATACAGTCTTGGTTGTTTTAATCGTTCAACATTATTTATACCTATGTGCGACGGGTCACAGGCGGTACAGATTACTTTTGTAATACTGTGTTCAAGATTTTAAGTTGAACTGGAATGAACCTCCGTAGACAGAATCGAGGTGTCGAAGTAACTGCGCAAATATACAAAAATAAGACTCCAATACTTCTATGATTTACTCTAGAACTAATATCCCGCTCAAATAATTTTGATTGACACCAAATTGACACTTTTTCATGAGGTTGTCAATCTTAGCAAGTTACTGAACATATGTTTCATCTTATAGTGTTGTGTAAATATATTATTCACTACAAGTAAACATATATTAATAACATCTAGTTTCTAAATTTGGCTAAAGCTGACTACATCCCAACGGTAAATACCCAAAAATAGAAAATGCATACAGACACAAGCAGTGACACCAGTTGGGGTAGAGGGGAGAGAAAACTTGTCAACAGAAATTAAAAATATTTTAATTTGAAGCTGATTCAGGATGGTAGCCAACTTTTATTTCAGTTAATCTTGATGGCAAAAGTTCATTGCGAAACAAAAATTTATGGGAATCTCCTGTGACCCTTAGCCTAAAACCCCACAAAAATGATGTGGTATAAAAAAAACCGTGTGTTTCTCGTGTTTGTTTTTCATTCCTGGTTGAACTACCTTGAAGTGATAATGCTAGGACTCGAAACCGCATCCATGGGGTTTGAATCCCCCCCCCCGAAAAAAATATGTTTGTCCGACTTGTAAAAAGGTAACAAAGTGCATATTAACTAATTTTTGATGCATTTTAATTTTTTTTGTAAATCAGCTTTGCTGATGACGGCTTCTAGATATAGAGCAGAAATGTTCATTTGATAAAAAAATTACTGAAATGATTCCACGTTCTTTACCTTTTGTTATTTTGCATTATCGAAAGGCAGTGTGGTCTTCAACGTTATTTACGTCACCACGTTTTTCACCCAAAATGAAAACAATAACATACGGCCAATAAATAATAGGTTAAGTTCTTATAATTTTTATATAATTCTTTATATTATATAATTATAATGTTAAAATATAATAATGTTATATTAATTATTTAAATTATTAATTAGCCTATTGTATTCATAATATTTATATGTTATAATTTTGTTATGGCACAACTATGAAAGATAAGCATCGTACTGTACAAAGATTATTCAGAGTGAACCCAATAATTCACCGATTTGTACGTAGATAACCCAGAAATATTTTCAAAATAAATTCTCACTCCAGAAACAAAATTGTAATTTGAGCTTGATACTTTAGTTTCAAAATTGAAGAATTCGCTATCAAACAATGTCTTAATAGTCGTGTATTTGGGAAAATTTTAATTATCTGCAAACAAGTTCACACACAGGAATCTATTCCGGAGGAACTGAACATTTTGAGGGAGCCCAAGAATGGGCTCCCTCGAAGCCACAGTTTATATAATTTTCCAGTAAGCTTATCGCAGATCATTTCTGGTCTTCCTTCTCGGTGCGAACACAAAAGCTCCTCCCACTTCTTCGTGCAGTTATGGCTCAGTGTCTTTGCGTCTATCAATGAGAAATGGTTACTAAGTGCATTATTCGTAATAGCGGGTTTCCACTTGTTTCCGATTGTTTCACGTCTGACTTGTCTACCCGTGAAAAGATCTGATGCCGCCTATGTTTCTACGTTCTCTGGAGCACTCGCACCCCGGTCCGGGTTTTTATAATGGGTGAGATAGGGAATGATCATACTGGATAATTATATAAACTGTGCTCGAAGCATACAAAACATACGATATTAATAAATTGTGATATTGCTGTTTCCAGAGATCATGCAGACACGCGCCCCAGGTTTGGGGGAGGACCATTAACAAAGAATCAAGGGGAGGGGGCAAACATTATAAAACAAGATTATTTTGATAGAAAACAAACTCAAGAAAATTTAATATTTCTAAGTGAGACCAGGCCCCGAGGCCCCCCGGATACGTCCCTGAGAACATAGACCCTATGCCTACCCTGAAGACATGTCTGTATTCACCAGTTTTTGTTCCTTAAAAAAGATTTAGATTTTTTATGTTTCCTTTCAGCAGCTAACAAATCGTGTACATACCCTTTTATTTCTTAAAAGTGAACATTTTTTTTCTTCATAAATCCCCGTTGCTTAAATATATCAATGCTAATGACTTATGATTAAAATGAAATGAATACTATATTAGTTGGTAAAACTTTTAATGGGGGGGGGGAATAAGTAATAACGATTAAACATTTTAATTAAGACAGTGTACAAACGTTATTATCTATTTAAACGCTATTATATTATTTTCCATTTAATTATAAAAGAAAGGCGGCGTCGTCAAAGAAATTAACTATGCTAAAGACTTCTTGAGTCACGGGCATATCCCAGATGTTTGTTCGGTGGTGGGGGGGGGGTACAAATTTTTTTTTTAAAAGCATCAAAAGTTCGTTTATATGCATTTTTTTTACGTTTTTAAAAGTCGGGAAAATTTCAGGGGAGGAAGGGTAATCCCCCTGGATAATAAGGTAACCCACCTGGATAATATGATAACCCCCGAGGATAAGGCATTGCTCTGAATGAAAGCAAAGCTGAAAAAATTGAGAGCAAAATAAAAGCAAACATTTGGAAATTATATGCGATCTTGAGATTTTGATAGGGGTAAGGCCACAAGGACTTCCCCTGACGCCTGCTAATTACGTAGCCCACACTCCTTATATCAACCCCTAGATTAGCTTACGCATATAGCGTAGGTTCACATCATGAAAGCTTTCCAAACCAATTAGCAAAACACGCAAAAATACTAAAATGAAAAGATTACACGCATAATCACTACAAAAGAATAAACTCATTAAAAGGTTTGTTAAAGGCCGAAATAAATTAAGACACTAAAAGGCCTATTAAAGCATATAGTGTTTCAACTTCAAAAATGCTAGTTATCACGTAACATGACAAATTGACTGAAACCCGAGATCCGTTTTTGGGTAGATAGCCATTTTGGGAGAAGTATAAACAGCCCGCTTGTCGGACTCTTTGGTCCTACAATCTCTGAATATATCACTCATTAATTCTGGCATCAACTGATTTTCATATACACGCTCTCACTCGTATAACTGGCTTCGCTTTGTGTTTATGTAGACTAAAGGCCTTCTCATAGAACGGTTTAAGCAGGGTATCGTCGAGTTTTTTTTGTAAGTGTTGCAAGCCTGCTGAAAAGCAGCCGTGTTTTGCAGCCGTCCTGAAAAGCAGCCGTCAGTGAAAAGTCGAAATTTTCTTCCAGAATTTAAACTGTACATGTGGTTTTTTGAGTATATTCTAGTTGGGAGGCCCCTCTCTACTTCCTGGCTAAAGGGCCATAAAACAGAGATTAGCAACGCTGGTTGGGACTGTGAAACCTGGTGTCTCATCCTTTACCTATATTCTGATTCATCTTTTTGAACATTCTCATATTCACCTTAAAAACTTTTTTATATTTTTTTATCTTGACATAAACTTTTCCAAAAGTAAGATTAAAACAACAAAAAATACAGAAATTTAACGGAAATTATCAAGCCTAAGGCCCACCCTTACATTTTTTTTCTTGAGAAGAGCGTGGGCGAAGTTTTTTTGGGGGCTGGGAGAAAAAATTAAAAAAGATAATTGTTATTGATAATTTAAAGATAATGTTAAAGAAAGTAATTAAAGGTAATTATTTTCATATTTATTGGGAGAGGGGTAAGAGGGATTTACATCCAGAGAGTCAAGGGGCATAGGACTTAAAAAATTCTCAAAATTACTGAGGGGGCAACTACCCCCTCCCCAAAACGAAGCCAATGCAAGGGGTGCCACGTTTAAGGCTGGATGTATTTTAACCTGCTTTCAATAAGTCTTCCCTTTTTGGCTAACATTTTGAGAAGTTCCAAACCACCGGAAGTTTGAAAATTGATTTTTAAATAAACGGAGATTAGAAAGGTTATATATTAGAAAGCTTAGTGTTTAGATAAAGACGTTGCAATAGAAATGGTTGAAATTCATCATACTGTAGTGTCCATGATGTATCATCCCGTATCCATGGGGGGGGGGGAAGGTTCATGACGTTTTAAAAAGAATTGCCTAGTAAAGTTCGGTCTACCCCTCTGTCCATTATGATTTTTATCAGTCGATAAAAAGTATCAAACATTATTATACTAAAAGGTTTCCTAAGAGGTATCAAATATTACTATACCCGTTTATTTTCGCAAGGTTTCATAATATTTTTAAAAAGAGTTCCCTAGTAAAAGTTCGGCCTACCCTCAACCCATAATGATTTAATCTGTCGATAAAATCTCTATTTATCAACTCACAAAAAAGTCGTTAATATTAAATCCGCGTCAATCTTAATTAATAGCCAGCCTAAAAAGCAATCTTTACAAACTTAGGCATAGAAATAGCATCATAAAAAAGGATATAAAAAATTTGACACCAACGAATAAAATCTATGCTTTAGGAATGGGATCAAATATTCTTGGGCTAGATTTCATGGTTCAAGGCACATCATAAATAATGACCGAATAGAATAAATCAAATAGGTGTTATTTGCCTTTTCTTGTGGAGTTGATGTTTGAGCCTTTCAGCCTAGCCAAGCAGGGGCGGATGAGTAAAATCTTGGGGTAGGCCCAATGTGAAAAGGGCTCAAATTATCAAAATCTTGAGGAGGGAGCCAATGTGACAAACCACTACTACTAACAACTCACCGCAGCACCAAGCCGCCTGAGGCCAATACAGCTACGCAAGCTCCTCCTCCACCCCAATCTATTCAAAGCCTCCCTTTTTACACCCACGAAGTTCCCATTTTTTCCTTTAAATCTTTCTTTATGACGTCCTCCCACCCCCGACGGGGACGACCTGCTTTCCGTTTAGCCCTAGATGTTTGGCCGAAAAGAACAATCTTCGGCAATCTGTCATCCTTCATCCGCACAACGTGCCCTAGCCACCTCAACCTTTCTTTCATTATAGCGCTAGAGAGCGGTATTGAACCGCATTTTTCGTATAGCCTATTGTTTGAAATACGGTCAGTCAGCCGGGTACCCAGTACAATCCTTAAGCAATTTCTCTGGAAAACATCTAGCAAATCTTCATCCGCTTTTCGGAGCGTCCATGCTTCAGAGCCATATTTGACCACTGTCATCACTGTAGCTTCTAATATTCTAATCTTGGTTTGCAGACTTATCTTCCTATTCTTCCAGACTTTTTTTTTAACTGGGAAAAAAACACCCGGAGCCTTGGCTATTCTATATTTAACATCTTCACTGCTCCCATCATCTTTACTAATAAATACTACCAAGGTAAGTGAAGCTGCCCACCTGATCAATCTTTTTATTACCCAACGTCAGCTTTTCATCTTCACTTATTCCTATCCTTAGTGACTCCTAACTTTATCCCTTATTTTCAAACCAATTCTAGCATCCTGAACTCGCAAAACCTCTAAAACTTCATTAATTTTTTCTCACACTTTCATCTAAGATGCTTAAATCATCAGCATAATCCAAGTCCAGGAGACTTTCTCCTCCCAATTTGATTCCCTGTGGTCTCCCATTGCCTTTCCTGTGCTCCTTAAAAAAAGTCCATCAAAATAATCCGCACAAAGGGGGATAGAGCACAACCCTGCTTAACTCCTGATTTAATACAAAACCAGCTGCTAACCTCATTTCCTACCTTAACCGCAGCAGTGTTATTCTCGTACATAGCACTAATCTTTTTAATGTATTTGTCTGGTATACCATACAAGGATAAAACCTTTACTAAAGCTCTTCTATCAACAGAATCGAACGCTTGCTCATAATCTATAAAACTGAGGACCAAAGGTGTTTGAAAACTCAGGCACTTCTCAATTATTAGCCAAAGAGTGAAAATTTGGTTTTACACATCCTCTACCTTTTTTAAAACCGCACTGCTCTTCTCTTAAAACTTTGTCTGCGGCATCTCTTAGTCTAAAAAGTATCATATTACTAAGTAATTTACTACCTAATGTGACAAAGGTGCAATAATTGACCAAATTGACAAATTTATTATAAAATACAGAGTAAAAAAAGAAAAAAAACAGGATAAGCAGGCGCCAGAAAAAAAACTTGGGGGGGGGGAGGGGGGGGGATCGGGGTCCCTCGGCCCCCCTGGATCCGCCAGTGTAGCCAAGCCCACTTTCTACTTTTCTGAGGTTTTAGCGTACTTAAGTACTTAAATGCATAAACTTTATGCAGCAACAAGATCAAGAATATTCCCTCAAAACTAGGACTAATGCAAAAACAGATAAAAATCTTTTGCCAATGTTCGCTAATTTTTCTTTTTAATTTTTTTAATCTTAACTTCTGAATTTTCTTAAGATTTAAACCCTTTAAAACGGTTTAAAATTTAATTTTCATTTTGGTTTTAGCCAATTAACTAATAAATGTAAAAAAACAAACAAGAATATCCTCGATAAAAAAAAAAATTCTTAAGTTTAATTTTTTCACCAATTTAGCAAATTCTATTCCAAATAAATTTCAGAGAACAACAAAAATATCATAAGAAAAAAAACAAGAATATCCCCTAATCAAAAGCATTAAGGCAAAAACGCCCCCACCCCCAAAAATCATTTGCTGAATATTCTTCGGCTAACTTTCATGGATCAATGGCTATTATGGATAATAACTGGCTGGAATTATTCAATAAGCGTCATTTGAATTTTCTTGTGGAATGGATATTTGCCATTCAGAAGACAATCTAGCCAAGTCCACTTTCTACTTTTCTGAGATTTTAGCATCACAGTACTTAATTGCATAAACTTTATATAACAACAAGATCAACATTATCCCCTCAAAATTAAGGATTAATGCAAAAATAGACAAAAAAGAAGAAAAATCATTGCCCACGGTAATCTAATTTTTCTTTTTAATTTTCTAAACACTAACTTTTGTTTTTTTTAATCTAAATTTTCAAAAACTTTTTTGAATTTAATTCTCATTTTATTTTCTTAGCCAATTTACCTATTTCTTTTCTGTAATAAATTTAAGAAACAAACAAAAGTATACCTAAGGTAAAAATTTTTAATAAGAAAAAAGCTATTTTTTACCCTATTTAACTATAGTAATTCTGAAATTAAATTAAGAAACAAACAAGAATATCCATTTAATAAAAAATTAAATTTAATTTTAAGAACTTTATTTTTTAGTCAATTTAACTAATTCTACTCTAAAACAAATTTAAAAACCAACAAAAATATCCAATGAGAAACCACGAGAATATACCCTAATCACAAGGATTAATTCAAAAAGACCCACGCCCCCCATAAAAAATCCATTTGCCCAGAACACGAAAAATCTTTGACAGGATAAAAATTACTAACTTGTGAGAAATATTACTATTTAAATAAAAAGTATTACTGTTTCTTTATTATTCAAGGCCTCAAGCCTCAAAATATCAATTTTGATTGCCAAATTCGCCAACTATACATGAGATGTCCTTTAGATCATTATGGAGGAGAGGGCAGATTCCATTCATTTTTAGGAATATATTTAGCCTAATCATGCAACAAGAATGGTAAGGGGAGGGATGTCACACTGCTCCATCTTATTACAGTGATATTTTAAGCCGCACAAAACAAATTACATTTTCACACTTTTCCTGGGAATCCTTCGGACCAGCCTCAAGGGACCCCCCCCCCCAAATCTCTGTATATGCATGAATTTACAATTATATACCCGGCGCTATCTAACTTTAAATATGTTAAGCGTAGTCGTCTTCCCTTTGCTTAACTAGGCTGTTCGCGAAGCTTATATATTAGTTTCTCTGTGGCTATTTTTTGGAAAAAAATAACTTTTTGGAATTATTTTGCACTTCTATGATGAAACTATGTAGTGGCTTAACTCCTTAAAATATGAACTTTTTTTTAGTCTGTCTCTGTCAAAAATAATATTTTTAGGAACAGCATTTTTTCAGTGACGAGGACAATGGGAATAATCCGTTTGCTGATTCTCCTCTTTCTGAAAGTGTGCACAATAGAAGTTAAGTAATCACATGAGGCTTAAAAAAAAAAAAAAGATCTTAAACCACAGGTTAAAAACAAAACAAAAGCAGGTCTCTCTTTTCCAACTTCGGACAGGGGAAGTGTCTTTAAAAAAGGACTGAATTATTCACAGAGGACTTGCATTCATGGCGGTACGAGACGCTATAATCGGGGGGGGGGGGGGGGGGGTTTACAGAAAAGCTTTAAAAAATCAAAACAGTTTTGCAATTTTGTTATGTTTTTACGAGTCGAATGAAAATTTCGAGGGGAGGGGTTCAAATCTACTAGCCCCACTGGATTCGGCCTTGGAGGGACATCAATTCAAGTCAACACCCAGGGAAGGGGGTATTACTAGTTAAGGCCTCCTTCCCAAATTTTCGCCCGATTAGTAAAAAAGCAGCAAAAATGCATATGAAAAAATTGTTGATGCGTTTTTAATTTTTTTTGTAAACCCCCTCCCTCCGAACAAAAGCCCTGGATACGCCCCTTTCATACAGTATCTAAAGTAAGACACTTAAAAAACTGAAGAAATTTGTAAATTTCAAAGCCTGAAAGAAAACTATGAAATGTCAAAAACAAAACTTGTTGCGTTTCTATTTTTTTTACAGTAGTAGTTTTAGGCCTCATAATCTGAGGGGGGGGGGGGGGCAATAAAAAATAAAAAATGCTCCTGTCCCAGGCCTAGAAGCGCCACTGTTTATTGGCATTGTTTTGTTGTTGTAACCTTAAAGAAAGATGGGAGAGCGAAACTAATTGCAAATTATCATTCAGCATTGTTGAAAATTAGCCACGATTGCGTCAACAAATCCAATTTCGGTAGAGATACGCCAATCACAGTCAAACAACAGTCAACAATTAGTCTGCTTTCGACACCCTCAATACAAAAATGTTTTATAATGCAAAATTTTTTTGAAGAAATATTTAAACCAAGGGAAAATCTTCAAGACTGTGAGATAATCGTATATCTAGAGATCAACAGGATATAGCACATTTTAGTGACAGCGCCCCTTTATTGTGTGACACCCTCTTTTTATTTATTTATATTATTAGTAACTTGCACCCCTTTATTTTGTGACAACCTCTTTGAAGTTAATTATATTCTTAGTAAGTTGTGCACCTGTATTGTGTGACACCCTCTTAGTAGTTAATTATATTCTTAGTGGCTAGCACCCCCCCTTTTTGGTGTGTGACACTATCTTTGAAGTTAATTATATTCTCAGTAACTTGCGTCCCTTTATTGGGTGGCCCCCCTCTTCATAGTCTCATTTTTCAGAAAATTTAGTTTTTTTGAACAAAAAATCAAATGTAGGGAAAAACAGTTTTAACATATTTATAGCACAGATGAAATTCTCCATCCAAAATGTTGCAAGAATAACACACTTTTATGACAGCACCCCTACCTTTAATGAAACCCCTTACACCATACAAACCAATAATGACAACAGTCAACAATTAGGTTTGGTTTCAACCGCCTTAATATAACATTTTCGAATATAGTTTTTCACTAATTTTTAAATTCCAGGGACAAAGAAACTTCAAAATAAATATAGCACAATTTTCTTTCTAGAATACCGTAAGAAATAGTATGCTTTAAGGACAGTGGCCCGTTTTCTGTGACACCTCTTTGTAGTTATTTATATACTTAGTAACCATCGCCCCTTTATTTTGTGACACCCTCTTTGAAGTTAATTATATTCTTAATAAGTTGCGTCCCTTTATTGTGTGACACCCACATTGAAATTAATTATATTCTTAGTGGCGTGCACCCCTTTTTGTGTGACACCCTCTTTGTATTTAATTAAATTCTTAGTAACTTGCGCCTCTTTATTGTATGACACCCTGTAGTTAATCATATTCCTAGCAGGGGAGTAGCTCCTGCATTATTATTGGGGGGAGGGGGGCAGAGGGTACACATTCGGATAGTCAAGGGGTATGGGATATATAATAGTTATTTTCTAAGAATGATTGGGAGGCAACTACCCCCCCCCCCCCCCGAAACGACGCCCCTGATTCTTAGTAGCTTCCCCAATGAAACATATACAATAATGCAATCAGTAAACAATTTGTTTTACCTTCGACAACCCAATTTGTTCAACAACAAAATAACAACAACCAATAATAAAAATAACAACAAATATAGTAACAATAATAAAAAATAACGATAAAATTTATTTCTTCAAATCCTCTTTTATCTTCAAACCTATTTTTATTTGTCGGTTGAGTACGTTATGTGAGATGTGTGGAATATTTCAAACCATCTGACAAACATTGGAAACAGACAGATGTACGTCAATTAGCAAATTAATTAAGACGTATCATGCAAAAAAGTTGTCAGGAAATTACATCTTAATGAAATTGAAGAGCTTGTACACCTTAAGCGTTTTAGAGATGAAATAGTAATTTTTCAAAGGACCTAACTTACGCTACGTTCATCACATGTTTTAAAGAAAGAAAATTGGATTTCTACTGCAAAAAACGCACCATGAAGCACAACCCTTTGAACAAAGACAAGACAAGAGGAAATGTACATACTTGTGAATGCTAGATCAAACTTAAGAACGAGTCCTTTGGGCATCAAGAAGGGAGCAAGAGATATTTGCCCTCCCCCCATTCTTTGGGGGTTACCGTTTTGGGTATTTTGGTAAAAAAAAATCATGAAAGCTACGAAATTTCCCCCAATGAAAATGCGCAAAGTTTTTTGTGAAAACGCCAGATCACCATTTGCACATGTACGCTCTGGAAACGTTGGAAGAAGGCAATTGGCGTCGGCGTTCGTTGGCACGTTGGCGTTCCCTTTCAGGTCTATGTTCTACCAGCATTTTGGAAGACAGGCATTTGCCCACATTTTGCCAATTCCACAGAACATAAAATTCTAAGAGCCCCTTCCTCCCAGCATAGAGACAAAGCAGGTATACTTGGCAATCTACGTATGAAATTCTGCTCATTTTATTGACACCCAAACAAAGGCCTATCAGGGTTTTGTTCGGAGGGGGGAAGGGTACAAGAAAAACCTTCAAAACACATTAAAAATTTGTTTGTATACATTTTATGATAATATATATCATTTATAAATGTGAGATAATTGTTTATACACTTATAAAGTATATAAATATATTTAATATGCTTAATTTATTTGTTTTATATTCAAGATATCTTCAATTTTATTTTTGTATTTTCGAGCCTTAACCTTCGAATTCTTTTAAATGTAATTCTCCTCCTTTCTGTGTGAGCAAGCATATTGAATTAATCTATTATATTACACTTACAATATTTCTGCAATAAGAGGGGAGCTGTCACCCCACAACACCACTATTTAGACTTAGTCCAATAAGCATCCTCAAAATTAAGTGGGGTTGGGAAATTGCAAAATAAGGGGAAATTACTGCACGTAAAAAAAAAAAAAAAAAAAAAAAAAAAAAAAAAGCTCTAGGCAAAATAATTAAAACAAATAAAAAAACTACTAACAGATATGTCAAAAAATATAGTAATAAAAATATGTCAAATCTAGCACAAACGTGCTAATTCTTAAAGCCTCCCAAAACTAAAACAACACTTGAGAAAATTGTTTTGAAACAGTTCTGTCATAGTGAAACAGAAAAAAGGACAGAGTAAAAATCTTGCGACTCAAAAGCTTTTGTTCGTTTACTGGCCTAATTTTACACAGAATAACCAATCCGGCTTTAAAAACCCGTTGTTTGTCACCCAAAAAATTCCAGAACTTAAGGAGTAATGTGATTAACTAACAAAAACACATCACAGACGTAAACAAATGAAACTGAAGCAAACCTTTAACGCGGAATTTGGAAAATTGAACCATGGAGTCAGAGGCTCGAATAGGTTCGATGAATCCACTCATTATAATAATACCCTAAACTATAGTAAGGAAATCTCTCATTCTCTTTGGTCCGGTGCAAGAGGGCCCCAACTTTTCGCGACCTGTTGAGCACAGAATCATATTGCGTGGCACAGTCGCCACAGCGCTCTGCACGCGCCACGTGGTTTACGTGATTTATGAAGGTTAGCGCTTCCTCGGCAGAGTGGTGTCCACATAGTACCTTAAACAATTTAAAAACAACGCCAGGGCATTACAACTAAAGTCAATCTAAAATGACAAAACAATACGATAAAGGCATCATTTTTTTTTATTCAAAAACTTTACATTTTATGTTTTTTTTTTGTATTTTCGAACCTTTAAAAGGAGTGCTACATATAAAAACAACATTTTTTACACAAGCTCTAGTTTAAACAACTAAAACAAATCAAAAAAGTATAAAAACAATTGTTAGGTATACTCCGAATAGTTAATAACACAGCTATGAAAACAAACAAAAGATGTCTCTTAGCCTCTTTCGATTAAGCTATAGGACTCAAAAGAAGGACTTATTGCATTCCCCCTAAAGAGTCAAAGACTTCAAAATTTATACCAGGTAATAACTACCCCCCCCAAAAAAAAAAAAAAAATCTCAGGGTGTTACAACTAATGTTAAGAGACCTGGCCACACTTCCTACTTTTTGACGAGACTAAAAGATGATCAAATAAAAAAAAAAAAAACACAAAAAAAATTGATGAACAATTTGCTTAGCTGAGAAAAAAAAAAAAAAAAAAAAAAAAAAAAAAAAAAAAAAAAAAAAAAAAAAAACAAATGACTTCAACAAATTCCGAAAGTTGCACTATTTTAATAATAAATCGAACACTCACTAAACACTATAACTAAACAAGAAAAAAGTTATCTAAACACAGACGAATAGGTAATATTATTGACATTGCCCTTATAAATAAGGGCATGTTTATGCCCATGTTTAAGGCATAAACATGCCCTTATGAAACACTTGGGTTAGCTTAAAAAGTGCCTGAAAATACAGGGTTTTGTAATTATTTTCAAAATTCGAAAAATTGTGCTAAAAGAAGAAGAATAAATTGTAACAAGTAGATGAAAAATTTTAGGATCCGGGAGAAAAAAAACCTTCTACAGGATGTGCGTGCATGTAGGTACAGGCACTTAAGGAGTTGCAATGAGGCCATGGTATGGAGGTGATGGCCCCCAAGCCAGCAAAACTGCAGCTACACACAAATACTATACTAAAGTCAGGAATAGGAATAAGCGACAGAATAACTACACAAGGGATAACAAAAGAGAATATATGAAATCATAGAATTAAAAAGAACTACATCTCGCATGTTGGCTACAATGAACTTCACCAAAGGCTAGCACGTACACAAGGGGGGAGGGGGCAAGGAACTTGCCCATATAATATCTGTATTTATCCTAAATATTCTAGGTACTTGTATGATAAACCCCCTATGGATAAAAATCCTTGTTTTCTCACCTTTTTTATTTTATTTTTCATTTATTATTTCCTTTCCTCTCTTGTTTTCATACGATAAATCCCATAACGGTCAAGTTGTTCATTCATTGACGCATTATAGAACCGTTTTTTTCCGTTAGTTTCCTTCAGCTTAGCGTGAGAAAAGACAAAGAGAAGTGACAGAATAGATGTAAATATATAATTTGGGCAGTATAAAGTATTTGACAGTGCGAAGTTAGGAAACAATTTTTACTACATTATATGCAAATAATTGTACCTAACACGTAAGACATGCAGACCCGCTATACTTTAAGCCCCCCCCCCCCCCAATGTGCAAATATATAGCCCAAAACTTTTTCTAAAAGTATTAAATTTTTTATCTTACTTTGGTATGTTTCATTAGGATTGAGTGTCAGATAAACATATTAGAAGAATATTAGGTAGGGGGTATATCATACAAGTACCATATTCTTTTTCTGACGTATAACTCGACTTTTTTTTTTTAAAAAAGACAGTTTCCAAATTAGTCCCCTCACGTCCAAATAAATTCCTGTGCATTCATTCATATGTCGAGATTTGGCTGAATACAATCATGACTGAAAGTTTTAAGAAATTTTGCGTAAAATTTGCCTATCTAAAATAATATTTAAATTCTAAAGTACCGGTATTATATTTTTATCTTACTTTGATATATTTCATTAGGATTGAGTGTCAGAGAAACAAATTAGAAGAATATTAGGTAGGGGGTATATCATACAAGTACCATACTTTTTTTCTGTCGTATAATTTGACTTTTTTTAAAGATTGTTTCTAAATTATTCCCCTCGCATCCAAATAAATTCCTGTGTATTCATATGTCGAGATTTGGCTGAATACAATCATGACTGAAAGTTTTAAGAAATTTGCGCAAAATTCGCCTATCGTTATATTTAAAGTTTCTTTCCCATTTTTTACCCCCCCCCCCCCTCCCCCCAACCTAAAAAAATTCCTGTGTATGCATCTGTTGAGATGTGATTGGATACTTTGTTACGCACATGGCTTTATCTATTTAAAATTTTTAACAGCACAACATTCTAGATCGATATTTTTTTAAACTTTTTTTTTTCAAAATCCACCCCCCCCCCCCCCCCCCCCCCCTCCCTCAAATAGATCATATGTGACTGAATACTCTGTTACGCCTGTTTATTATAATTATGGAATTTTTTTAAACAACAACACATACTACAACGTCCTTTTTTTATTCCCCCCCCCCAAAAAAAAAACACTAAAATTCTGCATATCAGCTGAAAAGTGTCTGAGCATTTTCTTATGTTTAAAACTGAAAGTAGTTGAAATTTTTTAAAAACCTGTCATTCAGGAACGTACCCGGAAGGAGCACCTTGGAGACAGATCATCCCCCGTGATTCCATTTTTTCCGAATTTCTAGGCATTTTTTTTCAAATTATCAAATACAAGTGTTAATTTTATTGTTACCTCCCCGCCCGAAAAAGCCCACGTATGCGCCTGATGTCATTGTATTGATTAACTTACTTTTTCCGATTCTAAACCTCCCAAATAAATTACTGCTAATGTGACAGACAAGAAATGACCAAATATTCTGTTTACGGCCTTATAGGCCTACTTTATACCTTATAGGCCTATTTGAAGAGGTATAAGAATGAAATTCTACATAAAGCTACCAAGCTTTCCAATTATTATTAGCTTTAACTAAAAGTAAAACCAGAGGCGGCTTTTAGAGGGGACAGGGAGGCCACTTCCCCCGGGCACAGAAATTTTAGGGGCAGAAAATTTCAAATAAATAATTTAACGGTTATAGTTATTCTGTAATTTTATTTTTATTAAATAAAGTTGAGGACAAAGCTAATAAATGAAAATAATTTAATGTAAATTATTAACTAATAAATTGAGAATAATTTTGTTAATATGTGAAAATCTTGTTAAGATTCTGCCAGATTTTTTTTTGGGAGGGGGGGGGGGGGCTAATCAATATTTAGACCCGGGCGCAACAGAGGTCAGAAACCATAATTTGGAAGACCTTTAAGCCCTCTCCTCCCCAGATCTAAAAAAGATAATATTTATTATTTCACACTATATAATAATAATATTTATTATTATTCATAATATAATTTTTTTCACATTTTTGGGAAACAAATTAAAAATAGAACGAAGTGAAATAAGAATATGCAGGCACGCAAGACCTTACCGAAATATCAAGTTTTCTTGCAATTTTTACTAATATTTTTCATATATTCCACTCTTTTTTGCGGGTATATGGTTTGCCCCCCCCCCTCCCAAAAAATTTATGCGTGCATGCCTGTTACGAAAAGCTTAAAAGAAAAGCTAAGAAAAAAAGACAGATATAAAATTACCTTAAATCGCATTATTATTCTCTAATATATATGTTTAACACACATTTCAAAAAGGATAAGATTGTATATTAATATACAACATAACAGCCCAAAAATGGAAATACATTTCTAACTAGAAACCTCTACGTTTTTTTTTCCATATACACTGGTTGGGCAAGCATTTGCTACAATGTATTGAAATAAGAAGATAATGAACCAGCTTTAAGATAATCGCATAAAATTATGCCAATCTTCAATAGTAAATTTGAGATAGTTATCAAAAACATCTAAAATCAGCCAATTTTATTTCCTCAGAACGAAAGGAATATAGCAAACCATCAGTTCACAGTCTATAAAATTAAATATGAATTAAAAATATCTTATTATCGGGTAATAAGATAAAAATCGGATATAAAAAAAATACATAGTGGCACCACTTGAGAGCAGGGATCTGCCCCCTCCAGATTCCAAAAATATATTTTTGGTAATTTCCGTTGAAAAATCCATTTTTTTGGTATTTTAATAAAAAAAGCCCTCTCCAAAATTTTGAAAAATCATTTTACTTCCTAGAACATTTCCGGAATTGGTGCCACTGGAAATACATTTTAATAAACAATTTGATAACCCATGCAGTACTCTACAAATATATTAATCAATGTCGTTGAAACTGCGTTTCAGCCCCCCTCCCCTTAATGGCGCCAGATAGTCATGGGCTGTATACAAAAATATATTTTTTTTAGTTTTTTGCATTATGAACCAAATGTTGCGCATACCTTAGGGTTATATCCGGCCCCATTAGAGGGACGCAAGTTCGAGGACAGTGATTATCGTATTTGGAGAGTATCCCATGGGAAATTGAATGGTATATATTTTTTTTCTATCTGATTTTTGCCCTATAAGCAACAATATCCAGAATATTAAGGGAGTACAAAAGACATATTTTTGAACTGGTGCAACTAAAGCAAAATATTTTTTTTTCTGAAATATAGGGGAAAGGAGGACAGTTGTCAACGTCAGGGAATACGTCACCGACACTCATATGAAATCAAAGAATCTCGTCAAATAAAAAAGTAGCCATCTTTGCATCTTACCTAAGTCTCTATTTCATTCCATTTTTATATCAAACATTCATCAGTCAACTAAAACATATCAAATAAAAACTGTCACAGACTCCCCACAATATATACTCTTTCACTTTCCGTGGTCAGAATGAGACTGACGTTGTTGATTATTCCGACGACGCTTAAAGTTACCGCCATTTGGACGAGAGTTGTAACGCTGAGAGTCCGGAGCATTTGGAGCTGCTCTATATCCACGCTCCGATCCGCCGCCTCTCCGACCACCTAAAAGAGAGGTGTCAATAAATGTCCATAAGAAGCATATTTTGATGGATGATTTGACAGGTCAAATATAATCAAAATACCAAATCCCTTATATGGCATCGACGTAAATGGTATGAATTATAATCCTTTCTAAGTCAATATTAATCATAGACTCATGAAGATCTTGGGGTTATTCAATGGGGATGGTTTTTGCAGTTTTTTGTTTGCTGTTATTGCTTCAGAGGCTCCAATTAAGAGAACATCTGTCCAGTAGCGTAATTTCGTCAAAATCTTGCAGAGGGGGGGGGGGGCAAAGTTGGAGCCAATTTCCCCAAATTAAGTGAAAACTGAAAAATGAGTTCTATAGTAACAAAAAGGGTTAAGATATACTAAAGAAAACTGACCCGTTTCTGTGGATGCTTGAATTATGCACGCTTAACTTTGTTTTGACAGGACTTTTGGAGAAACTAAATTTCAGCTGGGTGGACAAACTGGGGTCTGGGGGGATGACAAACTAAGATCTGGGAGGGGCAGTAGCCCCCTGTCCCATAGCAAATTACGCCCCTGCAACTGGAATTCCCTAGATCTGATTAATTCTCTTTTTGGTATTTTCAAATAAAAAAAATAATCCCCGCGATTTTGAAAATGTATTGCTTTGTATCGTCATTACTAAACTTGAAAAAAAATCCCCCCTCAACGTTCCACTAATTGCCACTCCTGTACCGCCGCTTGTGGCAACATTCACGGAATCGCCAATTCGTCATTGATGCGACACTACTCTTGGCCATGAAATATTTACCAGCATCTGTCGAAGTGAGCCTCATACAACAGAGAGAATTTTATTAGAGAAAAATTGCATCGTCAGTTAAGGGGATTTGATATCTTAAGGGCTCACCCTATCTCGTCCATTATAAAAAAAATTTAGTTTGTATGACCTATAGTCATAACTATTTAGAATAGATTGGGTGGCGTTGCCATAAGTGGAAGAACTTGGATGAAAGATCCGAATATAACAGAAAACTAAAAACCAATACCTAGAATTCTTAGAATTCTTAGGAAAACTGTTTAACTTCCCCTGTTTTGTGCTGGAGATAGGGTTTCAATAAAACTTATATAATTTTATTCAATAAAACAGTTTCAATAAAACTTTATATAAATTAGAAAGTGATTTATGGAGCAGAAATCGAAAGTGAATAGAAGTGATTTTTCGATTAAACGAACCAAAATTTCTTTTGAAACTTCAGGAAAGTGCAGTCTCTAAAAAATTTCTAGCGCATCTGCTAGGAAAAATCTAAAGATCAGGCCAACGACATTTGATCAATGTTTCAGCTTCGGGAGTTCCCTGTGGTGTTACCCGCTTTGATTGACAAGCTCGCCGACAAAAGGGACCTAAAGTTTTACTATTTTTCCAATCAAGTTTTTTATTCAAATCAAAAACCGTCAACAGCTTCCAATGATAACTATTCCCGTGGGAGAATTCCCTAATGGACCTTTGCCTTTGAGACAGTCAGCTGACGCTAAGGTTCGCAAAAAACATTTTTGAGGTATCACATCTTCTTAATGATTTTTAATGAAAAATGGCTTAAATATTTACGCTTTTAGACCGAAATATTATATTTCTACCAGTTTCGATATAAATTCGCAAAAAATAGATTTATGGGAAGGAAATTATAGTCGATCTTTTAACGGAGGAGGGGTATTGTTGTCCCCCTTATGAGATATGTGAGGATTCTATAAAAGAAGAAGACGAAGAAGAAGAGTCTAGCCTATATTTCTACAGTAGCAATTCCATGGCGTTTTGCAAAAGGGCCTTAGTCCACCTTTTCTAACTTTACAGGAGAGCAAAATGAAAATAAAAACGAACAATAGAAATAACCTTCACAAAAATTAGAATTTAAGAAACTAGAACTTTAAAGACTGATCTCTGGTTAACTTTTCGATCGGAATTCACTGAAAATGTCCAAATTCGTGAATTGTTCGTCAATTAGAAGTTAAAGAGGCTTCCGCTCTTTTATAAGCCCTTTTGGAACAATTTGTAACTCGGTCAGAATCAGAGATAAGCCCATTTTGAATACACCAATCGACAGATCTCTTCGAGCTATTTCAAACCATAAGCTTAACTCATCTCCGTAAAAAAGTGGACTTAGGTCATTTTTGCAAAACACCACAGAATTTGTATGTCATAGTATGGTCAGGGGCGGATCAAGGCTTTTTTTTTGGGGGGGGGCAAAATAGATTGATCCAATAAACTTGCGTTCGGAGCAAGTTTAATTAACGCAAAAATTGCGATAATTAAGTAAAATACACTACTTTAGACTACGTTAGGGTGGCGCGCACCCCCCTCACCCCTCCCCTGGATCCGCCACTGAGTACGTTATATTTAACATATAAAAAGCCACAGGGCTATAACCACAAAAAAGAAAGAAAAAAAAAAACAACATACGAAAACACTAATATGAATACAATCATCATAGAACACCCTCCAGATGGGCCATGCCCGCACTAATAAACCTCAACAGATACCTAATGCTAATATAAACGCCCTTTCCCCTAGCAATTTTTCTACTAACAACTCTTCCCTCATATCCACTCCAAAAACTTCATTTCACAGGGCGGACAAAGCAAACTAAAATAATCGATAATGCACAAATACGCAATTGAAAATAAGAAGCATTAAATAATTGACTTAACAGAAATTTTAAGAACTAAACAAAAAGCCTAACACAAATACGAAATTTATTCATTTATGAATAGCACAATAAAATATGTGCTATTATTGTGCTATTATATAGTGCTATTATAAAATATGGTGCTATTATAGCACAAATAAATTGTGCTATTCATAAATAATTTATGAATAGCACAATAAAAACAGCTATAGAAATACAGAAACAAACATAATTTAGTAAATGTCTGATTCGCGTCACCTGACCCCTTTTTCTGTAACAACGATTTCGCGGGAGGGACAGTCTACTCATTTGGATTGCGAGGTTCTAGTGAGAAGTTCACTCAAATCAAACACAAGTCAAATAAGTGCGTAGGAATTTGTCTTGAGAAGGGGGGAGGGGGGAGTAAGTTGAATTTCTTAACATACATTAATGGATGTTGCAAGGTAAATACATATACTATATTTCAGAAGGTATATTTCAGAAGGTATATTTCAAAAGATATTAGATTAATGGTTTTTTTTAAGTTTCCTTCAGTTTGAATAACAAAAAATAAAAACCACAAGGGGCATCAACATTTAGAAACCCTAAGTGGGGCGGCCCCAAGACTGGTTGGGAACCACTGCTATCCCCCCTTGATTTGCAACTAATGTGTTATGATATCGGGCAACCAAAGTGTGATCATTAACCTGAGAACAAGAAGTTCAAAAATTAGTTATCCAACACAAAATCAATCAATAACCCTAAAGTGAAAAGGGTAACTTATTAGCCCCTACACAAGTGTGAGTGGACGCTCTAAAGTGTGGATAGGTATAGTATTAAAAGCATAACAAGACCATTTACTACTGCTAATGACTTAGTTAATGAATTTTTATCTGATAGCTATTTCGCCTCGAATACATGAATAGAATCGTCCATTAACTGAGTAATTCAAATGGTGCTGCATTTTAATAAGAAGACTAACATCGTTCCATAATAGGTCAAGGGGGGTCAATCTCCATCAACTATTACCTTCAACGAAAGAATCATCTTAACGCTTCATCTCAGTGCAAAATAAAGGACGAGAAATAGCACTTATGAAACCTACGCGGCCGTCTATTATTTTTTTAAATACTGTATTGCTAGATCAAGAATTGCTCTGATTAAAGGCAATTAAAATTAACGGTTTTTCGCTACCTTTTTGCAAAAGAGTTAATGAAAAGACCGTCATATAGGCTACAGTTGTACAGTTTTTGGTAATAGCGGGCACGTGGGTGAAAAAGAAGCTAAAAACATGCGCCACTAAACAACTTAAGATGGCATAACTATTCTTTGAAGGTGTCGCTCAGGCACCTTCCTTCAAATCTCAATCCTTCAAATCCCTTATTCTGTGAGAAATATCAGAAAATTATGGGAAAATAAAAAAAAATCATCAGATTTCGGGGGGAGGGTGAGGCTTGTCCCGGTGGCCCCCCTACGTACGTACCAGGTCTTTGGAAACCAACAGATTGGTTTGAATTTTTATTTGACGCAAATACAATGTCAAATGTAATAAATTAGTTTTGCTTATTTAATTTAATGGTTCTACGTGGCAACACTGGCAAAAATGTGTCACTGCCCCAGAAACTTTACAATTTGAAACAGTCGAAAGAAAATCACAGCAAACTACAGTTTTTTTTTTAGACCGGCGAGACTCCTATGAGCCCTGGTATATTTTTTCTACTTTCATGTCCTTGATATTAAAAAAATGCAATGAAGTCACTAAATTCTCTGAAAAAGAATCTGAAAACATCAATCAAACAGTGGTGTACAAACCCAAAATATAACTGTTTATTTTAGAGATAGAAACTAAATTTAAAATTCTTTCCAATGATTGCCTCAGTCCTAGAGATTAAAACGACATGAGATTTGGACAGTTTTATTATGCGTATATTTCGTCAGCCTAATCCCGTAAAGAAGAAGAATCCAGTCAAATGAGAGAATTAGGCCGAAAATCAGAAAAAAATCGATTTCACGCATTCTTCTTTTTTATTTTAACAAGGGCTCACCTTTATTCCAACATTTCTCAGTAGTAGAATTAATTCAATCTCAAATAGTTTCAGATTCGGAGCTGATATTCAATTATCAAATAAACTTACAAGTAGTTGTCACCAGGAACATAAGAAAGAAATATTTTTTTTTGCGGGGGAGGGGAGGGGGAGGGGAACTTATACATTATAATCTGAAAAAAAGTGCCCAAAAATTCGAGAAAATTTTGGATTCAAGGGGCCAACCCCACGTTCATCCCTTTGCATTAAGCGGGTTTAGTGTGAATATGACGAATTTTTGGAATGGGAGAGTCAGACAAAGTATCACCTACTTGTACGATATAGGTTCCATTATTGGAATGTTGACTAACTAGGAATCAAAATTTCTTGTGTCAGACCGATACGTCCAATTTTTTAAGGGTATTATAACCCCCCGTCCAATCCAAATAGTTTTCATCCTTCAGTCTCACACAATTCTAGGCATGTCTTGGCCTTTCATTAATCGCACAAACATATGGACATTCGTAGATTATTGTTAAAGTGCTCGGCACTGGCTGTCAAAGGTGTACCATTCTTAGCACCTAAAGCTCAGATTCTGCCCTCCTCCAAGTCAAATTTAGTGCACACAATTGTTAGGCAGGCATACACCTTCGTAAGTATCTGATTTATATCGCAAGATTTTCAACCTGGTGTGTTTATGAGGGATGCGAGGAAGGACTCCTTTGAGTGATTGTAGGGTGATACTCAACGGAGTCACTATGGACACATCCTGTTTTAAAAACGAAAACCTTTTAATAAACAGAACGACCAGGCAAATATTAACATGGGGAGGGAGTCTTCAGTTCACTGTCACCCCAAAATTTCCAGATTTAAGAGCAATTATCTACAATTTCCTGTATTTTTCGTATAATTTCTCTTTTTCTGAATGTACCCCCTTTCGAAATGTTATGCCCTTCCAAAGAATTTCTGCGTGCACGCCTTAACGTCGTATAGGACAGCATCCAGTCTGCGTAGATACATTTTTTTGGGTGGGGGGGGGGGGGGGGCAAGACTGAAAACATGTCATTAAAGGGTAAATGTTAAACAGGGCATTTCTGAAAGATATGTTACATTTATCGTTTTTTGGAGCAAACGTAAACAAGGGACATACGGAATGGGCGTCCCGGGGCCCGGACACCGAAAATTTCCAAATTCCCCCAAGTTTATTTGCACTTCTTATTCAAATTATTAAATACAATTCGCTTTTTTTATCACTACCCTCCCCCGGAGAAGTTCCTACGAACGTACCAGCACAGAACATTAACAACTCTTTAAACGTATTTTTCTTCCGGGGGTGGGGGGGGGGGATAGCAGCTACTTCATTACTCGTTATGGATCCTTTACAAGTACACTTTACACACAGAGGCGGTTTTATGAGGGACAGAGGAGGCACTTGCCCCGGGTGCAGAAATTTTAGGGGTGCAAAATTTCAAATAAATAAACTAAAGTTTAAAGTCACATTGAAATTACATTTTTATTAAAATAAAACAAAGGGCGCGGGTGACAGTAATATAAGCAAAACTCAATCCAAAATTTTTATTTTTCCCATATCCTTCATCACCATTCCTTGAAAATAAAAGTCATTTTAATTTGTTGCGACAATAAATGAATGTTTTGTTAATATTTTGACTGAAAGTATTTGGCAGACAGGGGAGGGGGCGCTAATCATGACCTTGCCCCGGGCGCAAGAGACAACCGCCAATGTTTACACATAGAAATTTAAAAATGAGAAATTTCCGTTTGGAAATTCTAACTATCAGACTCAAAAACATTGATATATCCCCCTAATATCCACACCGCAGTTAGAAAAAGTCAATACCTGATATTATGATACTAATTCTAATATGTCCAGGGGGTCATTATAATCCTTTAAGCAACAGCCATCTGTTTAAGGATTATAATTCTCTGTCGCGTTATTTATGCTCCTAAATGTCCACACAAAAAATAACAATTCTCCCAACTCGTGGGTTTAACCTTTCAACTGTTCTTTTTCTTTTTGGTTTCGCAATGGAATATTTGACACAGTGTCAATAGAAAAATAGTAAGACAAATGGAAGTTTAAGCAGTACTGCTCAGGTTAATACTAAGCAGACTCGGGCAAGTGGATAGCCTCACTCACATAGGTGGCAATATTACAAAAGATGGTACAGATATTAAAAGTAGAATAGTCAAGGGTTTATTTTCACAGCTGAAAGGTTTGCTGGATAAGGAATATAAGAAAGATAATGAAACCTATGGGAATATAGGTCTGAGAACTAAGATTAGCGGTGTTCAAATATGGTGGGCGATGCGTGGGCACTCCGAAAGAAAGAGGAGGATTTGTCAGGTGTTTTCCAAAGAGTTGTCTAATCTTTGATACAATAAGCTGTATCAAAAATAAGGTTCTATCCCGCTTTCTAGGGCTATATTGAGAGAAAGGTCGAGATAACAGGCAGGACCGGATCAAGTAGTTGCGGGTCCGATTGGAATTTATTTTGCGGCGCCCCCTCCATGTACTAAATTTTTAAATACAATTCAAATCGAGAACACACACACACACATACACACACAGACACAGACACATACACACACACACACACACACACAGACACACACAGAAACACACACAGACAGACAGGGACTCCATGCGGATAGAGCCCTGCACACGCGTAAATTAAAAAGGGCAACTTTTATGCACAACATAATTTTTATCGGGTATTGTACAGCCTATACCCGACCCGCTTTAAGGAGACAATTTTGACCCCAGTAGTATTTTTAAGCACCGAATTTCTCAAGTTCAAATTACAAGTGGTGTTTCGATTAAAGTCATTCATAAATCTTTACAGCAAATTATTAAAAAAAAATATTTAAAATAAAAGCAAAGAACATTAAAATGAGCCAAAATTATCCTGAACAAAGGTTTTTTACCCATCAAATCTTCAAGTTATTGCCTCAAGTGGCTGCAAACAAATTCTTGATGTTTTTTGTTGTTAACATGAAATTCTAATTTTTTAAATCAAGACAATCAATTCTAGTTACTTAGCCATTTGTTGTACTGTAGTAAGTTGGTAGTAATGTACAAGCAACCACGTGAACGCTGCGAGAGAGGGGCAACATACCCCTACCACTGAGGGTAAGTTTTACAAGTTTCTAATTTTAATTTCGCCCTTTACTTGCATTCAAAAATTCAATTAGATTTCTCCCACAATACAGAAACGATTCCCATCATTTATGGGGACCAACCTGCTACTTTTAATAGTAAATTTAAATTTTTGCTTTACCGGAATCAGGCAATAATGTCAAACAGGTTACTTAATTTTTATTTAGAATTTTAATGCTAATAAATGCTTTGCAATGAAACTGCACATAGACAAAGCTTTCTGTCTTGCGATGGGAAACCATATTAAACATTTCGATAATCATGTAAACACAATGAACGTAAGCTTACAGTTACAAAAAATAAGAAGGAATTCCGTCTTTCTATACCACCAAGTGGCGGATCCGAGATTTCAAGAAGGTGGGAGGAGGGCGACTGTCTGTGATTTTACTTGCTTGGTAGACTAGTAACAGGCATATTGGAATATAACGGTAAACAAGTAAACGGTAAACGGGAACGGTAAAGAAGGAAGGATAGCTTTAGAAACGAAAACTCTACACGGCGATAAAATGTCTAAAAAAATTAAGTCAAATACATAAATTTCCAACAATTTTGGATCGAATGATTGTCTCATAATTCCTATTCGACGACATTCTGGCCCTTTTCGAACGTAAGGTGCTCGGGCTTTAAATTGTAATGTCAGCTTTCCACATAGCGACGGGAGGAAAATCTTACCACGACTGGCGAAAAAAAAAAAAAGAGTAAAATCTTTCCTGTTAATACTAAAATGCAATTAACCTTGGTTTTCAACTACTACTAGTAGTAGTAGCATGCAAATAATGCCTTTTGGTTAGTTCTCAACCCCAATCAACATGCCCTAAGCATTTCAACTTAATAATCTCAGCCTTTTGGTTAGTTCTCAACCCCAATCAACATGCCCTAAGCATTTCAACTTAATAATGTCAGCCTTTTGGTTAGTTCAACTGGGGGATTGTAAACCTCCGGGATTTTTCAGGGTCTTTCTAAAAATGTTGGTTTTGTCATTAGAATTGCTATAAAGTTTAAATTATTCTTTCTAGCAACACTTTGAAGCAACGCGTGTCTTTGGCAAAGCCCCTATGTGACTAGACTCCATCTATCACATTGATGAAGTCGCGAGGACTTTATCTCCTGGTAGAATTGACAAAAAATGACCAATTATATGAATATAGTATCTTCTCTCTTCCAAGATTTATACATGTAAGGAGAATTCTGCCGACCAAAAAGGTGAACAGAGATCACTTAAAATAACGCTATTTACCTGGTAAATAGCGCAAATAGTGTTTTACCCGGGAAATATTACCGGGTCTTCTGTGATCACTAGCTTTAGAGAACTCTAGATTAGTCCTGGAGGGAGAGTAAATTCAGGAAATTGTAGGGGAGATGGGGAATAAATGTATTTTTGAAAATCTAGGAAGGGAAATTCTGTTGTTTTTCTGATTTCTTCATTAAAGATACCAAAAAGATATTTTTCAATCAAAATACCGAAGGAATTTTTTTTTTCAAAATATAGGGGATTCCCTCCCTCCCCCCAACTGACGCACCAAGTGGTATGGCGTTTCTGGTGAAATTATAGGGCCAAATATACGGATAATTACACACTTTCACTTGAGGGGGGCTCATAGTAGACCCCCTCCCCCCAAGGAAAAGACGGGAAAGATTTGCTATACAAATTCACTGAACTGCATTCTTCATCAAGAGTGTCAAAATGCAATGAATTGCGCTTATAATTTACGACTACTACAGACCAGTAATGAACGAATGGTTAATTTCACTTAATGACATGGATCTTGGCTGTTTTACTTTTAAATAATTTAAATAATAGCAGAGGAATAATTAGAAGCCGGTAACATAAGGCAGGTCGAAGTATTTCTAAATGTCTTTTGACATGCGTCCGCCAAGAGATACCAAATACGCAAAATTTGGCAACGAACACTGGGTTAGTTATTAGCAGGGTTGTCATCTTTATAACTCGTCAGGAGATGGAATTGTCAGAAACAGCCAGATAGAAAAAGCGAAGGGGGGGGAGGATTTCTGTGCATGAATACCTCGAAGTCTCATAATTATCAATGATCTGTAAATCCCCAAGGTTAATACCACAGATTCGGGATTGGTACATTTTCAAATTAAGTTCAAACAACGGCAACACCTTCGAACAAAATCGATACGTCACTTTGTCGTCGTCAAATTGTCGTCAATACGTCATACGTCAATACGTATGACGTAAATTGACGTCAATACGTCAAATTGTGCATGTCGTAGGCGCAAGGAAGAATGGCTGGTAAAAAACGAAAAAAAATAGAAGCAAAATCTATCAATTAAATTAGTCCCATAATTCGGCATGATACAGTAAAAAAAAAAAAAAAAAAAAAAAAAAAAAAAAAAAAAAAAAAAAAAAAAAAAAAAAAAAAAAGTCAACAGTACACTAAGATTTTTCCCTCCCCTTTACCCTACATTAAACTAAATACCGCTCTATCCATAAATATTTGGAGTTTTTGAATCAATTATGTTCCGATCTAAATTAGCTGTTCGGGAAGGGTTACCTGGTACAGTGGCGGATAGGCAGTCCCTCGGATGAAAGAACAAATTAAGCCACACTGACGTAAACTTAAACCAGGGAGAAATATGGACTAAGAAGGAATTACCCATAAAAAAAAAATTATATTTGCTGGATTGTTGAACTTAAACTGTAAATGCAACATAATGATTACGCCCGGAATTACCAATAGGCCCACTAGGCCCGGGGGCTCAATAAGTTATCACTTGAGTAATTTTTTTTTTCTTAACAAAAACTGGACTGATGTGATTCACCGTCAACGTACCAGGTGCACTCCGCCCACGCGCTGCCTATTCAGAGAAAAGTGATTTTCAAAACCATACAGGAATTCCGTGGCCACTTATAACCTGTCAGATATCTCCCAAGAATGGCAGCTGAGAGTTCAGCATCACCACTCTCTTTCACTACTTTTGGGTCATTAGTCACGTTCTGCTCCGTGCTTTCACTATCCCTGAATTTTCGGGGATTTCCCAAAAATATTGCAAAAACGGAGCGGCAAAAACGCTTAGGCCTAGAAGCCTCAAAGCTTTAAATCCGGCCCTGATTACGATATGAATCAAACAAAATGAAAGCGTCAATACTCAAGTGTATCCCTTCGACTGGCGTGTTAGCAGTTACAATGGAGCTCCAAAAAGTGACAGATGAAATGATTACCAACAGTTCAATGTAAAGAAGAGCCCATAATCGGTATAGAGTACCGTATACTTGATACCAAACTTAGACGTTGTTATTACAGCAAAATCACAAAAACTTGCATTTTCAATTTATTGAGTTGTCACAGAAGCTGACACAATTTTGCGTTCTTTAAATTGATAAAAGGAGCATTTTTATGAATTACTAATCACATATATTGAATGCCAAAAAACAGGCTACGTACGTACACACAAGAAATCAAATAAACGAACCTCATCCATCTTCACTAAACAAAAAATAGACTAACATTCTTAATATGAAAAACTTAAATTTTCTTTTTTACCCATTTATCTATTAGCTTATTTTTAATAAAGAATTTTTATTTTTTGTTTTAGATAAACCCCGATTTTCTATGAACGAATTCATTTTCTAGAGACTTTGCCACTCAAAAAATTAAATCGTGATGACGTACTCTTTAGGACATATGGATTCAGCAATTCAACATTCCTTCCCCTTGACGTAGAAAGCCCGTGACATAGAGCAAACAGACCTGTCACCTATGCCCCTTTTCTTATTATCAGACCTCTCGAGTATCGCTCTAACTGGAAGACAATTAGCACTAACCGGCATCTATTAAGCGATATATCTAGGAGGTATTTTCAACATGAGAAAAAACTCCTGCCCATGTACGACCGTCCCCGTCCTATATTTGCAACGCCAGGTACTTTCAAGTGTCTGATTTGCTGCTGGTCTTTTATGTCGCTCCATAGCGAGGTTGTAATGGTAGTTGAATCTTCTTTTGAAGGAGTCAACCGTGAAACTTATAGGGAAAACATTTCCAGAAGAATCGTTACAAATCAAAGTGCAATGTCGAAAGAAGCTGCTCTTCAAGTACTCTGTTCTCGGCGTGTCAGCCTTAAGATAATAGGAGAGCTGTGTGTCTTCGTTTTTATTCTGTCGGTCGCACAATGGAAAGCACAATACGAGAAAACTCTGGAGAAGGAGGTGAATTTATGTACATGTAGAAAGCACCCATTGACGCCACATCAAACCTTTCAATTCACAGATTGGAGAATCATGGCCAACGAGAGAACCTGCCATATTAGCCCTACTCTAGGCATTTTAATGTGATCGCAACAACGTTTTCGGAGGACCTGTGTACAGCAGGCATCCGTATTCAGCGATGGGTCTAATGCAAGAGTTGTAAAGTGAGACAATCAAGCTGGGCGGTAGAAGGTTTTTGCAGCGGAGAGTAATCCCAGCTTATTTGCGCAGGAGGTTCTCACCTGACCAAGGTTGGTTTTTCAAGACAGATATATGGGCAAGTGGATTCCAAAGAGACGATGTTCTACGAGTCTATATAGTTTCATTCATGAAGACAAAGCTGGAACGTATTCGTGTCACTTTGACGCATTCATTTGTTTTGACGCATTATATTCGACGATTCATACATCGGAGTACTGATGATTTTCAAAAGACCCGTCTGTAGGGGTAGGGACGCTTGGAATGGGTCTTCGCGTCTTGAGACTACTACGTGTGTCCTGGTGTCGTCGGCAAAGTGATGCAGAAACCTTGCAAGGTTGACTCCCATGCCATTTTTGTAGACAAGGAAAAGCGTAGGCCTCAAAATACTACCCTGAGGTATACCTGTCTTTATTGTATATTCGCAGGAAGCGAAGCCGTCGACAACAAACCTCAGAAAACAATCAGAAAGAAAGCGCTCGCTCACCTTTGACAGACATCGATTACCTTACGCGTAGTTTCCTTATTACGCCAAAATGCCATACAATGTCGAAAAACTTCAGTGATATCAAACGCCAACAGCCTAGTTTCGTATCATTTTGCCAGAGGTTTGATCCATTCCTGGTGCTGGGTCACTTGGCAGTAAAGGGCGGAATCCATATTGGCAGCCTAAAAGGTCATTTGGCTCTAGGTACTGATAAAGTGTATGATTGGAAAAACTTTCGTAAACTTTCCCAATGCAGGAGAGGAGGCTAATAGGCCTATATGAGCACACACGCTCGTTGGACCACTATCTGATTTCAATATAGGACTGACACAGGCGGATTTCCAGGGAAGTTTCCAGAGTGAAAGTCCTGCCGAAAAATCGATGACAGAGGTCCAACCAATTTGGGGTTGCAGGGCTTCAAGACAACATTAGGTACGTTTTCAGTACCCGTGGATTAGGTCACATTAAGACATTAAGAACATTTCACACGATCAAGGACAGTATCGGCTATATCAGGAAATTGGGAACTTCTTTACCGTTATCGTCCAGATTCGAGAATTCGCGCAAACGCCAGAGCAAAAGCTCCGGTCTTTGCATGTGGATCTTGCACAACAGTTTCCGTCGTTGAATTTTTAGGGAAATAATTTAAGTTCCGTAAGACAATAGTTAAGCCTCTATGACAACTCTTTCTCCATTTCTTAGCAGAAGCATATTGAAGCTTAGCAGGAAAGTTTTTCCTGTTCTGAGCCAGGGATCGCCGTATCACACCAACTGTGTCTTTACGTGCCTTGACAAAATAAAGTCTGTCCTATTTGGTCTTGGAGAGTAGCCATTGCGTGTGTGGTTTGTGCGATGGCTTTCGTTTAAACAAAATTGCTCTAAATTCTTCTATTACTGTGTGGAAAACGTATTCCACTAGTCTCTTTCCCGTAACACACCCATGTCGCTATTTTGGGACCAGCAATGGAACACCAAGTCCCAACGAAATCAGGCCAGAACCCCCCAGTTTTATAAACTGTACTGGCAATGTCTCTCAAATTTGAATCATAAGCCTAATGGAGTTTTTTTTTGGGGGGGGGGGGTTAACATAGTTTTTCTTTTTTTCAGCCCCTTCTTTAATATTTTTAACAGACCTCCTTTTTGGATAGAATAAAAACGAGGCTACTTTTTTAGTGAATACTTTAAAGCAATTGTTTGAAAACAATTACTTTTTGGACAATCCAACATAGGAAGTAAGTATTTGATCTGGGTGAATAGAACTTTCAGTGATTTTCAGGGGTTGATTCATAAAAGTTCTTTTACATAGCTCAAATACTTTTTTTAGGACAATAAAAACATGCCTTTCCCAGTTGTTCCCAAAATCAGATATTATAAATCATAGTTATAAATGATTTATGTAATATCATATATATTATATAATATTATATAATATCATATTATATAAATCATAGTTAGGTGGTTTGATTCCATTTCTTTACTCTCTCAGAGAAAAAGCAATCACTGACGAAACTGTGTTCACTTCCCTATCACAATTGATCATCAGCAATCCCTGATGAAACTTTGTTATTTCCCTATCACAATTGATTGAATTATAGATTAGGGAAGTGATGCCCACAATTTATAATTTTGTTTATAATCTATTAAAGTAAAAAAATTCTTTTTCTGGCTTCTAGTTCCTATCTGATATTTCAGGGTTTTGGGAACTAATATCCTCCATAAGAAAGCTCCACCTGGAATAGCACTCATCGGTTTTGTTATATATAGTGCCAGAAGATAGTGAGTTAAATGCCATGCCTAGAAATTTGGTTACAAGGTTTAATCATAAAAAAAAAACTAGAATCATTTAGAAAATCATGAACCATATGTAAAAGAACAGATAATACTGAACATAAAAAACAAAGAAGCACCAGTCTTCAAAATAAAAAAAAGGAGAAAGTTTTAGAGCAGTGGTTCTCAACTGATTTTGGGCCATGCCCCACCTAGGCATTTCTAAAATCCTGATGCCCCCTTGTGATAGTTAAATTTTTGTGTACTCAAAAACCATCAACTCGGTATCTTTTTTTTAAGTTCGTACTCTAGGCATATTTTATACTAATGGGGTTTGCTACTTATCGGGTTTGCTACATACAGAACCAGAAGATAGTGAGTTCAATGCCATGCCTAGAAATTTGATTACAAAGGTTTAATTCTCAAGAAAAAATAGAATCATTTAAAGAATCATCAACCATATGTAAAGAACAGATAATAATGAAGATAAAAAACGCCGAAGTAATAGTCTTCAAAGTAAAAAGGAGAAAGTTTTAGAGCAGTGGTTCCCAACACATTTTGGGCCATGCCCCACCTAGGCATTTCTAACATCTTGATGCCCCCTTGTGATAGTTAAATTTTGATATTCAAAATTTTACGTGTATTCACACAAAGGAAGCTTAAAAACCATCACTTTTTATAGTTAGTTAGTTAGTTAGTTTATTTTAGCCCACCATTAAACAAAACATGATGGAGTATAAGACAGACACACACACAAAAAAATGGAATCCATTTTTTAACTATTTAAGTTTCTTAACTTCAATATACAGTATTTTATGTTCCTATCTATTGTCTTCTTTTACCGTTAGACATGGATTAGGTCTGACCCGAGGAGAAAGCTTAAAAAAAACCATGAACTTTTTATAGTTAGTTAGTTAGTTTATTCTAGCCCACCATTAAACAAAACATGATGGAGTATAAAACAGAAAAAAAAGGAATCCATTTTGTAACTGTTAAGGCAATGACGTCATAATTGTATGAAAGGTGCTGTATTTAGACAGTATTTTTCGTTAGTATAAAATATGCCTAGAGGACGAACTTAAAAAAATAAAAAAGTGCATGGTTTTTTTAGCTTCCTTCATGTGAATACACGTAAAATTTTGAATAACAAAATTTTATGGTTCGTCCTCTTTCGAACTTTTTATCTTTTTTTAACTTCGTCCTCTAGGCATATTTTATACTAACAAAAAATACTGTCTAAATACAACACCTTATGTACAATTATGACGTCATTGCCATACTATCATATATCTTTTTTGCTTTTTAAATGCATATGAACGTGATATCATATCACTTGAAAAATGTTTTTCTCTCAAATTGAAGCTCTAAAGTATAGTCAGCCGAAGGGTGCACGTCCTGCCCATGACCCACCAACATATTGCCATGCATCACAGATGGAGCCTGCGCCCCAAGTTGGGAATCACAGTTTTAGGGGCAATTCCTTTACAGGTACTGGATTTTTGATTTTATTTATAATATCTTCACAAAGATAGATAATGCAGTCTTCTTGGGCCAAACCTTTTCTACATGCTGAGCGATGTTCGTAACAATAAATTTGCAAAACCTTAGTTTTCACACGGGAAAATTCCAGGGAAATATTCTTCTCCATAAAGATATTTGACAAAATCACCCAAACCAATTGTTTCAAAATACCAGAATCTGATCCCTCATCATCCACATCCAGCTTTAGATTCGGTAAATTATCACTGCCGTTGTCGAGTCTTACTGCCACCACGGTTCTGAAAACTTATCACCTTTTGTTCTTTCTCGGCTGCTCTACTTTGTTCCCTATTGCCCTTTTTTTACACTCTTCTTCTTTTTTATTTGCCGCTACCCTCATTTGGGTGCTTCATAGGGATGATTGTATTTGTTTCAACCAATGCTATCTTACTTTTGTGTTGTATTTCCTTAGTGGAGCTTTGCTGAATGTTCCTTGGCTGAGTGGTGTCACTTGCTTCGCCGTAAATGAGCATGCAGGTGGAGATGCTGAGGAGGGCAAATTTGGGGCAGTAGAGTGATGGTTTTATCAATGTTTGTCGGTTCAAAGGCTGTTTGACCCAAAAGTTGTTCCCATCAACGCCAGTGTGTCATAAACTGACACAGTTTTATCGGTATTATACAACATTATATGGCCCATGGCTCTATTGTAATGAACGTTGAAACGGGTTAGCAGTGGACATAAATATGAGATTATTAAATGTAAATTTTGAATGATGTCTATTGAATACTATTAATAAACTCAACAAAAATAAATCTCATTGTCGCGTGGAAAAAATAAAATCCATAAGAAAATACTCATGATCTCGCTACAGAACAAGGTGACAAAAAACCAGTGGGGCCAATTCACGGAAATGTGGGCGGGCTTTTTTTTTTCTTTTTTTTTTAAATCTAGGAAGAGCGGCAATCTTGACTCTTTTTTTTTTTTTTTTTTTTTTTATACTGAAAATACCAAGAAGGGCATTTTTTCAATCAAAATACCTCCAAAAAAGGTATTCTTCAAAATCTAAGGGGGAAGGAGGAAGAGATCAAGGGGGTTCAAATAGACCCGCCTAATTGAAGTCCATGAGTAAAACAAACTTAGCGAAGTTCTTGAAAGACGCTAGCTGTAGGCACATTATGCAGGGGGGGGGGGAGAGATCAAGACCTGGCCCCTTAGAAATCCAAAATTTCTTGACCCTTTTTATTTGAAGCATCAAATAGAAATTTCTAGGGCCCCCCTCCACCGAGGAAAAAAAAAAAAATCTAATTGCATGCCTGGGTAGCTGTATTTTGTGTTATGACAAACATACAAGTATATTCTGATATTTCAAACGATTATATAGGTTCAACTACTTTTACAGTCAACACTTTTTTTTTTTCATTTTATAGCATATCGTAAAGAGAAAGGTAGAGCCACGAAACGTAAAACAAAGACAACATTATGGGTGGAGCGTTACTTCACCAAATCTAAGTACACATCTGTCAACCCTGTCGAATAGTGAGATGACTATCAGATATTTTGCACAAGAGTATCTAGTGACATTGGTATGCAGATTTTCTTTTATGGGGTATTCAAAGATGTAATCGTGTTAAAATTTCGATACTCTGCCTAAAGTAAGGGGGGACAGAATGATCCGCCTTTCAATCAAAACACTTAAACATGATCAACATTTCACCCCAAGAGTTTACTAATGGAGTCTTTTCTTCAATTTAGTTGAGTCACTCTCCGGTTTTCTTCATTCGCATAACGAATGACACACAATTTCGATAACACGAAAAACGGTCAATTCACACAAAAAAATCGCAAATGCAAAAAAAGCAAACAAGTGGCTCCTAATATTTTTTCCAAATCACTCTTGTGATATTTCACAATCTTGTGGATGGCTTTACCGGGACTTAAAATAGATTAATATTATTCTCGAGGGGTTGCCAATTTTCCGCCACTTGGTGTATATATAGGAACGCCCACGTGTCACACGGTTCCGTCGCGCGTGGGACAGTCCCCACAACGCTTGGCAAGGTTCCGCCACGCCTGGTATGGGTCACCTGATGGATGTGGCTTTTGAAAGCCGACGGCCCCCCTCAATTATTCTTTCAGAATTTGGTGGCTAAATTATTGCTTATGTTATTATCGAAAATTTAATGCTGTGGAGTACTCTTTTTTTTTACTCAATATGCTGAAAAGTGAAAAAATTAATTGAATATACAAATGGAATTAAAGACACGACAAGATCCTTGAAGAAAGGAAAAATACGATAATGAAAAAGAAATAAAAAAGAGAAAAAACGTAAACGTTACTGTAGAAACGTGAAACGTTCCGACACTTGCCCCCCCCCTCCACGGCAACGAAAAAACTAACATACTATAGATATTATCACTCTACACCAGCCACTCATATCACTCCATTATTTCCCCTACCCCGCATTAGTATCAGAGGCATTTAAATGTAGTATTACTTAATAGAAAAAAGAGGGAACTTATGAAATATAGGTAGCAATATATTTTGTTATAAATAGGTTTCGGTACTCCTATACTAAACGGACTCTTTTATATACTGCAATGCCAACCAGTCACGAAACAGACCGAGACCATTGATGAAAATCAGGTTTACGCAGCCTTCAGGGATATAAACAAAGGCAAGAACTGTATTTAAACTGTTGTTTTTTGGGGTTGAGGGGGGGGGGGGAGGTACCTAGGTTAGGTTACGTAGGTACTGTTCTATTAACATGGCTCTTTTGAATACGGCAATGCATATCAGTCGCGAAATAGATCGAGATGCGTGATGAAACCGATTTACAATGCCTTCTGGGATATAAATAATGGCAAGAACTGTATTTAAATTGTTGTTTTTTGGGGTTTAGGGGGCGGGGGGAAGTACCTAGGTTAGGTTACGTATTTAATACACGGTATGCTTTGCCCCCACCCCCTAATGTGCAAATATATAGCCCAATTTGTTTCTAAACTATTATATATATTCATCCTATTTTATTTCATTAGCATTAACCAAACTAGCACTATATAAAAGCCCGGTTAATAGAACAGTACCGTTACGTATTTAATATATGGTATGCTTTGCCCCCCCATCCCCCTAATGTGCAAATATATAGCCCAAATTTGTTTCTAAACTTTTATATATTCATCCTATTTTATTTTATTTCATTAGCATTAACCAAACTAGCACTATATAAAAGAGCCCGGTTAATAGAACAGTACCGTTACGTATTTAATATATGGTATGCTTTGCCCCCTACCCCCCTAATGTGCAAATATATAGCCCAAATTTGTTTCTAAGCTATTATATATTCATTCTATTTTATTTTATTTCATTAGCATTAACCAAACTAGCACTATGTAAAAGAGTCCGTTTAGTACAGGAGTACATAGGTTTCACTTTGGACACTTCTATCATTTTTTTTGTTATATTTGTTATAAGTATTTTGTGATATAAACATATTTTGTTATAAATCCGTTTAACTTGGATCATTCTATCTCTCAGGTATTAAACCGAATTGAATGAGATGTTTGAAGAATGACCATGATCTTTCAGAATTAAAACATATTAAGGGTAAAATATTCCGAATAATTCCATAGCCTGAAGTTGGGGAAATATAAAGTTGGAAAATTGAGGTACATTACATATTTGTCTAGAACCCAAAAAATAAGACATAACATATCATTTTAAATCCCCAATCAATATAGCATGACCTAGCGTATAGTCAGATACGGCCCATCGAACTCATAACTACCAAATATTCACACAGAGCTAAGACCACCCCTCATGTTTTGACAACAAAACAATTGGAAGAAGACAAGGCATCTTTTTCGGGCTTTTTACAGTAGGAAAGTGCCCAGAAGAAGTTCTTCGGGCACAGGGATCCCTACATGGGCGTACGGAAGGGGGGGGGAGAGGGGGCAGCTCCCTCTCTAGAACTTCAAATTTCACACTAGATATGGCTGAAAAAGCAGATGGTTGAAAAAGCAGTTGAAAAATGTAGATGGCTACAAAAGCAGTTGATAAAAGGTAGATAGTTGAAAAAGCTGGAAATAAACAAACAGCTGGAATAACAGAATAAACGTCAAACAAGAAGCGATTAACCATAATGTCTTGGAAAGATTTAGCTCTAATCGAGGAAGATTAATGCTGAAGCTTATTGATGGTGCATGGTTTTTGGTGATTACTTATTAATAAAGATTTCATAGGTATGATAGAACTTGCTGGCAATGTAAGGCTCTGAGACCTGCCACTATAACTTCAGCCCCCGTCCTTCATCACAAAATCGGCTACCCCTCCCCCCTCTAGAGAAGAAGTTACGTACGCCCATCGCTCCCTACATCAAAATTCTCGTAAAAAAAATTTCGATTTTTCATGTTAACTTCAGTTCTTTTACAATATTTCAATTCTGTCAAATACAAGTCACATCCCTCCCAAAAAATATATATAGCCAGGATTTAGTCACATTTGATACATCTAGCAAAATGGCTCAGTATTGACGAAGTCAGGGACATACAGCAGCGAGGAGGTGGGAGGAGGGATTTTCAGGCCCATGTAACAACTACCCCAAAGTCTAAGAAAATTTCGGATTTTTACCATATTTTTCTTATAGCACGTCTTTTTTTTTATTGTTTTGCAATTTGCAATCCCCCCCCCCCTACATTAAAAATCATATGCAAGTAGATACATAAATTATTTCATTCTAAACAACAATGTTTTAGAGTATTCCATCTTAATAAAAAATAATATTGCTGATAGTATAGAAAGAGTGCTGATAATGTAACAGGAATCGCCAAGTAGACGAATCATACATGATTAAGAAAATGGAAATAAAAACATAAAAAAAATCTAAACAACAATAAATTATTTAGCTGTAATTTTACTTTCCGTAAATAGAAGCTGAATATGAACCGTACATATTCCATTAAACCTAATAGCAGGTAGTTTTAGCACAACTCTTTAAGCAACCTTAGATTACAAAAATTATTATTTACCACGCTCTGCCAGATTAAATTGCAAAAATGCCCAATTACATCTGACACTTGATCTAGAAGTAATTCGAAGAATATTTTCTCACTGTGCTTTATTCTTTTTTTTTATAAGAATAAATCTAGTCTTACAACTTCCATTGTATACAGCTACGTGCGTGGGAATTTATATTAAGAGGGAATTAGCAGAACGTAGCGAATTAAATTAAAAAATATTGTCAATTAGAATACTCCCCCATTCTCTGTATTTGCCTGACTTTAAACGTCTTGTTATTGCCTCTAAAAATAAGACCAGTAGATAAAGATCTACAAGATAGATCCTTACCAATTTCTAGCTAATTTTTGCGAAAATTGTGTTAGATTTCCTTTTAAATTAAATTAAATTTTATTTACTTTATTAATTTCATTTATTATTTAATTAATGTTATTTTTTTAAAATTTAATCCTTAAATTTCGAATACGACGATTTGGTATTAATTAAATTAGGGCGTAAACCAGACTGTCGTTTTTTTTATTTTTATTTATTTTTTTCATTTTTTAGTTTTGTGGTACCATCTTTAATCATGATACACCACCAGTCTCAGAAACAGACAAGCACACAGAGAGGGAGTTCTTCTGGCCCATATCTCTCCAAAATATTTAGATTTTTGCAACTTCTACAATTGTGTACAATTTCTAAACAACCCAGCGGTTTCGTTTTTTTTCTGAAGTTGCAACCCCGCCCTAAGCCGTATCCAGGGGGGTTATCAGTTTTGAACATCACTCTAGATTTTCCAAGTCCCTGTATGTGGGAGAATATGATATCAAACGGAGAGGTAAAACACACCAAGACATATTGTGTATATGAATCGTGCATCCTAGATAAAACTGGCAGTGAAATTAAATGCATTTTTGGAGGCTTTGAGACTTAGGGTTCAAAAATAGGTTTAAAAATAATGCTAAGCAAACTGCGTCAATTAAATCAGGAATAAATGGGAATGAAGAGAGGATTTTAGTTGACGAGAAAATCGTCCGAGTGGATAGCTAAACTTATCTGGATAGTATTATTAGTAAGGATATTAGACGCAGCAAAGATCTAGTTTTTCTTCTTTTTTTTTTGAAGCTGAACATTTTTGAAAGAATAGTAAGATGGTTATTTGATTTAGAACGGGGGTTAGTGGCGTGACTCTATAAGCTCAGCCACAGTCGACCCAGCTCTAAATGGGTACCCGGAGACATTTTGCGGAGGTAAACAGGAAGGGCGTACGAAAGCAAAGGATGGCTGGCCCCCCATCGCACTTCCTGGCTGAAAGGTTATGAAACGGAGATCAGCACCGCCGGTAGGGACTCACCTACCGGTAACCGACCGGTAAGTCCGGTAAGTATCAGCACCGACCGGTAAGTCCAGTGCTATACTTTTTACCTTTTTTACGGTGATAACAGCGGTCTGGGTTTAGGCACTTGTTTTGAATTATCCATAATTACTAGTTACCAGCAATTACCAATACGAGTAAGTTGCCCTAAAAATGCGGCTATATTACAATATCTAGGGCTACAATGAAAGGAAGTTAAGATGGCTAGGTCACGTTTAACGGATGAGGGATGATATGTTGCCCAAAATCGTACTTTCTGGTAATTCATTTGGGGCTAAACAAAAAGCAGGATGTCCTCAAATAGGGCTGAGAAACCATTTAAAGAGAATAGAAACTTTATGGGAGGGAGCAAACTGAGGCACTCAAAATAGATTGGTACGGAAGCAGCTTTCTCGGCCTCGGGTGACTTGATGCTATAAAGAGCTGTCAGTATAAGCAACAGTTTAAAAAATAAACAAATCATACAATTCACGAACCATATAGTTCATAAATAATCATATAAACAAATCATAATCATTTCAAAGAGAAGTTTAGATGGAGGTCCGCGGAACTTTGGCTTTCGAGCAGAATTCCGTTTTATATTAGTTCGCGCCCAAGTCGAAAGGCCTATCTCACCTTTTCAACTTTTTTCAGGAGAGCGAAAATTTCTGCGTCCAATTTTCTATTCCTACTAGTTTTTTGTGAAGTGGAGGCCATGAATAAAACTGCCAAAGACTTGAAATTTGGAGCCAGATGGTATAATAGTAAAGTATTGAATTGGCTTTTTTAAGTTGAGAGGGAACAGTCAATCGGGACTTGTCCCAGTTAAGGACAGGAACGAAGCCTCAATTAGTGAAAAGGAGAGAGTTAAAAGAGTGAAAAGGAGAGACGTTAAAAGAGAAAAATGGGTAGAACCGGAATAAAGTGACAGGAAATGATATAGAAAAGAATGAAAAATTTGTGAAAAATTTGGAAGTGAAAGAATATTTATTTTGCGAGAAATAATAAGAGACAGAACTAAAAGAATTAAAAATAAAAATACCTCGGGTGCTGATAGTGTGGTGGATGAGTATTTGAAATATGGTGAAGTGTGGTGCTGATAATGTGGGGATTGATAGTGCTAAAATAGCGACGAAGACCACACTGCCTTTCCATAACAAACAACAAAAGCACGATCTGCCAAAAAGGCTGGATTAGCAATAAGAACATGTTTTTAAATTATTTTTCTTTTATCTCATTGAATCGCCTTGTTTTACCTTACTTTTTATCAGTCCTGGTTGAACTTCGCTGAAGTAAGGATGCTAGGACTGCTTTGAAATTTTTTTTTAATTTTTGGTTTTATCGGTCGCATGTTGTTGTGAGTCCTTTTTTCTTTTGTATATTTTTGTCTTGCTGAGGACGGCCCTTGGACATAGGGTCGAAATATTCATTCAAATTATCTCCACTATCTTGCAACAAGATTTCCCTATTGTTCTTCGTGCTTGTGTTGTTTGTGATAGTGCTGATAGTGGGAGTGCTGAAATATTGGTGCTGATAGTGTGATGGATGAGTATTTGAAATATGGTGGCTGTGAAGTTAAAAATATATTACTGAATATAATGAATGTAATTTTTGAAAAGGGTGTACCTAGTATAGAGGGTACCAAGTACCTAGTGATTTTAGGAAAACTATAATTAAACCCCTCTATAGCCTAAGAACTATGATGAGAGGCATTAGCTTGGTTTCTGTAGAAAGCAAAATTACTTAGTATGATGGTAATGTTTAGCCTTGATATGGTGTAGATTAAGTTTTGAGAGAAGGAAAGTGTGGTTTTAGGAAGGGGAGAGGATTCGTCGACCAAATTTACACTCATAAATTAATAATTGAGAAGTGCCTGAGTCAACAGAGCCCTTTAGTCCTCAATTCTACTGATTATGAACAAGCGTTTGATTCAGCCGATGGAAGACATGTAGCAAAGGTGAGGTTAGTGGCTGGTTTTGTATTGAACAAAGAGTTAAGTAGAGCTGCATTCTATCCCCATTTATATCGCCGATTTTGATGGTCTTTGTATTAAGGAACACCACAAAAGACTATGGGAGAGCACAAAATCAAATGGAAGAGTAAGACCTTCCAAGACTTGAAATATGCTGACGATTCGAGTGTATTAGATGAAAATGTAAGCATGATTTTTTGGACAATTTGAGAGTTCAGACTGAAAAAATATGATTGCAAATAAATGTTAAGAAGACTTAGTCACTAAGACTGGGAATAAGTGAAGGTGAAGAGATAATGTTGGGTAAAGAGAAGAGCGATCAAGTGTAAAGCTTTACTTACTTGAGTAGTATTTTTTTTTTTTTTTTTTTAGCAAAGATGGTGGATGCAGTGAAAATGTTAAAAGCAGAATAGCCAAGGACGAGGGTGTTTTTGTTATTTAGTTGAAAAAAGTTTGGAAGAATAGGAAGATACGTCTGCAAAACCAAGATTAGAATATTGGAAGCCCCAGTGACGACAGTAGCTCAGTATGGTTCTGAAACGCGGGCGCTTCGGAAAACGGAGCAGGATTTGGTAGATGTTTTCCAGAGGAATTTGCTGTGAATTCTTTTTGGGTACCCGTAAGACTGACCGTATTTCAAACAGTAAGCTGTACGATAAGTATGGCTCTCGCTTTCTAGGGCTATAATGAGAGAAAGATTGAGATGGCTAGGACACGTTCTGCAGATGAAGGATGACAGATTGCCAAACATTGTCCTTTTCGGCCAACCATCTAGGGCCAAACGAAAAGCAGGTCCTCCCCAAATCGAGCGGGAAGAGTCGAACTTCTTGGGAGGGTGTAAATAGGGAGTTTTTTGAATAGAGTAGGGTGGAGAAGGAAACTTCGCAGGTATCTTGGCCTCAGACGGCTTGATGCTGCAGTTAGTTGGTAGTAGGGCACTTGTCTGTTATAGCGCCTATGTTAAATTATTTATCCATTGAAGCACTGTAGAACAAATTTTTTCGTTAGTTTCTTTCAGCTTAGCGTGAGACAAGACAGAGAGAAGTGACAGAATAGATGGGAAATACATCACTTTGGCTATATATTTGCACACTAGGGAGAGGGAGGGGTAAAGTATTTGGACAGTGTGAAGTTAGAAAACAATTCTTACTTTATAATATCCAGAATAATGAATGAATGAATGAAAGGTTTTTATTGCCCATCATCAAGTAAACAATTACCAATGGAATAGAAAGAAATAGATAAGGAAAAAAAAAAAACTCCCACAAAAAAACGCCACTGAGGTACTATGGCGCGGTACATAGTGTGGTACGGATTAATGTGCGCTTGAACCGGCTAATTGGTCTTTAACCACTTCAAAGGGGTCTGCTATTTTATACTTTTCTGACACTCGCGAGTTTTTCATCGACGGGGAAGATTCAGTAGATATTTTCCATATTTGAAAACTTGAGCGGATCGTGCGTTTATCCTTGTCAGACATAATTGTCCAGAAAGGAGAAACCGCAAGAACATGTGGCATTACAAAAGCGCAATAGAGCCTTGCTGGACAAAGCGATTGTACATACGTTTGCACCATACCGGTATACCATACCCCTTACGAAATTTCGCAGAGAAATTCGAGATAAGTAGTTGGCGCGTAGACTTAATATCTGATGCAATCGGTAGGCCACTATATGTCAGCTGTTCAGCAGAAGCCACCTCTGTATCACCAAAACGAGCGGTAACCGAACCAGGCTCTATAGCTTTACGGCTAAATACTATAATATTGCTTGTCGATGGGTTGAAAGCTAAGCCAATCTTCTCATATTGTACGCTCAGAATACGATAATTATCTTCAATCTGCGACACGGACCTGCTAATATTAAAAATGTCATCAGTACAGCTGACGAGTGAAATGTCAATACCATCATAAATGCAACCTATCAAAGATGACTGCTGAGGTTCAATAATGCTGTTATTATACAGTGGGGGCGATGTGATTGCTCCCTGCCGAATACCATTCCGTACAGGAATCACTTCATTGGAGACTTTTGGACAATGATGACCCTATGGCACCTTAGCTTTCATTTTCGGATTACTATACAATTTCCTAAAAACAACAATAATAGAACGATCAACACTAAGCTTAGAAGCAGAAAGCAAAATTTGTGCGTGAATACCCAACTCGAAAGCTCGTCGGACATCATATCCCGCAAAATATAGTGTTTCATCAGGCTCATGGGAATCAAGCAGATGGTTTGCAATTAGACAATGTACATGTTCACGACTAACACCCTTTTTAAATCCGAACTGGGAATCTGGGGAACTACATACTTCATTAATCTGGTCAATGACAAGGAGCTCAAGTAATTTACAAAGAACCGGCGCGACGACTATTGGCCAATATGAAGAGCAAGTTCTTGGATCTTTTCCCTTTTTAATCACGGGTGTTATTAGGCCAATGTAGAAGATATCTGGCACTAAACCCACAGTTAAATATTATCTGGTACAAAAGAGCTAGATGGTGAAATAATAACTCACTACCGAAAACTAGGTTCATGCCGCAAATGTGATCAGCACGTGTTGAGTACTTCTTTTTTAATTTTTGCACCAAATGCCGAATCTGTGAAACCGACACAACAAAGCCTATATTATTCAAAGTGCACTGTAAACGGGAATCTAATTCTTGTTCAACATTAATTTCCAGCAAAGGGTCGGGCGGAGAAAATTCAGAGCTAAAGTACGAGTTCTACTCAGTTTCCGAGGGTTGGGTTTTTTCGAGGTTGCACTTCTCACTTTTATTCTTTTTTTATAAACTTCCACACCCTCTGTGGGTTGTCTTTAAGTGATTCAGAATGCTTATCTATAAGATCAGCTAGATGTTTTGATAAGCACTTTGCAAATTTGCGCTTAGTTTCCAGGCTGATAGCATTAACAATACCAACACGGAGACGTCCACATTCGTTCCAAATTTGGCAGCAGAGCTTTGCACGATCGCAGGCCGCGACCAGGTCTGGATTCTGTGACCAGCTCAGAGCCTCACTACCAATTCACACTCGAGGGGAGGGGACAGCAGCATTTTCAGTGCATCACAGGGCGTAAATTATATCTGCACAGTAGGTATTAAGTAGAATTAGTTTTTCACTCTCAGGGATTTGTGAATTGCTGCTATAGTAGAAGGAAAGGGACTTTGATTTTGTTGAAGATACTATCACAGACCAACTGATAAAGCTGCACATCAACTTTGCCCAAATCAAAAACATTTATACCGGTAATGACATAACAGGGATTTCTTGCGGTCACACCAGTAGAACATAATATAAAGTCCAGGCATGAGACGGAGCCAGTTGTGAACGTACGTGTAGTCCAGATCACTCTTCAGAGCATACGAGCTCTCACATGCTGATAATAGTATTTGAGACCCGGGGTTCGCAGGATCACGGAGATTGCAGTTCAAATCACTAGCTAAAATGCAAACTCTGTTTGACTTGTGGCAGCTATCAACCGTTGCTAAGAGCTGACTGCAGTCTGCATTAAACTTTTAATCGGATTGAACATCTCTATAATCTGTTGGTAAATAAATAGAACAAATAAACTTTCAAATGGGGATAAATCCATTTATTTAGACAGTGAAAAAACAGGTACAAAAAGTCCAGGTACAAACAGTCCAGATATTTCGAAGTCGGTCGCATATACAGCGACCGTCTTCAGTAGAAAGTTGTTCGTCTTAGAACGGCAGTGTGGTCTAAGAAAACAACACCTAATATAAAGGTGTTACGTCAAAAATAAATAAATAGAGAAAACCACCGAGTCAGCTATTTTAATGCCGATGAAAGAGTCCGACTGCTTAAAGAGAGAGCATTTAAGCGGCTATTTGCGAGTACGGCAATCCCACTAGAAGGCCTGCCTCTGCCGGTTCGCTTAGCAGGTATACTGAACACATCCGTTCTATCACTTAACCGAAGTAGACCAAGCCCTTCAGCTGTCAGGAAGTGCTCTTGGAGGCACACTACGTCAAAATCGGACACCAACTGTTCGATTAGGGGCATTTTAAGCAGAATTCCGCCATTAACATTCCACGGTATAATCTTTAAAGTAGGGGTAGTCATGATTGGTTGATAGATTTTTGCGCTGCAGGACATTTAAAGTTTTAACAAGGGTGCTTGCTAGACCTACACAGAGCGCATTTCAGTGGTTTCTGGCACGGGTCGTCTTTAGAGTTGGAATGATTTCCAGCACAATGCGAGCATCTTTCATTATTGTAACAGTCTTTTTGCTATATGACCATGGTTCTGACACTTTAGCAGCGTTTAGGTAGGAACCGAAACTCGTCAATTGCTAGGCGTTCGAATTCTATTACTGGAGGGGATTTAATTGCACAGATCAGATGCTCCTTTCGAGGGAAGCGTAACTTGTAAGATCGTGTCTTGCCAACCTGGGTGGCCTCCGTAAAGTTGTTGATAACTCCACACAAATCGGTCTCACTGACAGTACTAGGCACATTTTGCATGTACCTAACACATTTTGCATGCAGACCAGCTATACTTTACTCCCATCCCCCCGCATGTGCAAATATATAGCCCAAATTTGTTTCTAAAGTATCATATTTTCATCATATTTTGTGATATTTCATTAGGATTAGTCAGAGAAACAGGTTCTGCTTCGATCGCAAACTCAATGAAAACAGGTTCTACTTAGCTTACATACGCGCTATAACGTAGGCGCTATAACAGACAAGTACCGTTAGTAGTAGTAGTAGTAACTTCTTGTAGAAGACAATCGTACGAACGAGGTTTAAAGAAAGCTAATCTTGTGTCCTTAACCCTGAGAGAGTTACCACGGCAAAAGTGTAGAAGCATACAACAAAATTAAAAGCTTTCTATTCAGCTATTTCTTACTCTTCGTATGAATTCTTACTTTAAATACGCACAATTCAGTTATACTTAGCCTCATAAGCACTTGTATTTCAAGGATGAAGCTGTAAAACTTTCATTTTTTATTACTGTCCTGCATGAAATGCGCAAAAATTTGTTTATTACAAGATTATTAGCTTAAATTTGTCATTATCGAGGCGTAAAAAATGGTTATCATAACTATCATAGTCATCTTTTAGTCATATTTTAGCGGAAAATTATGAATAACCGTTAAAATCAGCCATATTTAAATTATGTTTAGCCATACCAAAATCAGCAATATTTAGCCGTGTTTTAGCAGAGAATTATGACAACCATTAAAATCAGCCTTTTTTTTATTGTTATTTATTATTATTATTATACAGTCTAACTGGCTAGTTGTTTTTTTGCTTTTTCCTCAAACAGTTTGTGGTAACAAACTGTAAGTATTGAGTGACTCAGCCCAATAGTAACCGAAACTCTAAAACATGAAATTCTGATAACGACAGGTACAACAAATAATTGGCTTTTTATTCTGATTCCAAATATGTAAAATAAATAAGTTTTATTTTTACCTATTAGAGATTTGAGCCTGGGGAAATTTGCCTGATTTTTGAAAAAGGGAATTTACATCCCCAAAAAGTCAAGATATCTAAATGAAAATTACACTATCAGATTCAGCATATCAGAAACACGTCTGTTTAAGTTTCAAGCTCCTATATACAAAAAAACGTGTGGAATTTTGTATTTTTAAAGGAGAAGGAAGACCACGGATGGGTGTTTACTTATTTGTTTTTTATTAGTTGTTTGTTTTTCCCCGGGGTGATCGTATCGAACGAACCGTCCTAGAAGATCGCACGATGGTTTATTCGAACGGAAATCAAGAGTTCTAGCGCCCTTTTAAAGTAACCAAGAAGATCGGAGGGCAACTAGCTTCTATCATACGCCCCTTCCCCCCCCCCCCAAAGACATCCGATCAAAATTTTGAGATAGCCATCTCATTAGTTCAATACCGCTCTCTGGGGATATAATGAAAGAAAGGTTGAGGTGGTTAGGGCACGTTGTACGGATGAAGGATGACAGATTGCCGAAGATTGTTCTTTTCGGCCAACCATCTAGGGCTAAACGGAAAGCAGGTCGTCCCCGTCTGGGGTGGGAGGACGTCATAAAGAAAAATTTAAAGGAAATGGGAACTTCGTGGGCGGGTGTAAAAAGGGAGGCTTTGAATAGATTGGGGTGGAGGAGGATCGTGCGTAGCTGTGTTGGCCTCAGGCGGCTTGGTGCTGCGGTGAGTTGTTAGTAGTAGTAGTAGTAGCATCTCATTTAGCATAGTTGAACGGTCCAATAGCTATGTCTTTGGGGATGAGGTTAGCATTTGGGATGAGGTTAGATTTAAGGACCTCCCTTCTTGAAAGATTGTATCTTGGGAATGGGATTGTTTCCAATGTTAATTCCTCCCCTTTGTTCAAATGCCCACCCCTCCTCTTAAGAATAATTTTTTATGAACTTATGCGCTAGGTCGTATCCTGAAAAGAGGTTCATTAGGTCGTTACTCAAAATTCTTGTAATTCGTGCAGAAAGTGTAGCAGTGGGAGCAATCTCAGGGGAAAAATATATTGCATCTTATGTACAATACATGCCTATTAATTATTTTTTACTACCTATTGCGGGAGGTGTATCATAACTCGGGGTTTTTCAATCAACGTTATTTTGTTAGTCAATAACAGATAAATTGGCGATTCAACATGGCCCACTGTAAATAAATTAGATCTAAAGAAAAGGAGATAAAGGTTTAGATGTACTTTCTGTTTCTGAGCCCGACATTATTTGTAATTTTATTCATTCTCCGAAAATTAAGCTTAAGATCAGTTGCTTTTATGGTTGTCTGGGTTTTTTCAGTATTGGAACCAGACGCTTCCTGCTTTTAGATGTTTTTATGGCAAGTTCTGACACACTGGTAAAAGGACCTCAACTGGCAAACGGCTCCTGGATTCCCCCCCCCCCCAGAGTCACTGGGGAAGTTACAATATCAGCCTAATTTTTGGGTTTTATCATATTTATCAGAACATTGTTTACCCTATTTAAGGGAAAACGTTTTTTTTTTCATCTGTTCTATTTACTTACCGCCTCACCTAAATCTTACATAGCAGCTATAATTCATTTAATGCAGTTACCCTTTATTATTCTTTGTTGAACTTTACAATATCAGCCTAAACATTTATTGCTAAACTTAAAAGGGAAGTGCGTACAAATTTGCTTATCTATCACGTATCAGTTTCAGAAATGGAGGGGTAAGTTCGTGAAAATGCACTAATTAGGCAGACATTTCCTAAAAATTGGGAATATAAGGGCAGAAATCCCAAAAACAAGGACATTCCAACAACTAGATATGGGAACCCTCCCACCACGTACATGTCAAAATTTTAAGACAGGAACAAGCTAATAGTACTCTATAATTAATAAAACTATCTAAAGAGAAAAAATATATACATTTGTGGATGTTGATGAAGAGGATTTTGCTAAATCTCACACAATTATGCAGAAGATAAACAACCATGAGGTAGAGATCGTAAGAATCTGGAAGTTCTGACTGAGGGGAGGGGCTCAAAGGGCCCATTAGCACATTTAAAACTAATTAGAGTAACAAGCCAAATATTAATGGATGTTTCGTGTGCACCACTACAATGAAAGCACGGAGGCTCATTTATAGGACCAAAGCAGGGCCGTACCAAGGATTTTGTCGGGAGAGGGAGGGAACCAAAAGAATTTTCGCTCGGAAGGGAAGGGGGCTAGTTTTTTTTTTTACTTGTATTTAAACACTAATTTACAAGATTTTTTTTTTGTATTTTTACGACCAATTTATGAGCCTGAAATATTTCGGGACGGGAGGTGGGTTCAAACCTGGCCCACTTGGGTACACCCCTGGACTGAAGTCAGATAAATGGGGCACAAGAGGTAGGATTTTGAGGAAGGGGAAATGCATGTTCGAAGGAATACTGACATGTACGCCATCGAAAGACAGTCAATGGCCCTTTGGATAGAGCCATATAATCTATTCACAAAGCATATTTGGAGCAAAACCATAAAAGACCTATAAAAACACCGCGAAAATTGAAATCTCATTTTGCAAATGATGATGATAAAAGTGAACAAAAAAAGCCACGAGAAAGGATTTTTGAATATCAATTCATAAGCTTAAACAGCAAGAAATTTGAATGATGGATTATCTAATCCATAAACAAGTATATACAATAGAGTCTTGACCCGGTATAAAGTCTAGCAAAAACGTCGTTCAAAAATTAAACACAGAGACTTAAAAAGTTGCTGCAAAGAATAATACCCTATAACTTAATTACTGAATAGTCACTGGTCTTTATTGACTATAAGATAGCAACTTCATAATTAGTATATGAACATAATTACTATAAAGTAATATAAGTAATTATTAAATTTATCAGAAGTAATTAGTCATTATAATCTTTTACGTCTATTAAAAAATAGTAAAATGACATATTATTATTTATATACATTTATATCTTATTAACTATGTCCTTGAAGACACAATGGCCTTGCTACCAAACGTGTCAGAAAGGTATACTATCGATTATGAAACCAAACGTGTCAGAAATGTATACTATCGATATATATATATATATATATATATATATATATATATATATATATATATATATATATATATTATATATATATATATTATATATATATATATATATATATATATATATATATATAATTATATATATATATATATATATATATATATATATATATATATATATATATATATATATATATATATATATTAGGGGACATTTCTCCCCTTTTTCTTAAATTACGCAAATTTTCTCAGACTCGCAGCTTGTTATAAAAACGTTAAAATAAAGAATTTTACGTATTTGGAATTACCACAAAAGGATCTTTTATATTTTGTTTTTATCAGAATTTCGCTTTTTTAAAATTTCGGTTACTATAGACACAACTCGTTCTTTACTTGCTGTTCGTTGCCGTGAACTGTGTAATAAATTTGTGTTAAGTCGCATATTTACTTGTAAGTTCGAAAATACAAATATTTACGACAAAGTTTTCAGAAAACACCAACTTTTTTTTTCATTTCCAGGTTAATGGGAGATAAATATCTCCCATGTAAATGGGAGATACGCATTTCCTAACGATAACAATACTGTATTTCTCCAAAACCAACTAAATATAAAAAAGAAATGGAGAAAGCAATAATAAAAGGTATTATGATCCAACACAGAATTTTTAGAATTATTAGTGTCTAAAAAAAAACAAAAAAGACATAGGGACCAAGGTGTGCACAAACAAAAGGAAAGAAAAGCAAAGGTTAGTTTTTTGAATGAACCTTGAGCGTCTTTTTGTCGGCATTTCCTAGATTAAATGCCGAAGAGACCGTCGACAGTTCAATGAACGCCAAAAGGTGCATCTATTTTTTGCACACCTTCAATTGTTTCACAACACGTCGTTTGAGCGACGTGACAAACCATATCGCAACGTGACAAATGACATACTGACGAGTGAGAATGGTGCAGTTATCTACAACAATAATCAGCAACATTGAAATTAGCAATAATTAGCAATATTTACAGCAAACTGGGCACCGAACCCGTGTATTTTTGCAAACAAGGCAGGTAGATTTTAATTTTGATGCATATTAAAGTGCTTATAATAATAAACTGAAAATATGTTTCATACGCAGGAACTGCAGGAATAGGCGGAGCAGACAACTCTGTCTCTGAGCTGCAACAGTTACTGCTTTTCAACTTCTCCTCATGGTCAAACTCAAATCTCAATGCACCGACTCTACCTATTAATTTTTTTAAATATTGTTTTTTATTTATTATTATATTATTAAATTTTATTTTATTATTTTTTAAAAATTTGCCGCCCATAATTATAATAGTATAAATAATATAAATATTATAAATAATATAAATATTAGTATATTATTTTTTATTTTGTTAATTTACTAATTTTTTAGACTTTGCCACCCATAATTATAATTATATAAATATTATTATATTATTTTATTAATTTATTAATTTTTTTTAACTTTGCCGCCAATAATTACTTCGAATAATGTAATGCATATGTGACCACCGGGCTGCTATTTAACCATCAATATTTTATTTCCCTTTTTTTCTAATTTAACGATTAATTATCATCAGTTTTCAGCCGCTTTTCTGTCATTTTTAATAGTTGCCATTAGCAAATTTTAATTTTGACGCATATTTCCTGATCAAATAAGTAACTGAAAATACATTTAGCACAGAAGAATTGAACGCAGCAAGACAAATCTGCACGTAATTTTGTCACTGTGTTTTTACTGGAAAATACATTTTTAGCACATGAAGAATTGAACGCATCAAGACAATCTTATTGCCCGTTATTTTGTCACGTGTTTTTGGACGTGTTTTATGGACTAGCATTTCACCATCACTATCTTATTCCCCTTATTTTGTCACGTGTACAGGATCACGTGCTTTTAGACATGGACTACCATTTCACCATCACTACCTTATTCCCGTTATTTTGTCACGTGCTTTTAGACACGGACTACCGTTTCACCATCACTACCTGAATCCCCTTATTTTGTCACGTGCACAGGATCACGTGCTTTTAAAAACGGACTACCATTTCACCATCACTACCTTATTGGCGTGCTTCCTTTTATCATCATTTATCGACACTGGTAAAAGGATTTACCAAGCTCTTTCGTTGTTATTGTTCTTCTTCTTCTATATGATGAGGCATACAGATAACCATTAAACTACAACCACCACTTAGGGGTGGATTGTAGAATAGCCATTGTGCCAGAAACTGATAGTGCCATTGGCTATGGCCAGAAAATAGTAGTTCATCCACTTTAAAATGTTAACAATATGTTTAAAAATAATTGAATCTGTTTCTATGGAGGGTCGTGATTGACCCCCAAATCGAATCAGTCCCAATCGACCGACTCTTACCAGTATTTTCCATCGAAACTTCGCCACTAGTGACTCAATCATAGTAATGTAGCTGCTACCAGCACACCATCACAATCACCATCTTATTGGTGCTTTGTTTTTAATCATGGTTATATAATATACCGTCAATTATTAGCAGCTGTTTGTCATTTTTAATGGTTGCCATTAGTAATCTTTTTAAAAATTCCTAAATTTGCGGCGCGAATTAAACATTTTATATTTTTTATATTATATATTTTATATAATTAAATATTTAATATTTATATATATATATATATATTATATATATATATATAGATAAATAAATTATATAAATTATAAATATATATAAATGTGTAAATAAATAAATAAATTATAAAAATAAATTTAAATACCGTCAATTATTAGCAGCTATTTGTCATTTTTAATGCTTGCCATTAGTAATTTTTTTTTAAAAAATCCTAAATTTGCGGCACGAATTCAACATTTTATATTTTCTATATTACATATTTTATATACTTAAATATTTGATTTACCGCTAGTCTAAATTTTAATGGATATTTCCTGCTCTCAATAAAGAAATTTAAACATGCTTTCAGACATCCGGTCATGGCGAAACTCAAGTCCCAATCGACAGCTCCCTCTAAAAAAAACTTTTTAATGTAACTTTACTGCTTAATTTAACTTCGAAGAAGGTAATGGATCTGTTGCCAGCAGGCTACCATTTCACCACCACTACATTATTATTATTTTTTAAATCATGAGTTATCGATACCATCAGTTAATGACAGTTTTCTTGTTTTTTTTTTTTTTTCGGTTGCCAGTAATTAGTCTTTGAGGACATCTATTTTGGGAAATTAGAAGGATATCGTTTTAACATTAAGGCCATGTGTTGGGATCCAGTAAATGGCATAATTCATATAATAGTCGCAGTTTAAATTTTTCAAAAAAATGAACTATGTACAAACATATCGATCTAATTGTACTAGCAGCAAATCAAATATTTAAATATACCCCGCGTCGCGTATTTAGGAATAAAAAAAAATTCTAAAGACAAACATTAAAAATGACAAAAAGCTGGTAATAACTGACGGTATATTATATAACTATAACTATAATTATATAACTAATGATTAAAAACAAAGCACCAATAAGAAGTGGTGATAGTGACTGTGATGGTGCGCTGGTAACAGCGCACCATCACAATTATATTAACTTGATACAATTCTAAGGTAATTGAAACACCTATGCTAGGCCATGAGTTTGGACGAAAAACACAAAAGCTCGTTTTTTTGCCGTTAAATATTGGTTCCCTCGAAAAGAAGAATCGAACCTTAAATCAATGAGGTATTCGGGGGAGAGGGCTCCCGGGTTTCACCCCCCCTCCAAATTTTTTCGATTTGTATAACCATAACAAAAATACATACAAACAAATTTTTGATACATTCTTTTTGAACATTAAACCCACTTCACTAAATAGACCCCCCCCTCTCAAATATAAAATATTTGGCTTGGAACGGGGGTCAGTGGCGTGACTCTGTAAGCTCAGCCAGAGTCCGACCCAGCTCTAAGTGGCTACCCGGAAAAATCTGGGGAATGTAAACAGGAACGGTGTGCGTAAGCAGAGGACGGATGGCCACAACCCCCCTCCTCCCATTGCACTTCCTGGATGAAGGGCCATGAAACGGAGCTCAGCACCACAGGTAAGGACTGTATAATCCAGTGCCGTATTCTTTACCTTTATAAAGTACTACTATAAAATACTCCGAGATTTTTTTTTTTAAATGAAAAAACTTAATCTATAGGCCTTACAAAGTCCTGAAACTGACCTATGATCACGAACTCCTGCTTTAACAACCCCCCCCCCAAAAAAAAAACAAATCCAAAAAAAATACAAAAATACTTTGACAAATCCAAAAAAATACAGCTTCTTTGCTAAAATTTTAATTCAAGTTTTTTTAAAATTTATTTTTTATTAATATAAAGGGTATTAGAAGTTGAATTTCTATACGAATGAGCCCCCTCTCAAGTTTATAGGGTCATCCGTTCCCTTCTACGTGGCCGAAAAAAACAAAAACAATAAACAATGAACGGAAGACATTTTTTTAACTATAGACAATACCATAGCCTTGTCTCTGGCAGTGCAGGGTAAGTGAAACATTTTTTTCCTCGTTTTTCATGATGGGGGGGGGCTCAAAAGGAGCCCCCCCCCATTTTGTGTGACATTTTGTTACTGCATTAAGGATGCAGTAACAAAATGAACCTCATTTCATCATTTTTCATGATGAGGGGGGGGGGGCTAAAAATTTCCATGAGTCCTGAGTCCTGAAAAAACAAAAACAATAAACAATGAACGGAAGACATTTTTTTAACTATAGACAATACCATAGCCTTGTCTCTGGCAGTGCAGGGTAAGTGAAACATTTTTTTCCTCGTTTTTCATGATGGGGGGGGGGGGGCTCAAAAGGAGCCCCCCCCCATTTTGTGTGACATTTTGTTACTGCATTAAGGATGCAGTAACAAAATGAACCTCATTTCATCATTTTTCATGATGAGGGGGGGGGGGGCTAAAAATTTCCATATAGATATTTTAATAGATATAATTCCGACGAAAAAAGGTGGTTTCAGAGGGCCCCAAAATAACAGCCAAATCTTTTTCACCATTTTTTCATTTTTTTTTCACCGAAAAAACATTTTTTTTTCACCGGGCCAAATTGAAAACTTTATTGGTAATAGGGGTTACATCTGCTACGTATACTTTGATTACAGTTGACAGTAAAATATGAATTAGTGTTTTTACACATACGTGCGTAATCCTATGGGTAGTTAAATTAAGGTACATGGGTAAAAATCTTCTTCAAACTTAAATGAGTCCTTTCACTCTAGGCGTCCAAAAAAATCTCTAAAAACCGTCAGGATCTCCGTCTAAAATCATCAGTTAAATGAACGTAATTTCTAATTTTACACTAAAAACATTTCTTCGATAAGAGGAGATCAGCTAACCACTCAGCTTTCAAATTGTTTGATCAATCCGAAAGTGTTCCGACAAATGAAGGGATTTACCTAAACAATTTACTTTTCATGCTGATTCGAATGCAAAAATTAAATTTCGATAAATATTGAGGTTAGGTTAGATTAAATGAAACAAATTAAATTAGGTAACTGTTGCAGGTGGTAGCCAAGTGGTAGCAGGTGATCTTGACCTTGAAAACTCAAAATAGGCATTTCCCGTCCCAATTTTTTTTTGTTTAATTTTAATCGCGTTCCTTGGGCAAATGTTGACTAGAGACTGCCCTAATATGTGCAACCTTGACCATAAAGTCTCAAAAGGGGCATATTTCTGGCCCATCCTTTTTGTTTTAGTGAGAGTTCCTTCGGATAAATTTTGACATGAGATTTACCCCCACATTTTTAGGAATATAATTAGGCTAAGCATGTGTTTTGGGGATTGAGGGGGTAGCAGCTCCCTTTTTATTGTTTTTAGTACCTTTTTTCATATACCTACCCGGGCAGAAGATAGGACAGACACACTCTCCAAGAATAAGTTTTTTTTTTCGCAAAAACCCTCTTAAAAGGGGTTTTTCAACCCTGTTAAAGCACTCTTAAAAGGGTGTTTCAGGGCTTTTTTTTTTTTAGCAACGACCCTCTGAAACATTTTTGAAGTACTGTTATAAAAATTTAAAATTCCGCATACAAAAAGGAGGGTAAAAAGGAGTTACCCACACCACCCTCTATGACATCCTAAATTTTCTTGAATTTGAGGGCACTTGTTATTCAAATTACCAGATAATTTTTTATCAGTCACCACCCCCCCCCCCCCCCGCTAAAGAGATTATAATCCCCCCCTCCCCCCAAAAAAATACTGGGTGCGGGCTTGGTGAGGGAGACAGCAGCCCTGTACTTTACCTGTGTCCTGTCAATCGCTCTTTATGCTAAAATTTTACTTTGTAAAAACGGTTTCGACATATTAATCAAAGAGTCAGTAAGGCTTCAGCCACACTTCAACTTGAGCACACAAATCGGGTAGTTTACTGGGTGGCTGCCCTCCTCATATTTAGAACGATTTAGAACGATAGAACGATTTTCGTTCTTTAACGCCGCTTTTATTTTCATTAAAAAAAATAAAGTCTCGACGTACTTGGAATAATGCTTATTCAGAATAATAATTCAATACCATTACACTAATCTCAATATTCATTATCAATCAATTATTAGTCTGATACCGATATTAATTATGATTGGAAATGTACGCTAAAAAGAAAATATGAGAACAACAAATTATGTTGAACAACATTGCTTTATTTGTGCTGTAAGAGCACAAATAAAGGAGCCGTCCTGGCTAAGGAGCCGTCCTGGCTAAGTGGACACGCGCTGGGTTGAGAGTTCTTTGTCCAAGGGGCACGGGTTCGATCCCTGGCGGGGACAGTTTCTTGGTTTGGGACGCGGGTCAGTGGTGTGACCCTGTAAGCTTAGCCAGAGTCAACCCAGCTCTAAATGGGTACCTGGAGAAATCTGGGGAAGGTAAGTAGGAAGGGTGTGCGAAAGCACAGGATGGCTGGCCCCCAGCCCCCCATTGCACTTCCTGGCTGAAGGCCATGAAACGGAGATCAGCACCGCCGGTTTGGATCTTAAGGGTCTAGTGCCACCATACTTACTTTTACAACGCTTTTGATTTTATTTATTTTTCTTTTTTTAGGTGTCAAGTGATATACCCTTCTCACAGGGGCCAATGACACGACGCCGACATGTGGTAAAAATCCAGTCATTCTCAAAGAAGCGAAAATGTTTTTTTTTATCAGGAGCTTAGTCAACACGATCGTCCTCCTTTGTAAGAAAAAAAGGGGAAACTTAATGAAAGGGATTAAATGGCGAAGTAATGAACAATGGGTGAAGATGGAGCATGCAGAGTTTTGCTAACCCAAGGCAACATGGTACCACGGTGAGCTATCAGTGTTCTATGAGAAATTACCCGTCAAATACATAAATACTATCGACCTGACATCTATATAAAACACTGACCTTGTTGATTTGTCTGCTCAGGTACTCTTTGATTTTTCATCTTGTTATTTGCATATCTGTACCCGCTAGATGGGTGACGATTCTCAGATGGATGATTTTCATGATGCCTCCCAGAGGGCGGTCCCAAAGGTGGGAAACTGTTGGGAGATAGCAAGTTCCAGCCAGTCAGGTTCCTTTCTGATGAGTTCCTTGGCATCGCGGCCGGCTCCTCGTCTTTAGTGCTAAGCTGACTGGCAGAAAGAGAACGATGGAAATCGGGATTCATTGGAGATCTAGCGACGGATCGCTGCTGAAAAATGACAAATAGAACAATCGAATAAAAATAAACAATTCTTATAATATACAGATATATTTTAATTTTTACAAAAAAATACCGTAGACAATATATGATTTGAGTTTTACGAATTCTTTTTCTCGCCTTAATAAAATTAGAGGTAAGCGGAAACCAAAAAAAGAGCAAAGGCCCCTCAGAATTTTCTTTTGTCTTACAGAATTCAGGTTAAGAACCTTCGATACCAAAAATGTCCATTTTATGAGTCTCAGCGTCGGCTGACAGTCTCAAAGACAAAGGACCCATTAGCTCAATTTCTCGGCACCACATGAAGCTTCCGAAGCAATTTTGGTATAAACTGACAAGGTATCTTAGATGTTTCAACAGTTTGAAAAGATAACGAGAGGCTAGTTAAAAACAAAGGAGTCGTATAACCTCTTATCAAATTATAGTTGTAACGCTGGCTAATCAGTGTAGATACAGCATAAATAATGTACAACCTGTGTCCACAAAGATACCCATCAAAGCAGTTAGCACAATAGGAAACTTCAAAAGCTATCAAATTATTCAATGAGATTTCTTTTGAGCTGATTATTAATGTTTTCCGAGCAGGTATACTAGAATATTTTTAGGGACTGTCGTTTCCAGAACCTTAAAAAGAAAATTCTGCTTCGTTCAAAATTCAAAAACAAAAAAATTTACGCTTTCTAATCCATTAAATTTGAATATCTCTATCTCTTGCACAAAACTGGAGAAGTTAAGTGATTTTTCTAAGATTTCTGGGAAAGTAGGTGTGGGATTTTAGTTTTCTGTCGTTTATTTGGATCTCTTAGCTATGCAAGTTATGGCAATACCGCCCAACTACTTCTGAGTAGTTTGGCCACACAAACTAAAAAGACTGTAATGGACGAGATAGGCTAAATTTTTTAGGGTATCAACGACCTTAAACAACATAATTACTGTCATAGCAATAATCTAAAAAAACAACCTAAGTAATCTAAGTAATTATCTAACAAATTTTGGATTTTTCGGTCTTCTTCGACGTAAGACCGCTACAGGATTGCATATATGGAGGGTTAAATATTGAACTGAATGAAGTAAAAAAAAAGACCTTTTCTTTTTCAACTAAATTTAGTGTTTTGTCTTTTCTCCTTTCTCCGTGTTTTTACCCTGTCAACTTTGTTGTTCATCAGAGACTGGTACGAAAATAAAAATAATGAAAAACATGCGTAACTGGAGATTGATTTACGGATTGTTACTACAAAAACAAACAAACAAAAAAAATTTACATATGAGACATATGAGTTGTACGAAAAGAAAGAATAATAAAACAGAATGAAATGGAGATTGATTTCCAGTTCATTATAAAAAAAAAATAGACGTCTAATAAGTATATATATTTAGATTTTCATTTTCCAAGTATCCACATATATCCTACATGCGGGGATACTCTCTCTATCCCTTTCATGAAAGACGGTTGGGGACCGCGGACCCCAAAAGGAAAATTTAAATAGGCGGTCCGAGTGCTTTTAGAAAGGAGGATGTCAATCAGAGAAAAGCTCCGATGTCTATCAGAGAAAATCAAGAAAAGCTCCCTTTACAATTATCTGAAAAAGGCAAACGATGGTCTAAACTGTAAAGAAGATAAGCATAAAGTGGATATTGATGTGGCAATCAGAAAAACTGAGAAGCGTATAAAGCACAATCGGTAGATCTTTTCTAACAAATAAAAAAAGGGATATATGCAACTACCCTGTCACCGCATCAAGAATGAATCACGGTTTTACCTCAAACGATGTTAAAAAGCTGACCTTTCAACTTGCTTTTGCGAATGAAATTGAAACACCACTATCTTGGACAGAACGAAACAGTGCTTCAAAAGACTGGCTTATTGCTTTTTTGAAAACGAAACCCCAATATCTCACTTCGTGTACCTGAGCCCACTAGCCAAGCCCGGGCAAGTGGCTTCAACAAAGTAGTTGTTTTAAAAGTTTTTTGATAATCTACTTGATGTCTAAGGCAGGCATCAGTTTACAGCTGAGCGAATATGGAATGTCGATGAGACGGGCGTCTCTACGGTTTTGAACCACCAGGAGTTGTGGCACCAACAGGTAAAACAGACCGTCTCTACTGAGCGAGGAGAAAATACAACATTGGTTTATTTCATCAATGCAATTGGCGGACCACCAGTTTTTATTTTTCACGAAAAGAATTCAAGCCTGAGATGATACGAAGAGGTCCTCCTGGCTCCCTTGGCCTTGCACACCCGTCGGGTTGGGTGAACAGCAAGACTTTTTTGTTGGCTCTACAACATTTTTGGAAATATTGCCGCTCTTCAAAAGATAATCCCCACCTCCTTTTGCTTGATAATCACGAATGTCACCTTGATCCAAGATCCTTGATCCTTATGGTAAATGTTCACGTAAGTTCTCGTAACACCGCAAAACAGGCAGAACCAGGATACTCACTGACACTCCAGAAAAGGAAGAAATTGAGGCAAAAAAGCCTGAAAAGGGGAGAGAGAAAACCTTAACCAACCAAGAAGTCACCCGTGGTAGAGCTCAAAGGAAGGATGATTCATCTGATGAGTCATTACATCTTGGTGAAGAAGACAACAATGATGACCTGCCGTTCAGCCCATCTTCCTTGTCAGTAGGAGATTACGTCCCCTTGTCAGTTTCAGCTACGAAAGTCAACTCGCTGCTATGTTGGCTTAGTGCAGGAGATTGCAAAAGGTGAAGATACGATTAGTTTCATGCGCAAGAAAAGCGAAAGGTTTGTCTTCCCCAAGGCAGAAGATGTTACAAATGTCGATAATAATGACATTCTCCAAAGTATGGCCAAAACCTTTTTCCTGTGGAGGAACTAGCAGAGTGTTTCAAAGCTTTCACTTTGAATTTGACTTCTCACCATAAGATATGGCTTAATCAAGCAATCTTGTAATTTTTATAATTTTGTACATCTGTATTCAAAAAAAACTAAAAAAGAGAGAAAAAAACCAAACTGTTTCATAGACGAATTTACTGGTGTACAGGACCGCCGGTAGATTTTTGGCAATTTTTTTTTGCTTGTCCGGTTCAAGCCCCAGCCTGTCCGAACTAACCCCACAAGGTGGGGTTGGTTCGGACACTTTGACCAAAATTATAAATGCAGATTTTGAGAAAATTCAAAGAACAAAAAAAAGCTGGAAAATTTATCAAGAATTCCTTATTCTGTGAGGTATCTAGAGAAAATCAAATTTCAGTTTTCTATTCATAAACAAATGAGATAGTTATGATCGCCCAATTTTGTCCGATTCAACCCCACCTCCTCATTCAACCTCAACCTCCGATTCAACCTCAACCTCCCCTACCGGCATTACGTAAACTATACGATTCCCTGCCATTAAACAGTCCACTTCAACCCAATAGGCTAGTATAATCTATAGATACTGCACATTCCTTCAAAAAGTGGCTTTTAAATATTGTAAAAGAAAATTTGCCGGCCAGAACTCCACACAAGAAAACATGTTAAGAAAAACAATTCTTACTTGATAATATTAAAAACAATTCTATCTTGTGTAAGCATTGGTTTGCGGCTCCCACGAGGTTTATTTCTTATTTATTTATATCGTTGCTTTTTTTTTTCAATATATATATAGTAAGTGATTAAAATAGTGAGTCCTGCCACAAACAAATCTGTATAGATTTTCACGTGGTAGGTCTGTTTGACCTACCACGTTATGTTTTTTTTTTTTAAAAGAATATTGGTCTTTAATAAAAATGAATTTCTCTCTCTCTCTCTCTCTATGCAGAATAATCATAGTTTTTAACACATTTTGCATGAGGCTAACCTTTATGTTCACTCATTTCATTATTTTACACTTTTTCTACCAAATTTCAGGACTTTTTGTGGATTCTCTAAGTCTGTTCAGTTTTGAAAAACGTGCTCAAACAAACGCCCAAACGCCATCTTCATAACCTAACCCAATTTCTCACTAATTTTTCTTTTAACCTGATATGAGAAATAATTTAGATGGCGTTGATGGTGTTTCATTTGCATTGGCGCCATTGCGGTTTGTACATACTGGCATCTATAAACAAATTCTGTCGACCCCATTCATTTCAGTACGAATTTAAAAACTTAGAAATTGCTTATCGAATCCATACTTTTTTTTTTGAGAAATTTCGTAGAAAAAGTGTAAATAATGAAACATGCTAAGAAAGGTTAGCTTCATGTATTATTTGTTAACTATGATTATTCTGCATATTATAAAATAAGAATTATTTTCTTAAAATGTTTCCTTATGTGGAGTAAGGCTCCTGGGCAAACACAAACGATTTCGTCAAATCTGATCCAAAACATGAGTAAACCAATATTCATCCTCACAGATGTTCGCCTGGAAAAATCAAGCTGTTGAACCGAAATTCGCCTCGAATCAGAACTTTAGTTTTTAAAAAGTCGTAATATATCTGTTCGGTCAGCATTCCTCTCAACACACTTAATACTAAAAGCAATTATTGGACTAGTTTAGAAAGATTTGTTGAGGTTTTTTTTTGGGAGGTAGGGGGCTAAAAAAAAACTTTAAAACGCATGAAAAATTTGTTTATATTCATTTTTGCTACGTTTTTTTTTACAGAAAATAAATTAATAATAATCATATCAAATTTAAACGAACTGAAATTACCACCAACAGGAGTAGAGCCACCACCATCCTAAACTTGCTTAAGGTCGCAATGTCTTTTGAGCTTTATTGAAAACGATTTTTATTCCGAATAGGGTGGGTTTTCATCCATCAGCAAAATTAGTTTAGAAAATTTTTTTGAGCGAGGGTGGGGAGGGGAGTAAGTAGTCAGTAACTTATCAAACGAATAAAAAAAATATCAGACAATTTTTGAATTTGCATGTAATTAATAGATAAGTTTAATACCAAAAGTACCTTTGCTTGAACGTAAAAAAAACGTGAATAAGTTAACAGAGACTGATAATTTAAGTCATTTGAGCTTGTTTACTCCTCTGTTTTATCAGTTAATTATTCAGTTGTTATATCAGTTATAGAGTGAAATTTAGTTTTTTTCGTGAAATTTAGTATTATTCAGTTGTTATTTCAGTTATAGAGTGAAATTTCACAGTTAAACTATATACCACAAAGAAAGTTCTTTTTTTATTAAGGAAACCCTCTTTTTAAACTTTTATACCTATAAGTCATTTCCGTTCATATTAAACAATTTCTGATAATAAATATTAAAAGATGGTAGCATAAAAACGAGAGAGCAATAGGAATTAATATAAATGAAAGATCTTAAGCCGAACTGACCATCCATGACAAAAAAAAAAAAAAACAAAGACAGAAATCTCAATGAAAAACAAACAAACGGGATTACGGCCAGTAGAAAGAAAAGATAAAAACCCAAACGACGCGAATATTTCGCCTGCATAAAAACGCTCATGAAACAAAGATAAAAACTAAAATAACCTAAAAAACAAATAAAATCCAAAACCAAGAACTAAAAACAACCAATATTAGGATGTTGCAACTTATCCACATACTTCACAGAAGAAGTTAATAGAGTCACTTCGATGAGAACACCAAAGCAGGTGGATAACATAATATAAAATGGAAATGAAGTTAATTACTCATTTAATTAGAGTTAATTAATTACGAAATAATCGTTTGTTTGCTACTATTACTGCAACTCTCCTAGGTCTTGTATTTAATCTCGTCCCCTGGTGATTTTGTAAAATCATAATACCCCCATTAACTTTTGGTTCACTTTTCAAAAGAATGTTATAACTACTACTACTACTAACAACTCACCGCAGCACCAAGCCGCCTGAGGCCAACACAGCTACGCTCCTCCTCAATCCCAATCTATTCAAAACCTCCCTTTTTACACCCGCCCACGAAGTTTCCGTTTCCTTTAAATCTTTCTTTATGATATCCTCCCATCCCAGACGAGGACGACCTGCTTTCCGTTTAGCCCTAGAATGTTATAAATTGGGTACAATATTCAAATTCCCTGTATCTCTATTTATTGAAATATTAACAACATATTTTTTTTATTTCATGGCATCCCTTGCCCACTCAGTAAAACCTTTATCATTAGAAATGACCGTGGCATCATCGATTGTACATCAATGGCCAAATGTACATAACTGTGTCACAATGGTACAATTGAGCAAGCCTCCTGAAACCTTTATTTCGGCTTTAATTGAACACATTTTCTACCACCCTGACCATTGATGTACATTTCGATTATGCCACGATCATTATATATAATATAAAGCTTATAAAACATTATCCAAACTTATGAAAACAAGATTCTTATTTTGGCAGTACTTCTTACGATTATTTTAGTTCTTAAAATTATTTTATCATTTTAGTTTTTATTATTCTTATCTATTTTTTTGTTTAGGCCTAGTTCAGTAGCCTGGAAATGATAATATGCAGTGTTAATATCTTTTAAAAGAACTTGAACTTGACTTGAAAATACCAAAGAAAATAGAAAACAGAAGATAAAAAGTCTTTGACTCTTTAACATGGTCACAATAGAAATTGATTGTAATCTCCTTAGCCTTAAGAGCTGGCCAGACAAGATCGATTCCAAAAAGCTCTTCTGTGGACAAGGTAAATGGGTATTCCAATGCATTTTAGGGGTGTAAGGGTATAAATCAAAAATTTAAAAATTACTTCTAACATTGCTCGTAACATATGCACCAGCATTGATCATATAATTAAATTCTCACAGCTCTTTGAGAGACAAGTTTATCATTAGTACCAATTAAGTGCTAGTGCTGGCTGTGTAGGGTTACCTAGCAGAAATGGACACAAACCGAAAAAAAAAAAAAAACGCTTATATCAAGTTTAACTTGAAATTTTTTACATTCTAATCAAAGTCCAAAAATAAAATTTTTAAAAAAATAGTTAAAATGCCTCTTGTTATTCCCTTTCGGTAAAAGTGAGTCTTAAATACGTTCTGAGACCACACTGGCGCTTCATGACGTTTTGACAAAACGAAGAAATCAAAAAAAAAAAAAAAATAAAAAAAAAAAAAAAAAAAGGGTGATTTTCCAAAATATCCCCATTTGGATGATATTCCAAAATATCCCCTTTGTCTTTTTTTCTCACTGGCTGAAAATCCTTCTTTTATTGTCAAAGTGAGTCTTTATTTTGTTTTTATCTTATTTCCTCTCTAAACAAAAAAGAAAAAAAAAGGAGACACATCACAACTACCTATACAAGTGATTTTCCTTGTTTTTCCAGATGGAGGGGGGGGGCTCATAGAGCTCATAGACTGATTCGGAATTTTGACCATGGCAGTTCTAATAGTGCGCTACTTATTTTGACCGACAACATTTTCAAGGGTGTTTTTTACAGCTTCTTCTTAAGAAATGTCAATAAATTTATTTTCGTTAGTACTTTTTTTTCCTTTTAGTTTTAAAATGAATAATCATTTAATTTCCTGACTCTGCGTCAAATGGCCGTTCTTCTAGATTTGAAAATTTAATTTGATAGTTACTTTTGACTCTAAGAAGGGCACTAGAACTTTTAACTTCGAATCGGGTGAGCATTCTCCTAAGTTTTTACGACGAAGTAATCAGATCAGAAAAACAAAGAAGAAATCCATAGAGGCCACCTCGTTCTTTACTAAGGGTCCCTAACTGGGAGCTCTTGATAATTTCCAATGAAATTAAACTTAAAACTAATACTCATTAAATTTCCTGAATCAGCGTCAAATGACAGTTCTTTTGTATTTGAAAATATACTTAAAAACGCGCTGTTTTATTCTCGTTACTATGGGCTAGGATTTTGCTAGGAGGTTGCAGCAATTGCTGCAACCACGATGAAAATGATTTTCCTCCCTTCTTCTCCTTGTTTAAATTATGGACGGAGAGGTTTCACATAATCTCATCACTATAATCACATTCCGGAACCATGCAATGGGTTGCTGCAACTGGGATCGAACTCCAGTCCTATAATACCAAGCAGTTATCAATCCTACTATGCCACCACAAGACGAGAGCCCTTCCCTCATAGTATCTTTATAATCTTGAGAATGGATGTACTTGCATGGTATAGCCCGACCACTCAAGTTGTTCATTCATTGATGCATTGTAGAAATGGATTTTTTCGTTAGTTTCTTTCAGCTTAGCGTGAGACAAGACAAGGAGAAGTGATAGAATAGATGGAATATACAATTTGGGTTATATATTTGCATATTAGGGGGGGGGGTTGTAAATTATTTGGACAATGTGAAGTAGAAAACAGTTTCTTACTTCATAATATGCAGAATAATTGTACCTAATACATTAGGCAGACCTGGTATACTCCATCCCCGCCCCCCCTCATGTGCAAATATATAGCCCAAATTTGTTTCTAAAGTATTACATTTTTATCATACATAGTTATATTTCCTTAGGATTGAGCGTCAGAGAAACTGATTCTACTTAGATGAAGAATATTAGGCCGGGGGCATATCATACAAGTACCGAATGGATTTATAAGTGATGAGTTGGGAACGTTGGGGTAGCTGGAGGTTTAGGGTGGCTGGAGGGTTTAGGGTTCAGACTTACCTGTGAAGAGACAGGAGGGTTGGGTGTTGCAGGTACAATAAAAATCTGTTGTTGTTTAATCGCAGGTGATCCTCGATCACTGCTACTGACGTCATCTTGCACGTCACTAACTGGACTAAGCGACACAGGGGATGTTACAGGAAAATTCTGCCTCACCCATTCCCTATATTCAACTACGTCATCTGTGATTCGTATTATCCGACCCAGTATACTGAAATAGAGAACCAATTAGATTAAAAGAAAAATAACTGATAAAAAACTCCTCCGAGGTGATCTTATTGAAACTTTCAAGCTATGTCACAAGTACTACAACAACACTGGATCAGAGGAAATACTCTTCCTCAACACAAATAATCTGCGAGGATACAACTTTAAGCCAAAACAAAACACCTTCAATACAAAAGTTGGAAGGTGGGCCTTCTGAATCCGAGCAGTCAAGGAATGGAACAACCTCCCGCAAGAAGTAGTTATGGCTGACTACCAATTCTTTCAAGAATAGTATTGACAAGTTTTTTAGTGAATGTAAATTTTTTTTATAGAGGTAAAAGCCTTTTTATTGCAGAATATTATTATTAATATTAAATAATTGTATCAAAAGCTTTTCAAAAATGAAACAAATTTGCGGCCAGGCTCTGGTCAAATCGCTAAACTGAAAACCGTAACGTGATGCTGCAGGACGGGCAGCAGTTTTCTTCTATCTGGTAGAAAACTTTACAATCAGGCTTAATTCTCCAGGTTGTCAATAGCTACCCATAGCTTATTTAATTTCCTGCCTGGGCAGTCTTTTTGAAAACAAGTTTTTAATTTTTGGTTATCATGGGCTAGAGTTCAATTTTTTTTAGGTCTTAAGGAACAACCATGATTTTGACTGCACTGGCAAACAGTCACAGGAAAAACTTTTGAGTATACTAGCAACTCGCAGCACCAACTTAAAATCTGGCATATTAAAATAAATTTACAAGCAACAAATTTAATTATTTACATTCGATTTAACTATTTATTAATTTAATTATTTTAAATTTAAATATTGAATTTAATTATTTATTAATACAAGCAAATAAACTTACAAGAGAGCGAAAAACTGAAAATAATGGCTAGGTTTGATTTTTTCATTGTTTGATGAACGGTTTGAACGAAGATCCAGAAGTCATTTGCCCCCCCCCCTCCCCACCAATTGACACCACTATATTTTACTGTGGGAAGCATGCACCACAACATTACTTCTTAATTGGTGAAGTTATGTCTTATAAATAGGAAGTTATCTTATAAATTGGTGAAGTTAGATAATAGTGTAGTTTTTGGGCAAATAAATTCAATAAGAATCCTGCATTTTTGCAACATAGAGGGCAACGGTGTTAACGATGCTAAAGAATACCACCCTTCAATTTTTCTTATTCAGGCTGCCATTGAAGCTAAGCCCAATCGCAGTTCAGGACAGGGTGATGTGGCTTCTTCTTATCATCTTCTATTTACTAATACAGCATACTGCAGTTTGACCTGGATAGTGTGTAGCTCTTTTTTTAGATATGGGTTCCAAGGGCAAAGGTTTTAGATTAAACAAAATCAATTGGCTATCTTAGAATTTCCACTTTCCTGACATCTTGACCATGTTTAAAGCACGATTACCGCCCCTAGTCATTTACCACTATTTATAGTGATTATTCATGTTGCTAAAACACAAAATCACTAAATCAGCGCATAAACCACTAGATCATTGAAGAGAATAAGTAAATTAACCAAAAAAATCACTAAAATTTTGTGATTTTGTTCACCAGATGACAACCTTGGTTTAAAGTACTTAAGTACCGAAAATACATTTTTTTGAGAAAAATTACATCTTACTTTAATCTAATACCTTTTTGCTCTTAAAAAGGGCACTAGAACTTTTAATTTCGAATCGATTGAGCATTCTCTTAAGTTTTTACGACCATTCCTTAAATACACAAAGTAATGAAAAGAAGAAAAAACCGAAAGAGACCACGTCGCTCTTTACTATCTACTTCATCCCAACTGAGAGACGATTGATAAGGAGGTTGATAAAGGAGAAAGGGTCGCAATTTGAAGTGTGTTCCCACATCAAAGAAGAGCAATAAAATTCGATAAAAACACTCTTACCCCTTGGATCCATCTTGGGTCTTTTCAAAATTTTGAAGTTTTTAGTACAGTACCATATTTTCGTCAGTGTTGCCACGTTGAGCCGTGGACAATTAATAAGAAAAACAAATTGGTTAAGTTTGAAAGCGCTGTTTGTCTATAAAACTAAGCAGTAATAGTCTGTTAATTTCCAACGACAACTGCAACTTCAAACGGAAGCTATACCTTCTTCAGTTGTTGCATGCTATCTGTTTTTGATTTATTTTTTTGCTGATTTTTCGCCCACACGTTTTTTTTTCGGCGTGCAACAAAAATGGCGTAGCTGCATGTGGAGGTCTTTTTCAACCAAAAATTGAATTCTTAAGTTTCTTATCGAATCCCATTTTTACTGTCCTTGTACGTCAGTCTAGTTTCTCTAAATTGTGCATAGAACTACAAAACAGAATTTAATTCCACTGTCTTGGGCTGAAACGGAGGTAGAAACCCAAATTCTTTCTTCGGTGTATTGGCTAAGTATGGTATTACGTACTCGACTTAAAAGATCATGTATCAAAACAATAAGCTTTACGAAGAATACGGTTCGTTACCCCTGTCCAGGGTGATAGATCAGGATGAAGGGCTGGGAGTCTTACTTCACATTTTAACAATATAGGTTAATAGGTCACTTATAAGTTTGGTAACCTTTTGGTTGCCAACCTGGTAACAGTAAAAAAAAAAAAAATGGTAACGTAAAAAAGCTTGGTTACTTTTTCAGTAATCTACCTGGGACAAGCTCTATATTTATCTTTCGTGAATTTGCAGATAAATTGTTCAAGCTAGAAACGTAAATTATGGGAAGAATAATTTTGGGACTACGACGACAAAATGGACTAATTCAAAAACGTTTAATTGAAAAAAGAATGGCTTTTGTATTGAAAAAAAATAGCAAAAAAGAAAATGCTTAAAGAGTGAAAAACACAATAGTTCCTTGGCACAAGGACAAAATTCAGGCTTCCCACAGAGTGCTCCCCTTCCCCCTGAAAGCCGACAAAACTCACATGCATTGAAATACCAAGGAAATAGCTTTGGGCCCAAAAAGCTTTTTTTTAATTATGGCCCTCTCCCCTAGAATAATTTTTATAGGTTCTTCACTCATTGTAATTTTTTGTTCGTTTTTTTACGTTAAATTTTTTATGAGCTAATTATTATTTGTTTTTAAGTTTTAATGTTGCTTTTTTTCCTTCTGTTAATATACTTTCTTTTTTATAAACTTAATTAATCTAAAAGAAATTCTATCATCAAAGGATTTTTTTGGATTTTTGCCGAATTGCTGTAGGTGACAGAGACTAAACAAACTCACTAACAGTTTTGGTCGTTGTCTGTTAATCAAATTAAATTATTTACATCTTTTAATCATTACTCAAATTAAGAATCATTTTACGTTCTTTTGTGAGATTCACGTTGCATAACAACGACTTTTCAAATACGACAGCCATATTTTTATATCCTCGGTGCTTTAATATTCAAATATATATACAATGATTTTCATAAAAATGTTCTCCTTCAGATCATGAAACAAAATATTCGAGTAAAAGCAAAAAAAAACCCTTATTTTTGCTTTACTGTCAAACTAAAAATGAATACTCCCTCTCGTTTCAACACGACTTAAACACTATCTTTCTCCCTTCGGCCCGCTATTTCGGCCACCAACAATATTTAAATAAAATCCTCAGCTTGTCTTGCACAGAAACTAATCGCAGGACTTCCTATTCACTATCAACATTGGTAATAATCCCTATTGTTAACAGAACTCGATTTATTTTACAACATTTTTCTTAATTTTGGTACACACTGGGGTTTGAAAAGGGGGTCAAAACAGGCCCAACAGATGTGGACGGTATAGGGAAACTGAATTATTATGGACAAACAACATTCCATCTGAACTTTTTTGGCCATAGAAACTTTCCATGTCAGCCACCTACAATAATTATGTACAAATGTAGTGCAGATGACAGCTGTGCTTAGTTGATTCTGTGTTTTTCTTGTTTTTCTGTGTTGATTCTGTGTTTTTTCTTGTTTGATATTACACCTATTTTCAACACAATTCTGAATTGTGTTGAAAATCTCTCTCTTACCTCTGGTACATACTGAAGTTTGAGAAGGGGGTTGAAACAGACGTGGAAACAACGACACAGGCATAATGGAAAACATTATGGATATACAACGTTCCATATAAGCTTTCCATGGTAACCTTCAGCAGTAATTATGCAAAAAATTTACTGCAGATTGCAGCTCCAGTTTGTTGGTTTTCTTGCACATGACATTGCATCTATCTTCATCAAAATTTAGATTTTTTATTTCATCTCTTTTCTTACCTCTGGTACATACTGGAGTTTGAGAAAGGGGTGGAAACAGGTCCTACAGCTGTGGTCAAAACAATATAGGCATAACGGAAAGCATCACGAACGTACAACGTCCCATATGAACTTTTCCCTATATCATTACCAGGTTGAAGTGGATCTTCTATGCAAAGAATTGATGGAGATTGGCCGTCATTCAACTGACGCTGAACCTGGAATGAGAATGAACATGTTCACATTGGCAGAAAATTATCATATTACAAATACCAAGGTAATCAGAATCAAGGCCATATCCAGGGGGTCAGGGGGTTTGAACTCCTTCCCCCAGAAATGTTTGTCTGACTCGTAAAAACGTAACAAAAATGGATAAACGCAGATTTTTTATGCGTTTTTTTGTGAGTAACACCTCTCTCTCAAAAAAAAAATTCTTGTGCAAAACACACCCCCCCCCCCAAAAAAAAAAAAAAAAATCCTGGATACGGCCCTGATCGAAATAAAAGCATTATTTTTGCATCCTGTACTCATCTTAGGTCAATTCATACCTGAAAGCTACGATTTTCTCATATTTTTCTTTTAGTTGTTTCAAGATTATGAAGTTTTTAGGGCAGTACTAGCCTTTTGTCATTGTTGCCACGTTGAACCACCGTAATATAGAAGCAGAACTAATTACTTAAATTTGACAACTCTTTTCGTCCGTTAAAAATTCAAATACTAACGGTCTTTTTATTCTTGAAGACAACTACACCTTTAAAGCTAACTCTTCTTTATCTTAGATAATTTCAAAGACCACACTACCTTTCCATGACGATGAATAAAAGTTCAAACAGGGATAAAAATCATTTTCATAGACAGTGGTAAATTTCACAAAAATACTAGGTATTTCGGTCACTACATTTGTGACCGAAATATCTAGTATTTTTGTGAAATTTATCACTGTCTATTAAAAGGATTTTATCCGTATTTAAACTTTTATTTATTGTCTTCTTTATCTTTTTGGTGCCATATGTTTTTAGCTATTTTTCGCGCTGAATTTTAACCTTCCTGACCTTTTTTTTGAATTTGGCACCTGCTGCTACTAAAAACGGCATAACTGCATATGAAGATCTACTTCACTAAAAATTCAATTCCCGATCTTTCCAAGTTGTTTAAGGTACAAATGGATGTGTAAACAATTTAAATATTCAGAATTAATTTTCACTGTCCTTGGTACTTATAAACACGAAAATTGAAGGGAATTCCTTATTCCAAAAAAGTCAAATTCAGCTCTGAATCCTGTGCTTTTGAACACAAAACAAGATAAAGATATGATAATAACAGGACGAGCCGAATTGTTTTCAACCACAGTCCTGCAAATTGGACAAGCTGAATTCATATATACATGGGACAACATATAATTGGGACAATCGGAATTCATAATTTCATATTCAGGGCGAGTGCTCTGTGATTGGCCCTAATTCATAATATGGGTTGAAAATACATATTCATGATAAGCCTTGATTGGATAGTCTAGAGCCGTGATTTTGGGAATATTTTAGTGGGTCATGGGCGGGACGTGCACCCTCCATCTGACAATACTCTAGAGCCTTAATTTTAAAAAAATCATGTAAATGACGTCACATTCACATAGGATTCAACATCTTTATTAAATATAATTCATGCCGGCTTGACGACCGGTTACAAACAAAGCACAAATATGCTTGGAAAGCGCAACCAGCACACAATTGCTAAACTATACAACTAACCAAATCATCACTGAAATAAACACAAATAAAGAACAAAAAATAGAGATGTTAATAATAATTACAGAACAATAAATAATAAAAAAAAAATTATTAACAGAAAAAAAAATACTTAAATTGTCCTCTCTGGCAATCCAGTCCTACACTCCCCAACTGCCCGCAAGGAAATGCTACATTTAAATTTAAAGAGCAGAACAGACACATGAGAGTATTGCAATGAGGTTCTGCATTGTATGGAAAGTGTTGCATACACACAGAGGAAGATTCAAAAAAGATACCAAGTTCATGGTCTTTTAAGTTTCCTTCAGGTGAATACGCGTAAAATTTTGAGTAACAATACTTAAATATCACACTGAGGGCACCAGAATTTTAGAAATGCCTAGGTGTGCATGGCCCAAAATCGTTGGGAACCACTGGCCTAGAATCATTTAAGTTTTCTGAACAGGATAAGAGCAGAAAATTTAGTCTTCAATGAGGGTAATGCTCAGTTGCTTTTTCATGTAGTCTTCACTCACTTTTATATGAATCCATGAAGTAGAAAATCATCTATTTCAAAATTCAAAAATTTTTGGAGCCAAAACAAAAACCCGTGATCACCCACCAATCTATCAACCTATCTTGCTAGACCTATCTACCTTCCTTGTTCTAACTGGGCCTGAGCTTAATTGAATCACAGGCAAGAATTTTACCTCAATTGTCTGAGCTTGAATCGTTGTTTTGGCTTTGATGCAGTACAACAAGGTCCCTGACGAGAAACACCTTCCACCCTGAAAGGTTCAGATAGAATCAAGGAGACATGCACTGTGGGCAGGTCGCCCAAGAGCGCATCAAATACCAATATCCACCAAAAACTACAACAAGGTCAGCTGTAGAACCGAGAGCCAGGTTTGGCAAGCACAATCTCAGCTATCCTCTACCAAAACCTAGAACCTAGGCTTGGCAGGCACAATCTTGGCTATCCTCTACCAAAACCTAGAATCTAGGTTTGGCAAGCACAATCTCGGCTATCCTCTGTCAAAACCTAGAACCTAGGCTTGGCAAGCACAATCTCGGCTTCGCAAGCACAATCTCGGCTATCTCAGCCAAAACATAGAATATAGACTTGTCAAGAAATCTCGGCTATCCTCTACCGCAACCTAGAATCTAGGCTTGGCAAGCACAATCTCGGCTATCCTCTGCCAAAACCTATAATCTAGGCTTGGCAGGCACAATCTCGGCTATCCTCTGCCAAAACCTAGAATTTACACAACAATTTTAGGCTAAAAATGGACCTTCCCTAATTTCGACACGGCAAATCCAATGACACAATCAAGTGGCGTAGCTAGGGGGGGGGACACGGTTGTCTCCGAGCACAATCTCAGAGGGGTACCAAACTGAATTTTTTTGACAATACTATGATTTTTCAGATGTATTCTGGAGGGGAGGCGGTGTTAGGGGGCCCTTGCACCAGGTGCAGAAATTTTAGGGGTGCAAAATTTCAAATAAATAACATATCTGTTATTATGCACATCTCTTGGAAAGGATCTTTCATTTATTTTCCTTGCTATTAAAGGTTATTTATAGAGTTTACTTGCTTCGAGAGAAACTGTTCACTTAAAATGAATATTAATGAATATTAATGAATATTATTCATTATGATTAATATAAATTCATTATATTAATGAATATTATTCATTAATGAATATAATGAATATTAATACGAAATTAATTCACTTGGACCAGGTCTTATTTGTAAATAAGGAAAGTGTAAAATACGTAATCAAACAGTTCATGGTGGCGTACTGTAAGTAAGGAGCGACTCTTGCTAATAGTAACCAAAACAATAAAAAGAAAAAAATTCGATAGCAACGTTGAAATTTGAATACATCAAAAGAATCAACATTTTTAAGATTAGTCCAATATATATAAAATCCATCAAGTTTCAAATTACTGAAAAAAGTATCAAGGGCGCAAAATTTGCTGAATTTATAAAAATGGAGAAACACCTCCCAGAAGGAGACTTTTCGTAAAAATTAATTGAGCTAGAATAAGACTATTCACGGTAATGAATGTTAAAGAGTGACTTGGCTTAATAGTAACCAAGACCCTAAAAACAATATTTTGGTAAAAAATATGAATCAAAAGAACCGACACTTTATAATGACAAAGATATGAATTTCATTAAGTTCTGATTCAGCGAATCAGAGAAGTCCAGTGCCAAGGTTTCACTGCGAAATAAAGATGCCCTGGACTAAAAATGAGCTCGACAAACATACCTTCCTTGCGCCATGCGGGATTGAACCAGAGAACTTTCAGTTTCAAAGACTCAGTTTCTTCAACTGCGCCGGCACAAGGTAACTAACTAATTCATTTTGGAACATATTGATATAAACTAATTGTAAATATAGTGTAAACAGGAATGTTCTTGCTCTTGTATTTAATGTAGTCATAAGGCCTCGTGTTTTTTTCTCATTACCTTTGTACCGCAATAAGCAAGTAAAAAAGAAGTGGGCGTATCCAGAAATTAAGGTAAACTTACAATTTACAACATAATTTAGCTACGATGAAAGTGAATACATCAATTGATGCCTTTTTTTATGCCCTTTCATAGTTCAATAATTCTTCTTAGGACAAATTCCAATTTGAACCCTTAATGGGGCCCCAGAAGGTAAAACAGTTCATAGTCGACAAAAGTTTAAAACATGTAGAAAAACAAAACGTGAAAAAAAAAAATCGCCATTTGCAGCGGATTCAGGAATGGTAATTATTAATTTCCTTAATATTAATAGTAAATTGTTGTTAAGAAAACAAATTTGCAAGAATTTTTAAGAAAGAGCCCTAAACCCCTAAAAATGACATCAAAACACAAAACTAATTTCACTATTGAGGGCTTTTAGCTCTTTTAATTTTTTTTTTGCAAATTTTGTATCCAAAAGAAACATTTTACTATAAGATTGAGAAAAGTAATAATTACCATTATTGAATCAGCTGCACATGGTAATTATTTCTCACAAGCCAGTTCTTTTTTAGAAACATACTTTTAAACTTTTGGAGTCTAAACTTCCGGATACTTTTAAACTTTAAACTTTTTGATTAGAATTACAAGATCAAATTCAGCATATCAGAGAACCCTAGCGCAGAGGTTTCACTACAAGATTTGGTCCTAAAAATTACTTGAGCTAGAATAGGACTATTCACGGTAACGAATGTTAAAGAGTGACTTGGCCTTATATTAACCAAGACCCTAAAAAACGAAATTTTTGTAAAAAAAAAAAAATATGTAAAGCAAAAGAATCGACTCTTTATAATGACAAAGATATGAATTTCATTAAGTTCAGATTCAGCGAATCAAAGAAGTCCACTGCCAAGGTTTCACTGCGAAATAAATATGACCTGGACTAGACATGACCTGGACAAAGATACTAGACAGTCAATTAAATTGATGAAACTCTAGATAAAGGGGCAGTACTTTTTTAAGCTCAGGAAATCGGAATCATTAAAAAATTTAATTAAAAAGATGTAAGTGATGCTTAAAAGAAATGCTCAACTGGTCTTGTAGCTACAGGGCAACTCTAAAACACCAATTTTACCCTGTATTTCCTCCATATATATATATATATATATATATATATATATATATATATATATATATATATATATATATATATATATATATATATATATATATATATAATATATATATATATATATATATATATATATATATATATATATATATATATATATATATATATATATATATATAGATATATATATATATATATATATATATATATATATATATATATATATATATATATATATATATATATTATATATATATATATATATATATTAAGGCCGTATCCAGGGGGGGGGGGTTACCCGGTTCAAACCCCCCCCCCCCCCGAATTTTTGACCGACTCGAAATATAAGTCGAAATTAGTAAAACCTAGGTAAAAATCAGTAAAATTAATCGAAAACTGAGTCAAAAATTAGTAAACCAAGGCCCCCCCCCCCCCCCCCCCCCCCCCCCCTGAAATTAATTGAGCCTGGATACGGCCCTGATATATATATATATATATATATATATATAGATATATATATCAGTATATATTATATATATATATGATCATATATATATATATATATATCTATATAAATATAATATATATATATATATATATATATATATATTATATATATATATATAATGTATATATATATATTATCTATATATATATATATATATATATATATATATTATATATATATTATATATATATATATATATATATAATATATATATATATATATATATATATATATATATATATATATATATATATATATATATATATATATATATATATATATCATTTAACCCCTTATGTTTAATACGGTTCAACCCCCATGTATGTTAATTATATATCAAAAGGAAGGCAGATGGTTCTAATAAATTATTAAGTTTTATAGGAGGAATCCTTGTGTAGTTGAAAAAAAAAAATTAAAATAAAAGCAATAGCAAAGTGTTTAACAAAGTATGAAGCATATTATAAGTATTGCAACTTACAAATACAGTACACCTAGAAGGGCTAAGTGGCTCTAGCCCTAATCCCGAGACATCTCTTGTTGCAAACCTAGCCCATATAAAATTGATGATTTTACTATTTACGTAATCTTTTCCTTAAAAAAAAAGAATAATACAAAAATAAAATAAATAAATCATATTTACCATTATTTGGGAGTAAAATCATATTAGTTATTTTTTTTCTACATTTAAACCGAAGAAATGTTACCCTAACAGAGCCTTGCATATTTAAATAGCCGTATTCAGCCACATTCCTCATATCATATACATGTTATTTTCCATTTATTTATAAAAGTGCCGAATAACATTAAGAGGTTTAACACTTTGATGACCTTGATTAACTAAAACTGGATCATAAGAGCCGGAACATTCAGTCACTTGCACAGTCATTAAGACAGTCTTCAACGGAATTTGCTAGCAAATCTAGCTCCTCTTCTTCAGACTTAGATTCTGATTTAGGTGACCGTGCTTGTTCCGAAGCCCCAACCCCACCCCCCCCCCCCCCTAAGCGAAAGTCCTGGATACTACCCTGAGGATTATATATCAATTTCCACCTCCACCCCCAATCGTCTCTCCGTTAGAGCTAATTCTGTATTTATCTTATTTATTCTGTATATTTATATCTATTTTTTTATATTTATTTTTTATTTATATTTATTCTGTATTTAGCAGGATAAATATTAGAAAAGGGCTATTGAGGATATTGATTCGGCTTTGGCCCTCCACATTGTTGAAAATCCCGATCATGTAGTTCTTTTTGATCAGGCAATTTTAATATAGGAAGCAATTGGCTTCCCACATTCTTTTTGGAGGCAATTGAAATTTTAAACAAATCCATAAATAGAGACCACGCTTTTAATAGAGATTCTCCACGCTTTTAATAGAGAATATCTCCAGTATATAGGAATATCTGGAGATATTCCTATAAACCCAATTTATAATAACTTAAAATTAAAGGATTCAAATAAATTTTTCTTCAGTTTAAATTAAGATCATCTGGCCACACTTTTAATGAAAATTAGGTCAGTAGACAAGCTAAGTCAATCACTTAAATAGCGACGAAGACCACACTTTGCATCATAAAGAACAAGTAGACTAATAGGGAAAATTTTTATCTAAGACGGCTGAAACGCAACTTTAAATGAATATTTCGACCCTATATCCAAGGGCCGTCCTCAGCAAAACAAAATGAAGAAAAAACGAATATAAAAGAACTCACATTAAAATTCAATCTTTAAAACTAAACTATTTTCAAAAACAGCTCTAGCATCATTACTTCAAGGAAGTTAACCAGGATTGGTACATCAAGCGAAGTGAAAAAAGACAATTCATTCAAATGGAATAAAAAAAATTACAAACAAGCTCTTAAAGCTAATCTTGCTTTTTCGGCAGCCAGCCTAGAAGGTCTATGTGCAATAGGTTGAGTGGAATTTTTTACTGTTTTTTTTTTTAATATAATTAGTTAAATCATTTTCAATTAAATTGTATATAAGAATTAAGTGAATATTCCTCCAAATCCCTATTTAAAGAAGTATTACTATTTATTTTGATTCCAATTTCAATTCCTTCTCTAGCAATCTGTTTTATGACTAAATCATTGCTAATAAAGGAAGTTTCTTCAAAAGTATTTGTAATTTATTTGCAAAATTGCAAATAAATTACCATTTCTGGATTTATTAATTATTCGTAGCATTGATAAACCGGATTTCACAATTTACAGAAAACCCACACAAAACAACAGATAGCTACATTTGAAATCCAATCACCCCACAACATCCCCCAAAAGTTAAAAGAGCTGTTGTTACCTCTCTTGTCGGTCGTGTGCCCTAAACATTTACTCTGAATCTCACATCACAGATGAACGAAACTTTATTAGAGACATACTTTTTGGAAACGGTTATCCTATTGTCTTTATTAACAATTCAATTAGCCGAAGACTGGCAAGACACTCCCGTAAAATCAAGGGTCTCTTTTACCATGCGAAACTCCCACCAAGCCCTCAAATATAATTTTACCTTCCATATATTCCAAAAGTACATACAAATTTAAAAAAAAAGGTTTGCATACAAAACAATTTTTATGTAGTTTTTACCAATAATTTTAAAATCACGAACTTCCTAAACTCTGGTAAAGACACAAACCCAATTACTCGCCAAAGAGTTTATCAAATACCATGTGACCGTGGCAAATACTATGTTGGTAGAACCCATCAAAATTTTAAAAAACGCCTACAACGGCGCAAAGATGACATAACTAAAGCTTTAAATTATATTAGTACAAATATTTCTTTTGATTCTGCTTTAAGCAGTCATATCTTTGGCAATCCTAGCCATAAAATAGTTTTTGAAGAAATTTCCCTTATTAGCAATGATTTAGGCATAAAACAGGTTGTTCGAGAGGCAATTGAAATTGAAATCAAAATAAATAGTTATGCTTCTTTAAATAGGGATTTGGGAGAATATTCACTTAATTCCTTAAATACAAATTAATTAAAATGATTTAACTAATTATATTAAAAACAGTTAACAATTCCACTCAACCTATTACGGATAGACCTTACAGGCTGGCTGCCAAAAAGGCAAGATTAGCTTTAAAAGCTTCTTTGTAAATGTTTACTTCCATTTGAATGAAATGTCTTTTTTCACTTCGCTTGATGTACCAGTCCTGGTTGAACTTCCTTGAAGTAATGATACTAGGGCTATTTTGAAAATATTTTAGTTTTAAAAATTGAATTTTAATGTGAGTTCTTTTAATTTTTCGTTTTTTCTTCATTTGTTTTGCTGAGGACGGCCCTTGGATACAGGGTCGAAATATTCATTTAAAGTTGCGTTCCACTGTCTTAGATAAAAAATTCCCCTATTGTTCTACTTGTTGTTTAAGTCAATCACTAAGCAGAGAATTCTTGCCCAATCTGATTGGTGAATAGTCTTTCATTTATTTTGGCTTGTTTTTTTGGGTTAGTTTGATTCAGTCTTTCTTCTGCTCAGTTAGAGTTAATTCAAAAGATTAGTTTTCCTTCTTTTTCCTTCTTTTCCTTCTTTTTCTGGATGAAGATGGTTAGGCGGAAGTCCCTGACATACCTGCCTCTGTCATTTTCGCTTCTTTTTTTTTCCCGCTGGTTGACATCACCCTCATTTTTCTCGGCTATTTAATTTTATTATTTTTTTCTTGTTTGTCATATGTCAATTCTGTTTCTAGCCCTTTCTGTCTTTAACACTTCACAGAACTAATATAATTTTATTTCAGCTAACATTTCACCATTTTAAAATTATAATTACCGGCACTGCAATGCACTTTATCGTTCTGATAACAAGAGACCTAAGTCAGACAGACCGCCTTTTAAACCTGAGAACACAGCTATACACAAAACAAAATCAAATTCAATTTTTTTTTACAGTCTCTTCGCGCTTTTGTGCTCTGAAAATTACAAGGCGTCGTAAAATATGTCAGTTAAATACGTAAAATACCGATAAAATACGTAACATACCGGTAAAATACATAAATTACTTAAAACACTAATTTTACGGGGAAATTACGGTAAGATATCCGATTTTACCGTGACCAATTTTACCAGTCACAACACTACCCCCAGGTACTCTAACATGTGACATTAAATTCATTTTACATTTTTAAACATCTGTGGCATATCTTAACCCCCCCCCCCAATCCAGATATGAGGCATAAAACAGCTACTGCGTCTGGATAGGTTTATCAACAACAACAACAAAAAATAAGAAAAAGCGGGGAAAAACGGCTATACAGCAAAAAAGAGAGAAAAAACCAAGAGCTGAAAAACTATATAATTTTTGTTTGGTAAAAGCTTTAAATGGTTCCAACGCTGGTTCTAAATAACTGCAGTGTAGTCAGACGGGTGGGGTAGAGATTCTTCACTCCTGAGATGGTACAAAACAATCCTTGTTCCAGGAAAAATTTCAAAATAGTTACTAAAAACTTGCCATTTATTCGATTTTAAAACCCTCTCCCTACAGCTCTGACCCTTAATGAAATAGATTTTGCATACCGCAAGAGTTATAGGAGAGTCAGGAAATTTTCAATCGTAAGATTTAATTCTGATTCATGCCAAATTTCCTATCGTAATCTGAATCAAAGCCTTATTGTAGAGTCTAGAATCTGTTTTAGAATAATGCTTTTTTATTGATAGTTCAAAAGATCATTTAACGTTTAGTTTAAAAGTCCACGTACCCTTCTCATCACTTTAGAAAATTTCAAAAATTCAGCTTTACATGTTCAATTGGAGATATGTATGCAATGGTTTCGAGGCCTTGCAATCACCTTTTCCATGAATTGAATAAAAAAAAAATTCCTAACTGAAAGTAAGGAACAACAGTAAAACTTAAAACAATGAACAGAAATTACTCCGTACGTAGAGGTGGGCTGCCCCTTCTCATCCTTCGCCCTTTAAGTTAAAATTTTAAAGTTCTTTAAGAATATATTTCTCAATCAAATTCAACGGCCCTTGTGTCTCAGGAGTCGCTCTCAAAACAATTGGGACAAAAAGTCAAACTTCGGCGTAAAAAGCGAGGGATAAGGAAGGGACAGCCTCCCTGATATATGGAATGATTCATGTTCGTTTTATGGTAAGTTTCAATGTTGCTCCTTACTTTCAGTTGAAAAAAACTTTTTTTTTTAATGTCTGACTGTTTTCCACATCATTTCAGGAAATCCCCCCACCCCATGTAAAATTTTACTTGGAAAATTTCCTCTCCAGGGATAATTCTCCCAATGGAAAATCCTTCTCCCAGCCCCCAGAAAATCTTTTCCAAAATTATTTCGTATATTTCTAAATAACAAATGCTATATGTAAATAGTGGGCAATTGCTTAACTTACGGCCCTTTCCTCAGGGGCTGAGGGGTCATTCATAGCAGCGGCGTAATTTCGTCAAAATACTACGGGGTGGGGGCACAGCTGGGGCCAATTTTCCCAAATCAAGTGAAAGTGACAGTGAAGAAATAGTACCATAAAGGCAAAGATATATTGGGGAAACTGATTTGTTTCTCTGGATGCTTGAATTATGCAGGTTTATCTTAGATTTGACAAGTTATTTGCAGAAAATAAATTTCAGCTGGGGGGAGGCGGCAAACTGGGGTCTATGGGGGAAAGCAGTTGAACAATTTAGCTCAATTTTAATTTATATTGCATAATGCTGGGTATTTGAGCAAGAATTTGATTTTTTTTTTTTTTCAGTCATTATCCTTCCGATCTTCCATGAGGTACACATTGAGAGCGTGTTTCATGATCCGTCATAGGCCAAAAATCTGGGACTCAATTCCAGCTAGAATCCGAGAGCCTTTCTGATAGACGTTTGTTTCAGAGGCTGCTTAAAATTTAGTGAAAGTAAAATCAGCGGGGCAATAGTTCAAATTATAATTTATAGTAGTTTAGTGTTTATAATTATTTTTCTTTGCCAAGTTGATTCGAGGCTACTTTGGTATTATTATATTTTTTTTTAACTTGAATAAAACAATATTTTTTTAACTTGACATTTATTGTTATGACCTTGAGAAAAAGAACAAAAAACTACACTTAGACAGTTTTGCAAGTTATATTCTTGTGTTCGTTTTCATATAAGGCGATATCATAGTTAACTAACGCACCAATAACACAATCTCCAGAAATTGATTTATGGTCACGCATGCGTGAAAGTAAAAGGAAATAAATAAAGAAGCAAACAAACAAAGAAAATTTATATATCGACTCAACACCATCTCAAATAGCCCGCCCGAAATAACACAGATTTTTTGAGTTTCAGAGAACATTATAAATAACTCCAGCAAGATAGAAATCGCCACAATTAATCCGTAGTCAAATATGAATCATATCATTCGCTGAAGGAATTTAAAATTCAAGAAAATTCTATATTTTAAATCAGCATAAAAAATGGATTCTTTTGATGCAAGTTAGGTTAATTTAGGTTCCGAATCAGCTAATGGAATCTAATTGATGCTATATTCCTGAAAAATTTAATCCGCCATACTTAGCATCTTTCAAAAGTGTGAGGTTGCGAGGTTTTACTTTTTACGCTTAAGGTTCTACATAACTGGGCGTTCAAAAACAGCACAAAAGTAGATTATTGATACAGGTTAGGATTAATTTAGGTTCCAATCAGGGCCGTATCCAGGATTTTTCTTTTCCGGGGAGGGGGGGGGGTGGTTAAAAAAACTAAAAAAATCTCCTGTAAAAATTTGGTTTATATTTATGACCTATACTGACGTCATTATTGATATATACTGACGTCATTATTGAGGGTTTTTTAGCCCTTCTAATTTTTCTTTTGCAGATTTGTATCCAAAATAATTACTATTAAGACTGAAAAAAAAAGTACAAACTTTAATTTTCTTATAATTTAAAAAAAATATAACTGAATACACCTTGAATGATTCCTTGCGTCGTGCGGGATTGAACTAGAGAACTTTCAAACTCAAAGACTCAGACGCTTCCCCTGCGCCAACACAAGGTAACAAATAATTTCATTTTAGGACGTGTGATGTAAACTAGATGTAAACATAGTGCAAACAGGTATGTTTTTGCTCCTGCTTTTAATGCAGTTATCAGGCCTCGTGTTTTTTTACTGTACCGCATTAAGCCAGTAAAAAGAAGGGGTCATATCCAGAAATTAAAATAAATCTGCAGTTTACAACATAATTTTAGCTAGGATGCAAGTGAATACATCATTTGATGCTTTTTCGTATGCCCTTTCAGGTTGATAATAGTTTTCTGGGACAAATTCCATTTTGGGGCCCCAAAAGGTAAAACAGTCCATAGTTGCCTAAAGTTCAAAAAACGTTAAAAAAACTGTCTAATGAGAAAAAAATCCCCATTTGCAGCAAATTTAGGATAGGTATTGTTTTTCTTAGTCTCAATAGTAAAATGTTGTAGGTAAAAGAAATTGCAGGATTTTTTAGAGAGCCTGAAAACATTCAAAAATGACATCACAGCAAAACTGACGTCATTATTAAGTTTTTTTTTTTAGCTCTTTTAATTTTTGCTTTTGCGATTTGTGTCCAAAATAATATTTTACTATTAAGACAGAGAAAGTAGAAATTACCATTCTTGAATTATTTGCACATGGCAATTATTTCTCACAAGCAAGTTATTTTTTAGAAACATACTTTTTAACTTTTGGGGGCTACGGGCTGTTTTGAGCCCTCTTAGTCCTTTAAGATCTCAAAATGGAATTGGACCCAGAAGCGATTGCCGTATTACGAATGAGCATAAAAAAAGCATTAAGTGATATATTCCTAGCTAAATGTATCCTAGCTAAATTATATTGTAAACTGCAAATTTGCCGAAATTAAAAGGAGAGAAGGAATTTGAAGAAATTTGCCATCAAATTTTCTCAGTAATTTTTAAATTAGAAAGGTAATCAAAATAAAACAGTTTTTGCACCATGGTATTGGTAATAAATATGGTGGATGGTGCTGCCCTAGAGACCCATCTTAGGTCTATTCATACCTGAAAACCACAATTTTCTAAAATGTTTTGTTTCAAATCATTAAATTCTCTAAGGCAGTACCATATTTTCGTCAGCATTGCCACGTTTAACCGTGAAAATAAAATAGCAAAGCAAATCAGCTAGGTTTGAAAAAATTACTTTTTGTTTGAGAAAATTCAAACATTAACCAAATGTTAATTTCTAAAGGAAAGCCACAATTAATGCTAATTTCTAAAGACAATTACGCCTTCAAAGGAAAGCCACACCTTCTTAGAAGCCCTTTGATGCTATATATTTTTAGCTTATTTTTTACTGACTCTTCTCGCACAGTTTTAAGTTGTTCACGCACACGCACCTTTTAATACCCAAAAACTGTAAATAGATTTTTTTTTTTTTTTTTTTTTGGTTAAAATAGAATTCCCTTTCTTTTTGGTTGATATATATGGCTGCGTAAATTTCCACTAAACCGGTTGAAACAGGCAAGATTTCCTTTTCACTGTCGTTGGTACTTGAATAAAAAACTAATTTCGAATTCAGCAAATTTGTGTTTTCATATTGGATTTTTATATTTACAAATCATTGGTTTTTTATTTAATGGATTATATTTGCAGATATTGTATTTTATATTTACTTCTAGTTTAATTCAATCCCAGTCTAATTGGATCTTTTGCTTTATTTGAATGACTTTATCGATAAGATTACTATGAATTTTTTCCAGTTTTTTCGGAGGGGGTTTTACAAAAAAATCGGGGGGGGGGTTGTTTACACAAAAAAAAAAAACTAAAAAAACACATACAAAATTTGTTTGTATCCATTTTTTTTTACGTCAGAAAAACATTTCCAGGGGGGAGGGGTCAATTTTTTTCCAGCATACCTCATTTTTCGTGACATAAGAGCCGCCACCAGTCACTCTTATTCCTGTTTTGAAATAGTTGAAGTGGCGACCATACAGCTCCAGAAACTGAATAAGAAGAACGCCAAGGTTAGCACCACGTTTATGAGCCACTTCAGGATGCGGATGTAACTAAAAGAGAAACAATCTTTATTCTTCTTCTTCTATTTGGAGATTCTAATGCATAGCCTCCATGCAATTCCTATCCCTGTGGCAGCAGAGATCAAATCTGAGTCCCGTATTATCAAACATAGATCAATCCCACAGTGCCACCGCAGGGTAAAAAAAATCCAAAGAAATTTTTAGATACATTGACAAATAATATCACATCCCTTGAGAGTTAATCCCACGTCTGAACAAGGGAAAAACATAAACATTCAAATGAAATTTTTACTGAAATATAAATTCAATGCCAAAAAATAACGAAAAATAAAATAACGAAGTCATTTAATTTGATTAACTTTTTAATATTTTATGCTCATAAGCCCTAAATAAAACCAGAATATGAAATTAGTAATTACACTGGGAGAGGCTTTGGGCCTGTGTCCCCTCCTGAAATATCAAAATCTTTCAGATTTACCCTGAAATCGTTCATCGTTTCGATATAACTTGCCTATTCTAAGCACTTCTTAGACTGTGTTCTTCCTCAGGACTTTCGGACACTCCCTAAAACAAAATTCTCAGATCGTACCAGCTCCTAAACAATACACATTTTTGTAATGGAGTATTAGACAGTTTTTTTAGGAGGGAATTTGACCATGGGCACATAAGATGTAATTACCAAAAAAAAAAATTAATAATAAAGAAAATATAACGAAGACATGGTAAGTTTCAGATTTTTAGGGAGAGGGGTGCCAGCAGATTGTTCTTTTGTCTAGGGAGAACCCCTTCCTTCTGTTTAAGCAGTAAACATGAGCTGGGTCTTAGAACAAAGTAAACACGAACAAATTTCATCTATTAGCTATTGCCTTTCAAATACTTTGAATCAACATCCTTTGGGTTTAAGCGTCATGCGAAGACAAATTTATCCAACGATGCCCCTACGGTAAATAGGGGACCTTAAGGGTAAGATTCTTTCCAATTTCTACTAATTTCGAACAATCCTGCTGCTACTCAGCATCTGCTTGCTTCGTGCATTTTGCTTGGTTTCTGTATTCCGCTGTGCTTTGCTCATATTGCTTCTTTGAAATGTCTACCAGGAGCCAATCTGCTGCTGCTAATTCTAGGCCTGCTAACCCAAGTAATCCTGCCATTGCTACGCCTGAGATTCAGACTGATATTACTAATTTGAAGAAGATGGCAAAGTCCCTTGAAGAAAATGTCTTTAAATCCCTGCTTACTACTGTTACAAAAGAGCATTCAGTCAAAGTTCAATCCCTTGGTCTGCCTATGGAAAGTGACAAAGTTGACCTTAACTTGGCAGTAAAGGACCTGATGTCAGGCTCCATCCAGGAAGACATTACACAGATGGTCAGTACACAGCTTCAAGCAATGGACTTTTTCTGGTAAAATTGCAGACATTGAAAAAAAGCTTGCTGATCATGTTGCTGCTCAAACTGATCAACTTAAGCAGCAAGAATTAAAAAATCAACTCATTGTATTTGGATTACCAGAGGATAATACATTTGACAACTCTGAACCTAAGTTTTTGTCACTTTGCCAAGATAAGTTTCCTGGCATTAGTCTTTTGAACAGTGACATTGTGTTTGTGAAACGTATTGGAAAACGAGTTGGTAATAAAAATCGACCAGTTATTATTGAGTTCTGCAACCTGAGAGCACGTTTCTTGCTTCTCAAAATAAAAAAGGACCTGAAAGGATCTGGTGTGGCCATTAATGAGCCTTTGACTAAACCTAGGCTTACCTTATTTTCACAAGCTTAAGCTCATTGCGGCAGGAATAATGCATGGGATGTGAATGGTGATATTTTTGTTAAAAGTAGAAGTAGGGTACTCAAAATATCATCCATTGGTGACATTAATGACCTTCCTGTTTTGCAAGAATCTTTTGCCAGTATTGTTTCAGAATGACTAGTGCGGCTTAACATAACTCTTCTCTTTACAACAAAATTTCATCTGCTTAGTTATTTTTTTGCCTATTTTTCTTTTTTTTTCTTTGGCACGTTCTTTTTCCCTTGTCATCAAAATTATTACATGCAGTTTTTTTTTAACTTATTTTCCATGCTGTATTCTCTTCCTGTCCAAACTAATTTAGCTTTATCTGTTTCACCACTTTTCCTAAAATTGGTTAATGAAAATGGATGATACTCAAGATTCTTTTTTGTTTCCTAACTAAACTTTCTCTTCTAGATTCAGTGCGTTTTGATTCACCTTTTGTTTCTAGTGATGATAGTGAAAATGATCCTCTGTTAAAATCTCTTCATCAGTCTGATTGTTGTTACCATTCTTATCAACATTACTTTGAAAAAGTGCTGCCCTCAATTTCTTCTGTTAAAAACTTTAATGTGTTTACTTTGAATGTGCAAGGTTTAAGGTACAAATGGGAGAATGTTCTGCAATATATTGGTGGTATCAACTGCCCTTATGATGTAGTAGGTCTCACAGAGACCTGGTTGTCTTCAAGTGATGATGTGTCTGTGTATGACATACCAGGTTTTACTGCATACCACTCAACTAGATCTCTAACTAAGTGCTCTGGTGGTATATCCCTTTTGTCAGAAGAAATCTTAATGTTGTGAGACGTTCAGATCTTGAGAAGATTTTTGATCCAGTGGTAAATAATAGAAGTGTGTATGCTTTGATTGTTGACCTCTCATGTGATACAGTAAGTTGTGACACTATTTGTTTATTTTATAAGCCTCCACCTTTTCCAATAGCGAAATTTTCTGAATTAATTGATGAAATGTACTCAGTTGATAGGCTTGCTTTCAAGAAATGTTTTTATGCTTGGAGACTTTAACTGCAATTTATTGAAAATTGTGTGTGTGATAATGAGTCTGACCGTTTTTTTTTTTTTTAATCTATTTCTTCCTCTGGCCTTCTTCTTTGCATTTCCTTCCTACTCGTGTTGATCCAGTCAGATCTTCTGCAACTCTGATTGACAACATTTTTCTGTCTTCAAAAATTATATTAAATTTTCCTCTGGTATAATTTTCTCTGATCTTTCTGACCATTTTCCAATTTATTGTTCTGTTCCCAAATTAAAAATGCTGAGCCAAGAGGATACCAGAGGTGAGTCTTATTCAAGAATTTATAGTCAGAGCAATGTTCATAGCCTTATGTCTGATCTTAGTGCTAGTGATTGGTGTTCAGTAATGAATTCTGAAGATGTTAATAGGGCTTCAGCCCCATTAATGAGTCGGCTGCAAACACTAATTGAAAAAAAAAATTCCACTAGTAAAGTCTTCTAGTAATATAAACCCAAAATGCACTGGATGTCTCCTAGTCTTGTGAGATCAACAATGCAGAAGTCAGAGCTTTTTAAGCCTTGGTTGCAAAAGCATTGATCCTGATGATTTATAAAAGTATAAGCATTATAAGAATTTATTAACATCAACAATTAGACTAGCTAAGAAGAATTATTTTTTGCTGAAAATTCAGGAATGCAAAGATAATTTACAGAAAGTTTGGAGCGTAGTTAATGAAACTTTATCTCGTAGGAAACAATCAAAGAAACAGCCTACTGCCTTCAAGAATGCAGATAGTTCAACTATTGAAAAAGTAGCTGTACCTAGTGCCTTCAACTCTTACTTTACCACCCTACCAACTGTTAAGACCCCCTCCTTTCCGAAACTAGGTAAATCTTCACCAGCTGAGAGAAGTATTTTTCTAACTCCTTGTACAAGCATAGAGATCTGTGATTTTATTTCTTCTTTAGTCTGTTTCTTCTTATTTTGTTGAACCTCTTACCCATATTTTTAAGCTATCTATTTCAAAAGGTGTATACCCTGATTCGTTTAAAATTGCAAAAGTACTCCCTCTTTTTAAGAAGGGTGACCCCAACTTAGTGTCAAATTATAGACCTATATCAATTCTCTCCCAATTTTCTCGAATTTACTTGAAAAAGTTGTGCATAAGAGGCTTTTTTCATTCCTGTCTACTGGTGCTTCAATTGGAAGCGGTTCTGTTCTGTCTGATCACCAGTATGGCTTCCGACCTTAACTCTCTACTGCATGTGCTCTAGTTGACGACACAGATTTCGTGCGTGTTAACATAGACAAGGGTCGTTGTGTTCAAGGACTATTTCTTGATTTTTATAAAGCTTTCGACATGGTTGATCATTTTGTCTTACTGAGAAAACTGTCTCTACTTGGAGTTCGGGGAATTGCCTTGAATGGTTTAAATCTTACCTGTCTAATAGATCTCAGTTTTGTGTGTTACGATGGGAAATATTCTGATCTAGCTTCGGTTTCCAAAGGGGTACCTCAAGGCTCAGTTTTGGGACCACTCCTCTTTCTTATTATATTAATGACCTTCCTCCATCTCCCAACCTTGATACCCACACTGTTTTTGTTTGCAGACGATAGTAATTTTTTTTGTGGTTTCTAATGATCTGCCCTCTGCTGTTGCTCAGGCTCAGCTCCTGCTCAACCATGTGCGTGATTGGCGTGAGCAGAACGGGATTCAGTTGAATAGCTCTAAGAGTAGCATTATTCATTTTGGTACCCCATAGCACATGTCTGAACCTTCCCCAACAATCTTTGTTTTTTATGGTACTGATATAATTCTCCAGTGCTCTTGTGTTAAGCTTCTTGGTGTACACGTTGATTGTTTTCTTTCTTTCAAAACTCATATTTCCTATACACATTCTATAATTTCTCGTCAAGTGTCTATGCTTCATCGTGCCAATCAATTTCTTCCTCCCGATGTAATGCTTTCTCTTTACTATGCATTTGTCCTTCCTTATCTTTCTTATTGCTGCACTGTATGGGGCAATACTAACTATTCTTCCCTTCGGCAACTCCGAACAGCACAGAATAGAGCAGTGAAGGCAACTTTTCGCCTTCCCCGACTCTATCCTACAGCTGATCTTTACAGTGATACAGATCTAGATGCCTTAGATGTGGTTATCAAGAAGCAGAACCTAAAACTAGCTCATCGAGCCTTCAATTTCTCGCTTCCTCCAAACATCTTATCCTACTTTGATCTAGCATCAACAAGTAAGTACCAGACTTTGCTTCGGAGCTCTGTTCACCAATTTCGGCTGGATAAAAGGGTATCCACAGCAGATCAGATGTCACCAATTTATAGAGCAATTGCTCTTTGGAACTATTCCCAGTGAACTTTCTCTTATCAAAAACTCTTCTTCCCTTTGCAGAAAAATATTCTCTAAGGCTTGAAGTAATTTCGTTTTTTTCTTTATTTGTTTATTCATTTTGCTTCATCTATTTTTTCCGCTTTACTTTAAATAGTTTTTTTTTTCTTTTCTCTTCTCTTATTATGTTGAATCAGATTCGAACCCCGTTGTTTAATATTATTATTAATGGTTTGGAATTTTAATAAATTACAGGGCATTTTCAGTTTGGATAAAATTAAGTCAAAGGTTATTGGGTAGCACTTTTTTTTTTTGGTTGATTTTTCTCGCATTGTGTTTATACTTTTGAGATATTGTTGTATTTTTTTTCCTTCCCTAATTTGTTTTGTGTGGATTTTGTGATTGATACGAGATCCTCTACAAGCTATGCTTCTTGGGACCTCTAGCGCTTAAGTGTATTTGTCTATTTATTGTAGTAATTAATAAATTGAATTGAATAAACTCTATACCAGTCACTTTAGTGAAACCAAATACATGGAACAGCTTACTTTCTGCGCATATAGGTGTACGCAAGCCAAAATGCTAGGAGAGGGAGGGAGGTAAGAGGAATCAGAGCATATTTTATGCGTGGGAATTCAGCCGAAATACCAACTAAAACAAGTTTAGACGACTATTTTTGAATTTTACTAGGAGAATGAGGAATGGTTGTCTAAAAATGACGGAGGGGGGGGGGGGTTGGAGTAGGCACTATGTATATTTTAATTTTGATCACCAAACCGTTGAAAGACTGATGTGGAAGATCGTCCTCCGTCTGCTAGCTCCATATGAGCAATATGTAGCTCCCTCTAATGGTGATATAAATTTTTTCTTCTATTTTATTGGGCTAAGTTGTACTAAGTTGGATTACTTAACTTTTTAATTTTTAAACTTTTAAAGTTTTTTTATTTTGGCTTTTTATATTTTGTTTGCAAATTTATATTACACGTTGACCATCATTTTTAGTGTGCCATCAATTTAACTGTGTCATTCCCCCGATATTCGTAACTGCACTTTTGACTTGCTAATCGAAAATTTAAAAAACTTATTAAGTAGCTTATATTAAGTATCCCTAATAATAGTTTAATGTCCTTTTCTTTGCCTAATACCCCCCCCCCCCTATTCAAAATAGTTGTTGTACAGTTAAATTGTTTTGTGTAAAATAATGGAAAATTCAATTTTAAAATTTTCTTCTGCTGTTGAAAAACCAAAACATGCACGTTTTTTAGGTAATTTGCCAAACTTCGAACGCATAAACTTAATTTACATAAATCTTCCACGCTATTTTTTTTTTATTCCCCCTCCCCCACTAAAAGAAATCTTGAGAACAGTACTGTTCAACACAAAGGTGTACATATACTTTTTGGTAGAATTAAGCTGGAAATTCATATTAGACTTCTATCAAATTACATCCAAATGACTCCTATCTTATAGACTCTTATTAGTTACTTTTAGTAATTTTAGTAGTAATGAATTTTTTTTTAGTGAATTTTAGTAGTGACTGATTTGCTTTTAATTTAATATAATGAGTTATAGTTTTACCTATTAATGATATTTTAAATTTAATTATTAGATTTAATTAGTGAAAATTAGAAATATTACTATGTCATTTTTAATATGTAAGTGACATAGTTTCTCACATTTAAAAAAAAAATAATTTTAAGTAATTAAATTGCTTATTTAAATATTTTTATGTTTTTAATGATTTTGACATTGTTACCTTCTTTTAATTTTGACCAACCAAACTTGTTGACTTTGTGACCAAACTTGTGACCAACCAAACTTGTGACCAACCAACTTTCAACCAAACTGTTGAAAGACTGATGCGGAAGATCGTCCTCTCTGTGCTAGCTCCATATGAATATTTAATAATATGTAGCTCTCTCTAGTGGTGACATCAAATTTTCTCTTCAAAAATGTTTAAAATGACTACTATTAATTGACTTTTTCAATTGTGTTTGGCAAATTTATATATTGACCATCATTTATAGTTTGCCATCAATTTAACCGTGTCAAACCCCCAGCGTTTCCTGACTGCGCTTTTGACTTAAGACATCCAAATGACTACTATCAAACAGACTCAAAAATACAGACTTCAAAATGTTTGAAATGACTACTATTAATTGACTTTTTTAATTGTGTTTGGCAAATTTATATATTGACCATCATTTATAGTTTGCCATCAATTTAAACCGTGTCAAACCCCCAGCGTTCCTGACTGCGCTTTTGACTTACGACATCCAAATGACTACTATCATACAGACTGAAAATACAGACTTCAAAAAGTGTTTGAAATGACTACTATTAATTGACTTTTAATTGTGTTTTGCAAATTTATATATTACATGTTGACCATCATTTATAGTTTGCCATCAATTTAACCGTGTCAAACCCCCAGCGTTCCTGACTGCGCTTTTGACTTACGACATCCAAATGACTACTATCATACAGACTCAAAAATACAGACTTCAAAAAATGTTTGAAATGACTACTATTAATTGACTTTTTAATTGTGTTTTGCAAATTTATACATTACATGTTGACCATCATTTATAGTTTGCCATCAATTTAATCGTGTCAAACCCCCAGTGTTCCTGACTGTGCTTTTGACTTATGACATCCAAATGACTACTATCATATAGACTCATATTAATGACTTCTGAATTCTAGTAGAGACTGATTTACTTTTAATTTAATATAATGAATTATTAATTTTTTTACTTATTAACGATATTTTTAAATTTGAGTTATTAGAATTATTTATTGAAAATTAAATTATTGTATATGGTTGTTTTTAACTATTGTACCAGCTATTCTGTTGATTTTTAGTATTGATGAAAATGTGTTTTCATCCATTCTTTAACTTCTTTTATTTTGCATTTCTTTCTATAGCGTGCTTACACTAGTTTTTTGCTATTTAGTGAGTAAATCATATTCTATTTACTTATAATAGCCCTGAAACCGGAATACCCCCCGCCCCGAAATGTTTGTCCGACTCGTAATAACGTAACAAAATGAACATAAATTAATTTTGTTATCCCTGTTTAAAGTTTTTTTGAAGTACCCCTACCCCAAAAACAAACCTTTAGTACCCACCCCCCCCCCCCCCCAATTCCTGGATACGACCCTGCTGGTTGGTACTACCACCTGGTCTAAACTGATATTAGTTTGGGACAATGCTATCTTCAATACTAACATAAACAAGATAATAAGTGTCAACTCAACAATTTTAACAATTTTAACGAAAAACTCAACAATTTTAGAAGAGGTCAGAGCGTTAACATCATATATAAAGGAGGAGACAACCCACACTGAGAACTTTTAGAACAAATAAAAGTTCAAATGGTGACAAGTCCTTTATACGACACTGAAAAACAGATACAAAAAATCTAGATGTTTCGACGACATACACCAGTGGTTGTCTTCAGCCGAAAACTAAAGCATTAAAATTAAAACAAACGTATTTATACTGAAGAAAATAATCACTTTAATAATCACAAAATAATCACAAGGTCCCAAATAATTTTCGATTCCTTAGCTAGATCTGTCTGAGAGTTCATTAACAGGGTTTATTCACAGTCTTGAGTTGTAAATTCTCTTCTTTAATATTGCCTAACTGTAAGTTGAATTTCTAATGAAGGTGGCACAAACGTCTTCTTTTCCAAGAAATTTTGCAATTGACTATTACGACGTAATACCTTAATTTAGGTTTATTTTTCTAAGACCACACTGCTTTTCTGTGACGAAATAATATGACGAGCAAACGTCGTATATATGTGAATGTATATATATATATATATATATATATATATATATATATATATATATATATATATATATATATATATATATATATATATATATATATATATATATAACTATATATATATATATATTTATAACTATATATAAAACTATATACATAGTCATATAACTATATATATAACTCTAGACGGAGATGAAACCAGTTTTTGAACTTTTTCAGACAAATCTAGTGACTGAACCAGAAACAATTATTTTGTTCTGATAAGTATGTTAGTTTTAATGCTTTAGTATATCTGATGATGACGATAACTGCATATGTGGTCGAAACACCCAGACGTCTAATAAATGTGCTTATCCCCATTTGAATAATTGTTTGTTCCTCATACAAAGGCAGTGTGGTCTTTTGTGGCTAAATTCTTTGATTTCTAATGAGTTTGGTGAGTTTTATTAATCTAGTTTTATGTTATTATTCGTAAAATTACTTTCAAGAGGATACAAAAAAGGAAAGAAGATTTAACAACGAAAAACAATAAATTATTAATTTTGACTATATACAACAATTAATATACATTTACATTTATTATCATTTTAAAATCATTACTTATTACAGTTGCACCAACTGCCATACCACGACAGTCCATTAGCAAAAAGTAGGGACAATTTTATATCCCCATGAAGGATCCTCACGAAAAATGAAGGATCTTCACGATTAGCAGAAAAAAACTGACGAAATGATAATGACGAAAAATAACAGAATGTATAGGTCTAGCTTAATACATACCTGCAAAAAAAAAAACAAAATTGTTCTAATAAAAAAATTTGATAAAAAATACATAGGCGTAAAAAGTAGGGATATAGAGGATGTACCCCCCCCCCTGAGGGTCCTTACTAAAAATAACAAAATTGGTTCTAGTCTAGTACATACCTGAAAAAAACTAATCGTCATGAGTATAAGACTATATGAGCTGATTCCTCCGGTAAATGCTTCATTCATATCTCGTTGAAGTAAAAATTGCTTCAAGACCAACACTAATGGGACTAAATTAGGCAATTTTGTTTTGAATTTTCTTATCAAATTGGCAGAAAGAACACCGTTCTTCATGTTAAAGCTAATGTCAACACGAATTCCAGTTAAAATGTCCTCGAGCTTTATAATGGGGACCTGTAAAATAAAAAAAAACTTACACAACGGCACACAAAGGAGGGGGGGGTATTTCCTCAGGATTGGCCCAAAAGACCCCATTCTAATAACGATTGACGGTCCTTATACTGGGCCCAACTCCAGACTCTTACGCTTAGTTTTTCAGTACATAACATGATTTACTTAGTCACCATTGAACGTCTGCCGGAATTTACTTAGCAACTTCAGCCATCAAAAGGTATAAAAGTTTAGGTACCTCTTTCAAATATCAAAGTAATATCCAAGTTTCATTTTTGTATATAGTTTATGAAGGATCAAACTTCCCATTTTTTAATAGCTATACCAGCAGTAAAATCACTCATCTTCCATTTAAATTACATGTACGCATTTACGTACATAGATACGAGAAGAAGTATAGAGGGAGCTACTCCTCCTATGATTAATATTAAGAAACGAGAAAAAAAAATGACTCTACAAAAAAAATGTTGCATAAAATTGATATTTTTTTTCGGTCTACGACACCTCCTAAGGTTAAATCCATATCCAAGAGCTAGCCTGGGTGTATTCTATGATCCATATCCAAGGGCTAGCCTGGGTGTATTCTATGTACATCAGTATAAATGCATTCCACGCAAGTCTCTATCAACTCTGACAGAATTGAGCTGAAAAGACTATAAATAGCCCATCTTATTAAAAATTGTGATCATAAACAACAAATAAAAACAAGTCAAATGTTTGACGTGTATTTTTAATGTTTATTATTCAAAACAAACAATGTAACTTTTTCAACTAATTATCATCAAATCAATTATCAGCTATTCAATGAGACAAAAAAAACGGATGTCGATGATTAATACCCCTCCTCTGTGCCGAAAGCATGGTTGTTGCATTTGTTAAGGCTCCCCTCTTTCGAAGCTATTGATGGGGGATTATATGGTGTAACGATATCAATTTTTTTTTTTGCAACAAAATGACACGTAGCCAGGACCTGAATGGACCCTTATTTAAGTTGATGGAGGTTAATGGTCAGTGAGTAATGGAAAACGTAATTACAGTAAACATACGAATAATTAGAACTGCGAGCGAGTGAAAAATATGATGTTAGAGCGGATTTCTAGATAACCAAAGAGAGATTATTTTCTAGGACGTCATGGCATAAGTTGCAGGCATATATAAATAATGTTTCGGGGGAGGGAGGGGACCAATAAAAAAAATTACTTGATAATTTGAATAAGAAGGGCCCAGAAACCCGGGAATATTGAAAATTTCTAGGGATGGTCGGGCGTCTCCCTTCGTAGGTCTCTGATAAAGCGTATTTTAGTTTTCATTGGTTTAGGCCTGTGACAATATCTTGACAAAAAATATCCAAATAACAATTACTTTCTTGACCGTCTACTATCATTTGTAAATTATCTGGTGCAGTTTTTTGACAATAGGCAATGGAATCTTGGTAACTGTTTTTGACATTACTTTCTTGACAATAACTTAACAACTAATTTCTAATAGTACTGTTAGGCCTTTATATACGGTACCTCCAGTGTAATTTTTTGAACGGTTATTTGAAATTAAAAATAAAGGAGGTTTGATGTTTCGTTGAAGAAGGAGTGGGATCTCCCCACCTGACATCCACATAAAAAAAAAAGGTAAAGGATGCGGCACTAGACCCTTAAGGTCCAAACCGGCGGTGCTGATCTCCGTTTCGTGGCCTTTCAGCCAGGAAGTGCAATGGGGGGCTGGGGGCCAGCCAACCTATGCTTTCGCAAACCCTTCCTGTTTACCTTCCCCAGATTTCTCCAGGTACCCATTTAGAGCTGGGTTGACTCTTGCTAAGCTTACAGGGTCACACCACTGACCCGCGTCCCAAACTAAGAAACTGACTACACCAGGGATCGAACCTGAACTCACGGATTCTCAGCATAGCATTAATATTACTCCCTACGTAAAGACGGAAAATTTTGACTTGCAGGTCTTCAAGGCATAGAAAAGAAATCTTAGATATATGAAAATAAAACTGTTTTCAATTAATTTTGCAACCAAGAAATAACTCGGCCATTGAACAACAATTATTGACTACTCTTTATTTTACTTTCTTGCCAACTCATTGACCACTCGTTTGTAAATACTGTCAGATCTTATATGAAGAGACAAAAGGGGAGGTAGGTCCTCCCCTTTTACTACCCAATTAAAGACAAACAATTTTGATTGGCATCATGGCATAGAAAAGGACACTTAGGCATGCAAAATAAACTTGTTTTTCAACTATTTTTCCAAGCAAGATATAACTTGGCCATTAAACAAAATTTGTTAACTACTCTTTATTTTACTTCTTGACAGCTCATTGACAACTTCATCGACCACTCGTTTGTAAATACTGTCAGGTCTCCTCACTCGACCAAAACACACATCAATATTACTATCTAATTAAAGACATGCAATTTTGATGTGCATCATGGCATAGAAAAGGACACTTGGACACACAAAAATTAAATCGTTTTCCAACCATTTTTTGCAAGCAGGAAATAACGGATACGGTGACTGGACCCAGGCGATTTGATCAGGAACCAGATTTGACCCGGACCACCTTGCTTAGTACCGTATTAGTATTTTTTATGCCTATAAAGAGGAAAAATCTGTCTATTTTTTCTTTTTTTTTAAGAGGAACCTTTTTGGCAGCTTCTATAGTAATCGAGTCAAAAGGTACCATTTTTTCTTTAAAACCCTTGCCCTTATAAAAACTTCTATTCCTAATGAATTTATGTTGCACAGGATAAAAAAACATACCTCAATGATAAAAAAATTGCACAGGATAAAAAAACATATCTCATCTCTCTATCAAATCATTTATTGTAAAAAAGATACACTCGCATAGGCATAGCATGGTACCGTAATGGGGAGATTCTGTCAAAATTGGGATAACTGATATTTTTAGTAAAGTTGCCTTGCTAAGTAGTAGGCTTTCGAATATTACAAAAAATAATCTTCTTCCATTCCTTTGCCTTGAAAGTATATATATTTTTTCATAGTTAGTGCTTTTCTTCTTTTTTATATGTTTTACTCCGCTATTTACCTGATTTTAAACAAAAAATAATAATAATAGCCCAAACGTGGTATATCTTAGTCAATTAGTTGTAAAATAGAAAAATGATATAATAATTGAAATACGGTCACCCTAAGAAAAATTTGTCAACGACCACAGAAGCTAAGAGCACATTTTTCAATATGCGTAAGTTACGAATTGTCAAAAGCATGAACAAAACTCGGTACAAGGCATATAGAATAACGTTGTTACCTGGTATAAACTAGTGTCTGTTTTGAAACTTTCACAGCTACTTATTTGGGGAGTCGGGATCCAAGACGGACAATGATAGGCGGGTGACAGTTCTCGTAGATGAGATGGAGGAGGAGGGTTGAGCCCAGGGGCGGATCCAGGATTTTTTTTTTTTAGGGAGGGGGGGCAAAACAGGTTGATCCGATAAACTTGCGTTAGGAGCAAGTTTAATTAACACAAACTTGCGTTAATTAAGTAAATTACACTACTTTAGACGACGCTAGGGGGCGCACGCTCCCTCGCCCTCCCCCTGGATCCGCCACTAGTTGAACCAAATTTCAGGCACAGTTCCTCACGACCCACAAAGAAGGGGTCAAGTTCAAATGCTTTTAGATAAAAAAGAGTAAGGCAAGGGGAAAAATCCAAAGATGATTTGTAGTGTCCTCTTCTGAACCCGTTTAACTTAATCACTTCTTCTTTACCATTTTTACACTGCCCATTTTCTTATCAACTACAGATAAACCACCTTAAAAAATCGCTTTTTGGCGTGGAAATTGAACCCAACATTTCCTGCTAGCTAGCTGGATTTTTCCAACCCTGAATCTAATCAGTTTGTTCAGGGTCAGAAGCTCTGGCCAGTCACTGGAGGATCTTGGGTTCAAGTCCACCAGCAACAGTAATTTTTTTAAACGATTAGCTTTAACTAAAAATTAAAGGCATCTTATATAAATATTTCTTTATTCCATAAGTAATATCCTGTATTTAAATAACATTTCGTTATTTGATTCGTAATTTTATATTATAAATAAAGACGAGTCAATCAGCTCTTGGATTCATATCTAAAAAAAAAACAAAAAAAAAACACTGAAATAATGGCATGGGTTGATAAAATAAGCCGATCACCATCAGTCAGAACTGCTTGAAATTCATTTTTTTTTGGCTTAGAAAACCAGTCGATCTTATTCATTGACAAAATAGCTACGCCTTACTTAGAAATAAGTGTAAAGAGACGTTTCCCCAGAACCATATTTGTAACTGAAATTAACACCAAGAAGTAGAAGATTTATTTATTTTTTAAAAACGTCTTTTACAATTGATTGGATTGCCTAAAGGCCCATTCACAATGAGACTGAGGTTTAGCTAGCGCTAATTTAAGTCAATTAGAAAATTCAATGACAAATCTGATCAGCCGAAACTACCGGTAGCTAAATCTCGGTATTAGTAAAATGCCGCTGTGAATGGACCTTAAAGAGACTAACTAAAAAAAAAAAAAAAAAAAAATCCTCAACTTTTAAGAGCCTCAGTTTTCCTAGAGAATTTCTTTCTAATTTGAATTCTATTCAGTACGTTATTACCACAGTTTATAGACAGTAAGCTTATCGCAGATCATTTCTGGTCTTCGTTCTCGGTGCGAACAAAAAGCTCCTCCCACTTATTTCTGCATTAGCGGGTTAGTCTGTTTTCGTCAATCACTGAGAAATGGTTACCAAGTGCATTATTCGTAATTGCGAAAGCAGAAAAAAACTTGGTGAGCCAGCCAAGTGGTTTGCAAGTGTCCCATCTCACAGGTATGAATTAATTTATATACAAATTATGATTTAATCTATTATTTACATACAGTGGACTCAACTGATCGGCCTATGTAGGATTTTATAAAAAAAGGGGCGGGGGGGGGGGGTTGATGAAATTTGTGAAAATAAGGGATTTTTTCTTCTTCTAATAACTGGTGGAGTAGGTGTGATGGTTTCAGGGGCGGATCCAGGATTTTTTTTAGGGGGGGGGGCAAAATAGGTTGATCCGACAAACTTACGTTAGGAGCAAGTTTAATTAATGCAAACTTGCGTTAATTAGGTAAATTACGCTACTTTAGACTACTATAGGGGGGCACCCCTCGCCCCCCCCTCTGGATCCGCACTGGATGGTTTATCATTTTTTTTTTTCACGTCGTGATGTTTATTTTCTACGATATTTATTTTCTAGATAAGACTAGTTTCGTTTTAATCAATGTTTTCGTATGAAATGGGCAGACCTTTCCTGAACTTTAAACAATAAACACCTCTGTTTGAAAATCTTTGCACTTTGTGAATTTAGATAGCGATAAGGGTTCCTGATTGAGAACAATTTTAGGACTTGAGTTCTAATTATTGGTTGTTGTGGTAAATAATCAAATGTCATCGCTTTATGGCATTGTTGAAATAAAACTTATTTTTTTACTTGATTATCGTCGTAAATTTTTTCTTTGTCTTTCTTTCCATTCTTAAACCAATGTTATATTTACCTTTTGCATTATTACAGCCCACTATATATACATTCATATAAATTTATATGCAGTGTTACCGCCCATACCAATTATCCTCCTTTCCTTTTTTATTCTTTAACAATAATTTCTGGTCGTTCTGAGTTTGAATTATTGTAGGCTTCTATTTCTACTGATCTTAAGTTTAATATGGCCTTTACTTTTCTTTAAAAAAAACTTTCTTTTTCGTAAAGTTTTCGTAGCGTATATATAAATATATATATATATATATATATATATATATATATATATATATATATATATATATATATATATATATATATATATATATATATATATATATATATATATATATATATATATATATATATATATATATATATATATATATATATATATATATATATATATATCTATATATATCTATATATATATATATATATATATATCTATATCTATATATATATATATATATATATATATATATATATATATATATATATATATATATATATATATATGTATATATATATATATATGTATATATATATATATATATATATATATATATAGATATATATATATATATATAATATATATATATATATATATATATATATATATATATATATATATATATATATATATATATATATATATATATATATATTTATATCGGCGCGTACAAACAGCTCCTCTCATTTGATCTGCCATCAGCGGTCCAATTACCCTGGAACACGTATTTTGGCAGAAACTTTCTCAAAAATGCCTTTGAAACCAACTTGAGACTTCGAAACCTATTTTTAATTCCTAAAAACATCTAATAATAACATTACACTACTAACTACCGATTTTCATGTATGTATTGGAATAAATTAATTTAAAATTAGTTTCTTCAAAATTAGTGTTCCAACGTTGAAGCCAAGTTTCGCGTCCAAGAGAAATCTGACTTGTCTACCCGTGAAAAGATCTAACTTCGCTTATGTTTATATCTGCAAAAACGTTCTCCGGAGCACTCGCACCCCGGTCCGGGTTTTTATAATGGGTGAGATAGAGAATGATCATACTGGATAATTATATGAACTGTGGTTATTACTTTCGATAAATAATGTAATTCTATAAATAATACATTTGTTCTCTTCTTAAAACCATATATTTCAGCTGGCTAAAAATGTGAAATGTCAGAAATTAATATTCATTAAAATATGTTTTTTACTCAGCAAGGCCGTGTAAGCCCTGAATGCTAGAAAAATATATATATATTAGGAAATAACAAATTATTTACTTACAGATGCGCGATCAAGAACCTTCACCGTTCTGGGTTCAGCTATTCCTTTTTCAATAAGAGCCCTTTCGAGTGTCCGTAAAGGTAAACTTTCCCAGTTACCAAAAACCACCAAGTCTATGTCACTGAAATAGAGACGTAAGCTGTAAGGGCAAAGGCTAAAGCGGGTTTCACACTACATACGTAATTCTCTATGCAGTCGTTAAGTTTAACCTTTCACAATTAAATAAATCCTTCCACACTATGCTAATGCAAAAACTGATAAAAACCATCATATTCATTTTCTGACTATTCAGTCAAAAATGTGGAATACAGATATACTCAAGCTTTGATCAAGTGTGAAATAACGTAACATAGCTTTGATAGCACAAAAGAGCTCGAGTCTACATCAGCGGCTTTCACACTACGCAGGTAATTTTCTATGCTAAGTGGGTAAGTTACGTTACGCTAAGTATGACCTTACGTTCTTTCACACTAGGCTGAGGTATAAATTTCATAAAACCCTCATAATCATTGTCTAAGATCATCACAATCAGCTTAGGCAAATAATTCAAAAACTAAAACATGGAATGGAGATATTCAAGCTCTGATCAAGCACGAAAGGCTTTCTAGAAAGAGTTTATCCATTTGTTGTCAAACCTTTAATAAACAAACTTCAATTATAATTCCCAGTTTCAAATAGGATGGGAATTCTAGCCATTATCTCTAATAATTTTAGCGTGTTTAGAATCTAGTGGACCTTGCTAGATTCTAGGGAGGGGGGGGGGGGGGATCTCGTGGGCCAAATTTGGGACAACGGAATCACTCTTATTTACTACACAGGTCTTATTAATACAACTGGTAACAGCCAGTACACCTCACTACACGTGGCAGAACTATTACTCTTAGAAGTATTTACTTAGAGCTTGTTACTTAGGACAATCATTATTACTCAAGGTCAGTGGTCCCAACCGATTTTGGGCCATACTCAAAACATTTTTTGAACATTTTAAACATTTTTTTGTTCAAAATTTTACGTGTATACACCCGAAGAAAGCTTACAAGGCTATTAACTTGGTTTCTTTTTTTCGGGTCATCCCCTGGGCATATTTTATATGAACGAAAAGTATTGTCTGAATATAACACCTTTTCACACTGTCAGTACAATGCTGTATCTTCTTCGCTCCTTAAATAAAATCAATGTGACGTCATTCACATGATTTTTCCCCTTCAAAAGTGAAGTTTTAAAGCATAGTCAGTCGAAAGGTACACGTTCTGTTCATGGCCCATCAAAATATTGCCATACCCCCTGTTGAGAATCAAGGCTCTAGATGCAGAAAGAAAAAGACTGCTGCGACAGATGATATTCGTGAATTCCTTCAACGAGTATTTTCAGCTCCTCTTATATAGGATGTTTAAAGAATGTGTAAAGAATGTTTAAAGTTTGTAAAGTCTGTTTAAAGTATGATTGTCTGTTTATGTAGGATTGTCTGTTGCTGTTGTTTAGAGAAAGTCTAAGTCTCTCCATCGGTTTGTATGGCTGTGGCTGTACTGTAGAAAAAATTTTCTTGGTTGTTAAACCTTTTATTATTATTTTTGTATAATTTTTTTTTATTATTCATAGTCCTATTAAAAACTTTCCGTTTTTAACGTTTTCGTGTCAATTGTAAACGAAAAGGTAGTGTGGTTTACCAAGCACGCCTGCCGCCCCATATAGCATCAGTTGGGTTTGAACCTAGGGCCCCGCCAAACCACATAGACTTAACACCACAGTAATAAGTCTTTTGAAGCCGTTTTTTTTTTTAAAAACTAGGGAAATTTGACCTTAATGACGCTATAGACGCTCTCCACCTGTAAGGGAGATTTTTTGTCTAAGTTAGTAGGAAAGCTGGGACAGTCTCCAGCCTGCTAAGTTCCACTATCTTATTGTCCTCTACCAATAACTTTCCAAAAAAAAAATCTAAAATAATAATAAGAAAATAAACTAATAAAAAAAGAAAATAAAAATAATAAAAACAAATAAAATAGGAAGTAAAACTAAAATTAAATTTAGCCCCATGTTTAATATAGCTTCTTTCAATTGAATTTCATCACTGACGTCCAATGAAGAGCATTCTCTTAGATAGAAAAACGGTTTTCATTGGCTTTCAATGACGATAATCAATTGTAATTGATTGCAATAAGATGTATTGAGCGCGGGGTAGACGTGGGCTAAATAACAACCCCATGAGTTATTTATTTTACAACCTACTATGCACAAGTAATTCAGAATAAACTAGACCATCTCATGTTGGCCAAATTAAAAAAGAAGAATGTTCATAACAAAAATTATACCTTGTGGGCATATATAATCCGGTGCTGAAACTTCCAAAAACCTCAACGCTAGTTTCAGACCATATTGATTTGATGAGACCTCTTATGCGATTGACTACCCCCTCCCTCATACAATGCTCTTCGGGCGTTGGAGATATGTATTCCAGGAAATCTTCTATTTCTTCATGAAGCTGAAATTATTTATTATTATTCCTAAAACTCTTGTCTTTCTACATCTACATATTAACAAACGACTTCAACAAATGAAGTGAAAAGTACACTATTCACAATATATGAATATTTCAGACATATTGCCAATAGCTATCCTCAGCAAATTGAGAGAGAGAGAGAGAGAGAGAGAGAGAGAGAGAGAGAGAGAGAGAGAGAGAGAGAGAGAGAGAGAGAGAGAGAGAGAGAGAAGAGAGAGAGAGAGAGAGAGAGAGAGAGAGAGAGAGAGAGAAGAGAGAGAGAGAGAGAGAGAGAGAGAGAGAGAGAGAGAGAGAGAGAGAGAGAGAGAGAGAGAGAGAGAGGAGAGAGAGAGAGAGAGAGAGAGAGAGAGAGAGAGAGACGAGAGAGAGAGAGAGAGAGAGAGAGAGAGAGAGAGAGAGAGAGAGGAGCGAGAGAGAGAGAGAGAGAGAGAGAGAGAGAGAGAGAGAGGAGAGAGAGAGAGAGAGAGAGAGAGAGAGAGAGAGAGAGAGAGAGAGAGAGAGAGAGAGAGAGAGAGAGAGAGAGAGAGAGAGAGAGAGAGAGAGAGAGAGAGAGAGAGAGAGAGAGAGAGAGAGAGAGAGAGAGAGAGAGAGAGAGAGAGAGAGAGAGGAGAGAGAGAGAGAGGAGAGAGAGAGAGAGAGAGAGAGAGAGAGAGAGAGAGAGAGAGAGAGAGAGAGAGAGAGAGAGAGAGAGAGAGAGAGAGAGAGAGAGAGAGAGAGAGAGAGAGAGAGAGAGAGAGAGAGAGAGAGAGAGAGAGAGAGAGGAGAGAGAGAGAGAGAGAGAGAGAGAGAGAGAGAGGAGAGAGAGAGAGAGAGAGAGAGAGAGAGAGAGAGAGAGAGAGAGAGAGAGAGAGAGAGAGAGAGAGAGAGAGAGAGAGAGAGAGAGAGAGAGAGAGAGAGAGAGAGAGAGAGAGAGAGAGAGAGAGAGAGAGAGAGAGAGAGAGAGAGAGAGAGAGAGAAAGAAGAAAGAGAGAGAGAGAGACTTGTTCCTCCTGAGATTTGTCAGTCACGAACACTTGGCTCCTTTAAGAGACAAATGAAAAGTTCTTATTAAAGGTAAATATAAATAATTTTTAGTTGTTTTATGGTTTTATTTTTTTGGGGGGGGGGAGGGGGAGGGGGTGGTTTTGTTTTGTTGGCGTTGGATCCTCGATGATGTAGAGTTTTATTTTGTTATTTATTGTCGGGTGATAGAAGGGTCTGTTTCGTGTGGACTATCGGTGAGTTGACTTCTTTTCCATAAAGATTTATAAATTAGACATTGTTTATACCAAGTTTTTAAATATTAGTCATTTATTCTTTGTTGTTTCCCAAATAACAGGCCATTGAGCCCTTTGGGATATTGTTTTGTTATTTATGGAAATAAATGGAACTTGAACTTGAATAAGTGGTTGGATTTAAAAAGAGACTGGAAATTTACAAGTTATAGCTGCACAATGTAACTTAGTTTATAAATATAGGCCTAGTTCGTATTGTTCTAATTATAACCAATTCCCCTTGCATCCTTTGAGGCAACATAAAAAAAAAATTCGCAAAAATACAGAAATTATGTGGAAATTACAAAAATGGTGGTTAATCATTTGAGGAAATAATGGGAAGTTTTTGATTGAGTGTGAAAAAAAAAATAATATTTTTTATGTTTCCTTATTATTTGTGTTGGAAATTAGGCCAAAATGTGCAACTACTCAGGTGTGGTTTGATTAGACATTCATAATTACGCAGAAAATGTCAAGCAAATTATAACGCTTGACGTCCTGAGAGGAAAAGGCTAATGTAAGGGGTTTTTCCTCCGTCAAACAGAAAACTGTTAGCCTTAACATAGTTAGAGGATTTCTCTAACAAATCGAATACTTGTTGAAGGAAATTTGTTGGGGAATTTAAAGCGAAATATTCAAAAATAAGCAGGATGGGTACTTTTTATGTTTACAATATTGGTAGAGAATCGAGGACTGCTACTATTTCTTATTTTTCTTCCTTTCCCCTTCTAGCTTTTTAGAAATATCTTTTCTGGTAATCTCATTGAAAAAAAATCAATTCTTCCGTTAAAAAAATAGGAAAACAACGAAATTGGCACGTAGTCATAGCAATTTCATATGATCAAAAAATCTAACGATTTCACTTATGTAATCACATTATATTTTTTACTGGTTGATCCACTTCCCTCCATACATGGGATAATTTATGTAAATGCACTAAACAGTTGGTTGTTTTAGTGCTTTATTATGTTGTAAGGCCCACAACAAGCCAAGCTTCTTGGGCCAAATAATTTTTCTTTACGTTTTGTAATAGAGTTTAGTATTAATAAAAATGATTGATTAATGATGATGATGAGTTACTTTAGGAAAGCTTAAGCACTGGGATTTTAATTTTCGCCTAAATTCAATGTGCTTTGCCAAGAGTTGTTTTTTGTAAACTTCTGAGGGTACTCATTTGATTGGAATTAAAAATTCTAGTTCGCCTTTTAAGAGTATTAAATAAAAAAAAACAAGTTTTTTTAACTGAAAGTAAGGAACGACGTTAAAACTTAAAACGAACAGAAATTATTCCGTATATGAAGGGGGCTGTCCCCTCCTCAACGCCTCGCTCTTTACGCTAAAGTTTTTTTATTGTTTAAAAAAATAGAGTTGTGAGAAAGTCAAACTTTAGCGTAAAGAGCGAGGCGTTGAGGAGGGGACAGCCCCCTCATATACGGAATAATTTCTGTTCGTTTTAAGTTTTAACGTCGTTCCTTACTTTCAGTTAAAAAAACTTGTTTTTTTATTTAATTTTTGAACGTTTTTGAATTAATGCAGGTTTTGATTTTGGCTCACCGTACATGAATAATTAAAACAAAATTTGCATAATATATTTTTCGGTTAAATGGCTTTCTCGAAACTTGTTTAATTTTATTTACGAACGTTTTTATTAGTAATAAATAATACGTAACTTAGAATTAACTTACGTAACGAACTTCTATATTCATAAATTTTTTAACACGTATATTAGGGGGTTCGCCCCCTAGTCAATACCCTGCTTTTTAAAAACTATAGTTCGAATTTTTTTTTTTCCAGTTCTTTAAAAAATGACCTCTTAATCACAATCAGTTGATCAGTTGAAAAACTTGTTTTTTTTTTTTATTTAATTCCTGATCTTTTTCTTTAATAATGCTGGGAAATCCGGCGCCCCCTTCATAGCAATGTCCCTTCCCCCATGAAAACTTCCTTCATGGAAAGATCCTTCCATATAGCCCCCGACCCCTCTCCTTCCCCCACCTACCAGAAAAAATCAACCTCTGAAAAAGTCTGTATACTTCCCAATAACCAATACTATATGTTAACATTGAGTATAAGTTCATAACTTTCAGCCCTCTCCCTGGGGACTTTGGGGGATCAAGTCATCCTAAAAGACATTTTTATCATATTTTCGACCATGCTGAACAAAATGGCTATCTCAAAATTTTTGATCGGGTGACTTTGGGAAAAAAAATGAGCGTGGAGGGGGGCCTAGTTGCCCTCCATTTTTTTTGGTCACTTAAAAAGGGCACTAGAACTTTTAATTTCCGTTCCAATGAGCCCTCCCACGATATTCTAGGACCACTGGGTCGATACGATCACCCCTGGGAAAAAAAAAAAAAAAAAACAAAAAAACAAAACTACAAACAAACAAACAAATAAAACACGCATCCGTGATCTTTTCTTCTGGCAAAAAATGCAAAAAAACATCCACATTTTTGTAGATAGGAGCTTGAAACCTCTACATTAGGGTTCTCTGATACGCTGAATATGATGGTGTGATTTTCATTAAGGTTCTATCATTTTTTAGGGGGGTCTTTCCCCCTTTTTTTGAAAATCAGCCAAATTTTCTCACGGCGCGTAACTTTTGATGGGTAGCTCTAAACTTGATGAAAGTTATATATTTGAAATCAGCATTGAAATCTGATTCTTTTGATATATCTATTGGTATCAAAAACCCGTTTTCTAGAGTTTTCGGTTACCATTGAGCCGGGTCGCTCCTTACTTACAGTTCGTTACCACGAAACTGTTTGAAAAGGTGAAAAAGGGCAAAGAGATCCCCATCCTATGCGCTGTTTTCCCTAAATGCATCCAGTCAAAATTTTTAGATAACAATTTTGTTAAAAATGGTCAAGGATTAGATAGCAAGAGCTATGGGTTGACACAACCCCCCGGAGGATGGGGGGGAAACCCCTGGCCCTCCAAGATCCACCCTCCCCCAAAAAAAAAAAAAAAAAATGACTAAATTCCATTCCAAAATTTATGAGAGCTGACCTTTGGCCCTCTAGGGCCCTACCCCACCACCAGAAAAAAAAATATTACCATTATTTTAGCGCAAAATTTATAAAAGCTCACCTCTGGTCCTCCATGGCCCATTTCCCTCTAAAAAATAAGCTATTAACTATATTAGTTTCCAAAAACTTATTAGAGTTGGACATCTGGTCCTCCATGGCTCGATCTCCCCCCACGAAAGAAAATTATTAACGATTTGTTTGTTTGGGATTGCAAAACTAATGGGATGACCTATTACCCTCCATGACCTGATCCCCCCTCCCCTACAAAGAAATTTATTAATAACTTTTTGTTCAAAACTTACGAGAGCTGACCCCTGGCCCTCCATTAGGCCCAACCCCCCACTCAAAAATATAAATATTTAATTCCAAAACCCATTGGTGCTGACCCCTTTCCCTCCGTGTCCTCGACCCCTCTCCCCCAAAAAAAATACATTGTCGATATTTTTATCCAAAAACCTATGGCAGCTGACCCCTGGCCCTCCATGACCCAACTTCCCTGAGAAAAATTCTTACCGATACTTATGGGAGCTGACGCTTAGCCCTTCTTGGCACGCCCCTACCCCCCAAAAAAAAAAAAAAGGGCCCAACCCCCCTCCCCAAAAACTCTTATCTATACTTTATTCCAAAATTTATGGGGGCCGATCTCTGGCCTTCCTTGGCCCATCTAAATATTTTTAAATAAAATATAATTAAGGATATTTTATTCCAAAGCTTATGGAATCATGCCCTATATGTCCTGACTCTCCCCCCCCCAAAGATTTACTAATGATGTTTCATTCCAAAACTGATCAGAGCTGATCCCTTCACTTTAGGGCTTGACCACCCCTCCCCCCTAAAAAAATATTAATAATGAATTTTTATTCCAAAACTTACGGAACATTACCCTGGCCATCCATGGCCTGACCTTTCCCTCCCAAACAGATGATTAATAATATTCTAACTTATAGGAGCTGACCCCTGGCCCTCTATGGCATTTATCCCCCCCCAAAAAAAAACAAACAAAACACAACAAAAAACAACAACTTGTTAACAATATTTTATCCCAAAACTTATGGGAAGCTGTCCCCTTGCCATGACCAAGCCCCCCCTCCAGAAAAAATATTAATGATCACTGCCCAACCTGGCCCCCCCCCGAAAAAAATGCAAAATTATTAACAATATTTTTATTCAAAAATCTTATATTTTTATTCAAAAAAATCAATATTTTATTCAAAAAAACTACTGGGAGCTAACAAACTAGTCCTCCATAGCCAGCCGACCCCCCCTCCAAAAAAATAATATTAAAAATAACATTATTCCTAAACTTATAGGAGCCGATGCCTGCCTCCTTGGCTCGACCCCCCCCCCCCCCCCCATAACAGAAATTATTAACAACATTTTGTTCCAAAACTTATGGGAGCTGACTCCTGGCCTTCTATATCCCATATATATATATATATATATATATACTATATATATATATATATATTATATATATATATATATAAGATATATATATAATATATATATATATATATATATATATATATATTATATATATATATATATATATATATATATAATATATATATATTATATATATATATATATATATATATATATATATATATATATATATATATATATATATATATATATAATATATATATATATATATATATAATATAAGTCAAACAAACATATATATAAAACAAACAAGCATATATATAATCAATGCAAACCAACATACAATAGATATTAATGTAAATTAATAAATAAATCTTAAAACGATTGTGAAACTTAAATTGAATATGCAAATTAAGCTTGAAAACGAACAAAAATCACCACAAACAAGAGTTTGGGTATGACCTCCTTCTCTCACTGTAAAAGTTTAAAACCTACTGCGTCATTGGCGCTTTACTGAAAACCAATTTTATGAAAAATATTTTCTTTTGTACTTAATATTGAAAATAAACATTAAAATTATAGTAAAATTTTGAACTGATGAGCTTTCAGCAATTGATATCATTATACATAAACAATTTAGTTTAATTTATTAGCTCTTTATAAAGTGTTGTTTAAAGACGAATATAGTTTCCCCTACAAACAAGTGTTTGGATACTGCCTCCTTTCCTAACTGTAAATAAAAACCAAAAGCCTACAGCGTCATTGGCGCTTAACTGAAAACAGATTATATTACAAATATTTTCCACCCCCTTTTCCAGTCTCTACAGTATTGAAAATAAAAATACAATTACAGTGAAATAAATTCTTGAACTGATGGATCTTTCAACAATTAATATCATTATATATCAAATATTCAATTTGATGTTGTTTATACTTTTCAAGACTGTTCAAGACGCATATAGTTTTCAGTAAAGCGCCAATGCCGCAGCAGGTTTTTAGACTTTTACAGTGAGAGGAGGTCATACCCAAACTCTTGTTTGTGGTGATTTTTGTTCGTTTCAAGCTTGATTTGCGTATTAAATTTAAGTTTCACTTGTTTTGAGATTTATTTATTAATTTACAATAATATATATATTGTATGATTGTTTGCATTGATTGTTTATTTAATTTCTGTTCGTTTTAAGTTTCATTTATACTTCAATAGGAATTTTTTTTTTCGTTTTAAGCTTGATTTTCATATCAAGGAGGCACAGTTGTGCCTCTATAAAGAGGCGACCCACCACAATGTTAAGCGATTTCAGGTCCTAGAGGTCGCAGAGAGACGGCGGTAATCGCATTTTGTAGCCCAAAGCTCAAACTAAGAAACTTGCAAAATTTCATCCTCCTCCGACTTTATCTTCATGGGGTAAACTGGGCCGGAAGTTTGGACCCTCCCACCACAGCCCCCCTTTAACGTTGTCCGATTGGGCTGAAATTTAGAAGTTAAGCTTTCCTAGGGCCCGGGAGCTTATCCTCGAAATTTCAGCTCAATCTGTTCACACTCCTTCCCTGTTTTCAAAAAACCAAATATAGCCACTTAAAATTCATTTCTTTTTTTTTTCTTAGCCACGCCTACAGGCCACAGTTGGCAACGGATCCGGTTGAATGAGGACTCATCCGAAGCAGAATTCGACCTGTTAGGGCCTTTTGATATTTTCAGACCGAAAAAATTATCCCCCGAATTTACATTTACGAAAAACCTTGTTTTCCTATATTAGCCCATGTTTAATTTTTCCGACCACAACCCCCCTTTAACGTTGTCTGATCGGGCTGAAATTTGGAGGATAATCTTCCCTAGGGCCTGGAAGCTTATCCTCGAAATTTCAGCTCAATCTGATCACTCCTTCCCTGTTTTCCAAAAACCAAAATATCAAGTTTTTTGGGAATTTGCTTGCGTCGAAAATAGCTTCCCATATACTAAAAAACAATTACTGTTGTGTCTGTATAGTCTAGCGGTTACACTCCAGACTTTCAGGCGGAAAACCCGGGTTCGATTCACCATCAGAGCAATTTTTTTAATACTGAATTCAAACTTTTAAAAAGAAACCCAGTTTCTTTTTTAAATTATTTGAAAAAAATTACGTTTTTCTAAAGAGTTAAAGAGGCTGAGTTACAAGGAGCAATAATAAGTAATAAACTGTACAAAAACGTACAGAAATTATTTGAAAAAAACTACGTTTTCTAAAGAGTTAAAGAGGCTGAGTTACAAGGTCGAACCTTAAAACGTACAGGGATTAGGAGGCACAGTAGGGGGGCTGCCGCCCCCCAAAAACCCCCGCTTTCGCAGCCTTTAAATAAAAAAAAAAGTTTTTTAAACTGAAAAGGGTCGGAGTAAGGAGCGACATTAAATCTTAAAACGAACAAAAATTATTCCGTATATGAAAGAGGCTGTGCCCTCCTCAACGCCTCGCTCTTTACGCTAAAGTTTGACTTTCTCACAACTCTTTTTTTTAAAAATAAAAAAACTTTAGCGTAAAGAGCGAGGCGTTGAGGAGGACACAGCCTCTTTCATATACGGAATAATTTCTGTTCGTTTTAAGATTTAATGTCGCTCCTTACTTTCAGTTTAAAAAACTTTTTTTTTTAATTAAAGGCTGCGAAAGCGGGGGTGTTTGGGGGGCGGCAGCCCCCCAACTGTGCCTCCTAATCCCTGTACGTTTTAAGGTTCGACCTTGTAACTCAGCCTCTTTAACTCTTTAGAAAACGTAGTTTTTTTCAAATAATTCAATCTAAGCATTACTCGCTTTAAGATCTATTTATTCATTTATATTATTACTTATTGTATGTTTTTTTGCTATGATTGTTTATTTAATTTCTGTTCGTTTTGGTTTCATTTATTCTTTAATAGTAATTTCTGGTCGTTTTGAGTTTGAATTTTAAGTTTGAATTTTAAAAGGTATTTGTATCTGCTGAGCTTAAGTTTAAAATGGCCTTTACTTTTCTTTGAAAAACTTATTTTTCGGAAAGTTTTTTTTTAATTAATTTTTGTTCGTTTTTGATTGCAAAAAATTTCAAGTTTTTAAAAATTCCTTATTTCAAAATCATAAGACTTAAAATAAAAATAATCAAATATTCATCAAATTATCAAAACTGATATCAAAGTGAAAAAATGGGTTTGTGTTAACCTCGGAGTTTTTATTATCTGATGTCTGAACTATTTTCAAAAAAATTGCTATCTCAAAATTTTATTGGATGGGTTTGGGGAAAAAGGGAATGGGGGGAATAAATTAAGCTTCGGTCTCTTTTTGGCTCTTTAAAAGTGAACTATAACTTTCTATTCTCAATTAAATGAGCCCTCTCTGAAGTTTATACGAGTATCCCTTCTATAAGAACCATATATATAGCCAGAGTATAACTTACAACGCCTATCCCTGGGCCCCATGGGGGGTTGTGTCGGCCCTGGAGTTTTAATATCTGATGGTTGAACTATTTTTAACAAAATAGTCACCTGACATTTTTATCGGATGGGTTTATCCATCCGACACGCCCAAAGGCGTGGAGGACGGGAGGGGCTAGTTGTACTCTGATTTTTTTTCACTCTGAGAAAATGAACTACAACTTTTAATTTCCATTCAAATGAACCCTCTCTGAAATTTATACGAGCATACCTTCCATAAGAACGATATTTGCCCCCAGAGCAATAGTTACAACGCCTGCCCCGGCCCTGGGGGGGGGTGTCGACACAGAAGTTTTTCTTATCTTATCTTTGAACTATTTTAACGAAATGACCATACGTAAAGGTGTTTTTGTTATATGATCTTTCAACTATTTTAACAAAATGGCTACCTCAAATCTTTTCTCAGATGTATTTGGGGAAAAGGGGCTTGGGAGGCCAGTAGTAGAGAGGGAGGTGCTACTCCGAACAGTACACCATATATGGGCATAGAGTCCCTAGGGAGATGGTTTTTGTCAGTGAGAATGAAAAAACAGGATTTTTCTCATTTGAAAAAAACAGGAATTTTCTCACTTTGATGGATGTTTTCTTGGATGGTTATGTGTGTTGGTCAATTTATTTGATGTTTTTCATGGATGTCAACAGTAATTTATGTCTGTTTTATGGTTTTGTCAGTGAGAATGGAAAAACAGGAACTTTCTCATTTTAATGGATGCCAACAGCAATTTATGTCTGTTTATGGTTTTTGTCAGTGAGAATGGAAAAACAGGAACTTTCTCACTTTAATGGATGTCAACAGCAATTTATGTCTGTTTTATGGTTTTTGTCAGTGAGAATGAAAAAACGGGAACTTTCTCACTTTCATGGATGTCAACAGCAATTTATGTATGTTTTTATGGTTTTTGTCAGTGAGAATGGAAAAACAGTATTTTTCTCACTTTGCTGTCAGTCATTAATCAAACAGTTTCCGGGCAAAGTTTAGTAATGTCTGACAGGTACTGCTCCAGGAATAGATCCAATTCATTAATGTCTTTGCCTCGGAAACAATTCTACTGGTCGAACTCCAAAAGATATTAATAACCAAACGCCATGGAAACAATTCTCCAAGAAACATCTTAGCGATGATAGATTTAGCGCGGGCATCAGGTTTCTTAGTAATTTGAAATGTGACAGCGCAGAGATGCCAAAAAAACAAAAGGAACACGCTGAAATTACGTTTAGGGGTTATTTGGGCGAAACCGTTTTTAGACATTTTATGGAATTATTTCGGCGAAACAGTTAGAGACATTTTCAAAGATGATTTTAAAAGATGATTTTAGAAGAGGATTTGAGGGTGAAACTCTGTGGTCGTTATAATACACAAGTTGTATTTGAAAACAGTGTCGTGAGGTCCTCTACCCCAACCCCAAAGAGCTTCGATCCCCCACCCCAACCCCGAGGGAAGCCCCGGTCCTAATAGGTCCCCCAAGCTCCCAAAGGACCACCCGGCCCTCAAGGGCCCCCAGACCCTCAAAGGCCCTCCCCGGGACCCGTCTTTCCTTGATGTGCGTTGTCTGAAACCTATGATTTGGGGTGTATGGTTGCTATTTTTGACTTTTCTGAGTTGGATTTCTTAGTCTTTCATAGGTATGTGTTGTCTGAAACCTATGATTTGGGATGGATGGTTTGCTATTTTTGACTTTTCTGTTCTGAGCTGGATTTCTTACCCTTTCATAGGTGTGTGTTGTCAGAAAATTATGATTTGGGATGTGTAGTTTTGCTAGTTGGACTTTTCAGAGCTAGGATTCTTAGTCTCTCATAGGCGTTTGTTGTCTGAAACCTATAGTTTGGGATGAATAGTTTGCTATTTCAGGCTTTATGAGCTAGGTTCCTAGTATTTCGTAGGCGAATGTTGTCTGAAACTTATGATTTGGGATATGTAAATTACTATTTCGGGCTTTTCTGAGCTAGATTTCTTAGTCTTTCGTTGGTGTGTGTTGTCTGAAACCTATGATTTGGATGGGTGGATTGCTATTTGTGACTTTTCTGAGCTGGATTTCTTAGCCATTCATAGGTGTGTGTTGTCTGAAACTTATGATTTGGAATGGTTAATTGCTATTTCCAGCTTTTATTAGCTAGGTTTCTTAGCCTTTCATAGGTGTGTGTGTTGTCAGAAAATTATGATTTGGGATGTGTAGTTTGCTATTTGGACTTTTCAGAGCTAGGATTCTTAGTCCCTCATAGGTGTTTTTGTTGTCTGAAACCTATAGTTTGGGATGAGTAGTTTGCTATTTTTGACTTTTCTGAGCTGGATTTCTTACCCTTTCATAGGTGTGTGTTGTCAGAAAATTATGATTTGGGATGTGTAGTTTGCTAGTTGGACTTTTCAGAGCTAGGATTCTTAGTCTCTCATAGGCGTTTGCTGTCTGAAACCTATAGTTGTGGGATGAATAGTTTGCTATTTCAGGCTTTTATGAGCTAGGTTTTCCTAGTATTTCGTAGGTGTGTGTTGTCTGAAACTTATGATTTGGGATATGTAAATTACTATTTCGAGCTTTTCTGAGCTAGATTTCTTAGTCTTTCGTTGGTGTGTGTTGTCTGAAACCTATGATTTGGGATGGATGGATTGCTATTTATGACTTTTCTGAGCTGGATTTCTTAGCCGTTCATAGGTGTGTGTTGTCCTGAAACTTATGATTTGGAATGGTTAATTTGCTATTTCCAGCTTTTATTAGCTAGGTTTCTTAGCCTTTCATAGGTGTGTGTTGTCAGAAAATTATGATTTGGGATGTGTAGTTTGCTATTTGGACTTTTCAGAGCTAGGATTCTTAGTCCCTCATAGGTGTTTGTTGTCTGAAACCTATAGTTTGGATGAGTAGTTTGCTATTTCGGGCTTTATGAGCTAGGTTTCTTAGCCTTTCGTAGGTGTGTGTTGACTGAAACTTATGATTTGGGATATGTAAATTACTATTTCGGGCTTTTCTAAGCTAGATTTCTTAGTCTTTCGTTGGTGTGTGTTGTCTGAAACCTATGATTTGGGGTGTATGGGTTGCTATTTTTTTTGACTTTTCTGAGTTGGATTTCTTAGTCTTTCATAGGTATGTGTTGCCTGAAACCTATGATTTGGGATGAGTGGTTTGCTATTTTTGACTTTTCTGAGCTGGATTTCTTACCCTTTCATAGATGTGTGTTGTCAGAAATTATGATTTGGATGTGTAGTTGCAAGTTGGACTTTTCAGAGCTAGGATTCTTAGTCTCTCATAGGCGTTTGCTGTCTGAAACCTATAGTTTGGGATGAATAGTTTGCTATTTCAGGCTTTTATGAGCTAGGTTTCCTAGTATTTCGTAGGCGAATGTTGTCTGAAACTTATGATTTGGAATATGTAAATTACTATTTCGGGCTTTTCTGAGCTAGATTTCTTAGTCTTTCGTTGGTGTGTGTTGTCTGAAACCTATGATTTGGGATGGGTGTATTGCTATTTTTGACTTTTCTGAGTTGGATTTTCTTAGCCATTCATAGGTGTGTTTTGTCTGAAACTTATGATTTGGGATGGTTAATTTGCTATTTCCGGCTTTTATTAGCTAGGTTTCTTAGCCTTTCATAGGTGTGTCTTGTCAGAAAATTATGATTTGGGATGTGTAGTTTGCTTTTGGACTTTTCAGAGCTAGGATTCTTAGTCCCTCATAGGTGCTTGTTGTCTGAAAACTATAGTTTGGGATGAGTAGTTTGCTATTTCAGGCTTTTCTGAGCTAAGGTTTCTTAGTATTTCATAGGTGTGTGTTGTCTGAAACTTATGATTGAGGTGTGTAATTTGCTATTTCCGACTTTTCATAACCAGATTTCTTAGTCTTTCGTAGGTGTGTGATGATTGAAACCTATGATTTGGGATGTGTGGGTTGCTATTTTTTGACTTTTTCTGAGTTCTAGTTTAGTTTAGTTTTAGTTAAGAGTTTAGAATTTTTAGCTTAAAGTCTTAGCTTAGAGTTTTTGTTAGAGTTTCTAGTTTAGTTTAGTTTTTAGTTAAAAGTTTAGAGTTTTTAGCTTAGAGTCTTAGCTTAGAGTTTTTGTTGAAGTTCTAGTTTAGTTTAGTTTTTTAATTAAGAGTTTAGAGTTTTAGCTTAGAGTCATAGCTTAGAGTTTTTGTTAAAGTTGAAGTTTAGTAATAGTTAAGAGTTTGGAGTTTTACCTTAGAGACTTAACTTAGAGTTTTAGTTTAGTTTAGTTTTAGTTAAGAGTTTAGAGTTTTTTAGCTTAGAGTCTTAGATTAGAGTTTTTGTTAGAGTTCTAGTTTAGTTTAGTTTTAATTAAGAGTTTAGAGTTTTTAGCTTAGAGTCATAGCTTAGAGTTTTAGTTAGAGTTCTAGTTTAGTTTTAGTTAAGAGTTTAGAGTTTTTAGCTTAGAGTCTTAGCTTAGAGTTTTTGTTGAAGCTCTAGTTTAGTTTAGTTTTAGTTAAGAGTTTATAGTTTTAGCTTAGAGTCTTAGCTTAGAGTTTTTGTTAGAGTTTTAGTTTAGTTTTAGTTAAGAGTTAAGAGTCTCGAGTTTTTAGCTTAGAGTCTTAGCTTAGAGTTTCTGTTAGAGTTCTAGTTTAGTTTACTTCTAGTTAAGAGTTTAGAGTTTTAGCTTAGAGTCTTAGCTTAGATTTTTTGTTAGAGTTCTAGTTTAGTTTAGTTATAGTTAAGAGTTTGGTGTTTACCTTACAGACTTAGCTAAGAGTTTTAGTTTAGTTTTAGTTATAGTTATAGTTAAGAGTTTGGTGTTTTACCTTAGAGACTTAGCTTAGAGTTTTAGTTTAGTTCAGTTTTAGTTAAGAGTTTAGAGTTTTAGCTTAGAGTCTTAGCTTAGATTTTTTGTTAGAGTTCTAGTTTAGTTTAGTTATAGTTAAGAGTTTGGTGTTTTACCTTACAGACTTAGCTAAGAGTTTTAGTTTAGTTTTAGTTTAGTTATAGTTATAGTTAAGAGTTTGGTGTTTTACCTTAGAGACTTAGCTTAGAGTTTTAGTTTAGTTCAGTTTTTGTTGAGAGTTTAGAGTTTTTAGCTTAGAGTCTTAGTTTAGAGTTTTGTTGAAGTTCTAGTTTAGTTTAGAGTTTTAGCTTAGACTTAGAGTTTTAATTAGAGTTTCTAGTTTAGTTTAGTTTTAGTTAAGAGTTTAGAGTTTTAGCTTAGAGTCTTAGCATAGAGTTTTTGTTAGAGTTCTAGTTTATTTTAGTTTTAGTTAAGAGTTTAGAGTTTAACTTAGAGTCTTAGCTTAGAGTTCTTGTTAGAGTTCTAGTTTAGTTATAGTTAAGAGTTTGGAGTTTTACCTTAGAGACTTAGCTTAGAGTTTAGTTTAGTTTAGTTTTACTTAAGAGTTTAGAGTTTTAGTTTAGTTTTAGTTAAGAGTTTAGTGTTTTTAGCTTAGAGTCTTAGTTTAGAGTTTTTTTGAAGTTCTAGTTTAGTTTAGTTTTAGTTTAGAGTTTTAGCTTAGACTTAGAGTTTTATTAGAGTTCTAGTTTAGTTTAGTTTTAGTTAAGAGTTTAGAGTTTTACCATAGAGTCTTAGCTTGGAGTTTTAGTTAGAGTTAAAGTTTAGTTTAGTTACAGTTAAGAATTTAGAGTTTTAGCTTAGAGTCATAGCTTAGAGTTTTACTTAAAGTTATAGTTTGGTTAAGTTTTAGTTAAGAGTTTCGAGTTTTAGCTGAGTCTTAGCTTAGACATAAACTCTAAGCTGAGACTCTAAGCTAAACATAACTTTAACATAAACTCTAAGCTGAGACTCTAAGCTAAAACTCTAAACTCTTAAGTAAAACTAAAACTAAAACTCTAAGCTAAGTCTCTAAGGTAAAACTCCAAACTCTTAACTATAACTAAACTAGAACTCTAGCAAAAACTCTAAGCTAAGACTCTAAGTTAAACTCTAAACTCTTAACTAAAAACTAAAATAAACTAGAACTCTAAACAAAAAACTCTATGCTAAGACTCTAAGCTAAAACTCTAAACTCTTAACTAAAACTAAACTAAACTAGAACTCTAATTAAAACTCTAAGTCTAAGCTAAAACTCTAAAACTCTAAACTAAGACTCTAAGCTAAAAACTCTAAACTCTTAACTAAAACTAAACTAAACTAGAACTCTAACAAAAACTCTAAGATACGACTCTAAGCTAAAACTCTAAACTCTTAACTAAAACTGAACTAAACTAAAACTCTAAGCTAAGTCTCTAAGGTAAAACACCAAACTCTTAACTATAACTATAATAAACTAAAACTAAACTAAAACTCTTAGCTAAGTCTGTAAGGTAAAACACCAAACTCTTAACTATAACTAAACTAAACTAGAACTCTAACAAAAAATCTAAGCTAAGACTATAAGCTAAAACTCTAAACTCTTAACTAGAAGTAAACTAAACTAGAACTCTAACAGAAACTCTAAGCTAAGACTCTAAGCTAAAAAACTCGAGACTCTTTAACTCTTAACTAAAACTAAACTAAACTAAAACTCTAACAAAAAACTCTAAGCTAAGACACTAAGCTAAAACTAATAAACTCTTAACTAAAACTAAACTAAACTAGAGCTTCAACAAAAACTCTAAGCTAAGACTCTAAGCTAAAAACTCTAAACTCTTAACTAAAACTAAACTAAACTAGAACTCTAACTAAAACTCTAAGCTATGACTCTAAGCTAAAAACTCTAAACTCTTAATTAAAACTAAACTAAAACTAGAACTCTAACAAAAACTCTAATCTAAGACTCTAAGCTAAAAAAAACTCTAAACTCTTAACTAAAACTAAACTAAAACTCTAAGTTAAGTCTCTAAGGTAAAACTCCAAACTCTTAACTATTACTAAACTAAACTTAAACTTTAACAAAAACTCTAAGCTATGACTCTAAGCTAAAACTCTAAACTCTTAATTAAAACTAAACTAAACTAGATTTCTAACAAAAACTCTAAGCTAAGACTCTAAGCTAAAAACTCTAAAACTCTTAACTAAAACTAAACTAAACTAAAACTCAGAAAAGTCAAAAAATAGCAACCCACACATCCCAAATCATAGGTTTCAATCATCACACACCTACGAAAGACTAAGAAATCTGGTTATGAAAAGTCGGAAATAGCAAATTACACACCTCAATCATAAGTTTCAGACAACACGCACCTATGAAATACTAAGAAACCTTAGCTCAGAAAAAAGCCTGAAATAGCAAACTACTCATCCCCAAACTATAGGTTTCAGACAACAAGCACCTATGAGGGACTAAGAATTCCTAGCTCTGAAAAGTCCAAAAAGCAAACTACACATCCCAAATCATAAATTTCTGACAAGAACACACCTATGAAAGGCTAAAGAAACCTAGCTAATAAAAGCCGGAAAAATAGCAAATTAACCATCCCAAATCATAAGTTTCAGACAAACACACACCTATGAATGGCTAAGAAATCCAACTCAGAAAAGTCAAAAATAGCAATCCACCCATCCCAAATCATAGGTTTTCAGACAACAAACACCAACGAAAGACTAAGAAATCTAGCTCAGAAAAGCCCGAAATAGTAATTTACATATCCCAAATCATAAGTTTCAGACAACATTCGCCTACGAAAATACTAGGAAACCTAGCTCATAAAAGCCTGAAATAGCAAACTATTCATCCCAAACTATAGGTTTCAGACAGCAAACGCCTATGAGAGACTAAGAATCCTAGCTCTGAAAAGTCCAAACTTGCAACTACACATCCCAAATCAATAATTTTCTGACAACACACACCTATGAAAGGGTAAGAAATCCAGCTCAGAAAAGTCAAAAATAGCAAACCACTCATCCCAAATCATAGGTTTCAGACAAAAACATACCTATGAAAGACTCAGAAATCCAACTCAGAAAAGTAAAAAAAATAGCAACCCATACACCCCAAATCATAGGTTTCAGACAACCACACCAACGAAAGACTAAGAAATCTAGCTTAGAAAAGCCCGAAATAGTAATTTACATATCCCAAATCATAAGTTTCAGTCAACACACACCTACGAAAGGCTAAGAAACCTAGCTCATAAAAGCCCGAAATAGCAAACTACTCATCCCAAACTATAGGTTTCAGACAACAAACACCTATGAGGGACTAAGAATCCTAGCTCTGAAAAGTCCAAATAGCAAACTACACATCCCAAATCATAATTTTCTGACAACACACACCTATGAAAGGCTAAGAAAACCTAGCTAATAAAAGCTGGAAAATAGCAAATTAACCATTCCAAATCATAAGTTTTCAGACAACACACACCTATGAAACGGCTAAGAAATCCAGCTCAGAAAAGTCATAAATAGCAATCCATCCATCCCAAATCATAGGTTTCAGACAACACACACCAACGAAAGACTAAGAAATCTAGCTCAGAAAAAAAGCTCGAAATAGTAATTTACATATCCCAAATCATAAGTTTCAGACAACACACACCTACGAAATACTAGGAAACCTAGCTCATAAAAGCCTGAAATAGCAAACTATTCATCCCAAACTATAGGTTTCAGGACAGCAAACGCCTATGAGAGACTAAGAATCCTAGCTCTGAAAAGTCCAACTAGCAAACTACACATCCCAAATCATAATTTTCTGACAACAAAACACCTATGAAAGGGTAAGAAATCCAGCTCAGAAAAGTCAAAAAATAGCAAACTACTCATCCCAAACTATAGGTTTCAGACAACAAACACCTATGAGGGGACTAAGAATCCTAGCTCTGAAAAGTCCAAATAGCAAAACTACACATCCAAATCATAATTTTTGACAACACACACCTATGAAAGGCTAAGAAAACCTAGCTAATAAAAGCTGGAAATAGCAAATTAACCATTCCAAATCATAAGTTTCAGACAACACACACCTATGAATGGCTAAGAAATCCAGCTCAGAAAAGTCATAAATAGCAATCCACCCATCCCAAATCATAGGTTTCAGACAACACACACCAACGAAAGACTAAGAAATCTAGCTCAGAAAAGCCCGAAATAGTAATTTACATATCCCAAATCATAAGTTTCAGACAACATTCGCCTACGAAATACTAGGAAACCTAGCTCATAAAAGCCTGAAATAGCAAACTATTCATCCCAAACTATAGGTTTCAGACAACAAACGCCTATGAGAGACTAAGAATCCTAGCTCTGAAAAGTCCAACTAGCAAACTACACATCCCAAATCATAATTTTCTGACAACACACACCTATGAAAGGGTAAGAAATCCAGCTCAGAAAAGTCAAAAATAGCAAACCATCCATCCCAAATCATAGGTTTCAGACAACACATACCTATGAAAGACTAAGAAATCCAACTCAGAAAAGTCAAAAATAGCAACCCATACACCCCAAATCATAGGTTTCAGACAACGCACATCAAGGAAAGACGGGGCCCGGGGAGGGCCTTTGAGGGTCTGGGGGGCCTTTGAGGGCCGGGTGGTCCTTTGGGAGCTTGGGGGACCTATTAGGACCGGGGGCTTCCTTCGGGGTTGGGGTGGGGGGATCGAAGCTCTTTGGGGTTGGGGTAGGGGACCTCACGACACTGTTCAAATACAACTTGTGTATTATAACGACCACAGAGTTTCACCCCTCAAATCCTCTTCTAAAATCATCTTTTAAAATCATCTTTTAAAATGTCTCTAACTTTCGCCTAAATAATTCCATAAAATGTCTAAAAACGGTTTCGCCCAAAATAAACCCCTAAACGTAATTTCAGCGTGTTCCTTTTGTTTTTTGGCATCTCTGCGCTGTCACATTTCAAATTACTAGAAAACCTGATTCCCGCGCTAAATCTATTCATCGCTAAGATGTTTTCTTGGAGAATTGTTTCCATGGCGTTTGGTTATTAATATCTTTTGGAGTTCGACCAGTAGAATTGTTTCCGAGGCAAAGACATTAATGACTTGGATCTATTCTTGGAGCAGTACCTGTCAGACATTACTAAACTTTGCCCGGAAACAATTTGATTAATGACTGACAGCAAAGTGAGAAAAATACTGTTTTTCCATTCTCACTGACAAAAACCCATAAAACATACATAAATTGCTGTTGTCATCCATGAAAGTGAGAAAGTTCCTGTTTTTTCATTCTCACTGACAAAAACCATAAAACAGACATAAATTGCTGTTGACATCCATTAAAATGAGAAAGTTCCTGTTTTTCACATTCTCACTGACAAAAACCATAAAACAGACATAAATTACTGTTGACATCCATGAAAAAAACATCAAATAAATTGACTAACACACATAACCATCCAAGAAAACATCCATCAAAGTGAGAAAATTCCTGTTTTTTCAAGTGAGAAAAATCCTGTTTTTTCATTCTCACTGACAAAAACCATCTCCCTAGGGACTCTATGCCCATATATGGTGTACTGTTCGGAGTAGTAGTAGCACCTCCCTCTCTACTGCCAGTTGCCCTCTGATCACTTTTGACTCTTAAAAAGCGCACTAGAACTCTCGATTTCCAATCGAATGAGTCCCCTTTGAAGTTTATACGACGACCCCTTCTATATGACGTGCCCCTGGGAAAAAATAAATGGAGTGTGGGGGGAGGCTAGCTGCCCTCCAATCAATTTTGACTCTTAAAAAGTGAATTACAGCTTTCAATTTCCAATCAAATGAGCCCTCTAGGAATTTTATACGAGCATCCCTTCCATAACAACCATATATGCCCCCAGGGCATAACTTACAACGCTACCCCCGGGTCATGGGGGGCTTTGTCGACGCCGGAGTTTTTTTGTTATCAAAACTTTGAACTATTTTTCATACAATGTCTATCTTCAAATTTTTATCTGATGCATTTAGGGCGTGGAGGAGGGGGGGGGAGTTGCCCTCCGATCTCTTCTGACTCTTAAAAAGTGAACAAGAACTTCCAATTTCAAATCAAATGAGCCCACTCCGAAGTTTATACCAGCATTCCTTCCATAAGAACTATACTATGCCCCTAGAGCATTACTCATAACGCCTGCCTCCGGGCCCTGGCGGGTTCCGTTGACACAGGAATTTTTTATCTGACCTTTGAAACTATTTTTCATGAAATGGCTATTATAAAAATTTTATCAGATGGGCTTGGGGAAAATAGGGTGTGTGGTGGGGGGTGGGGGGGGCTAGTTGCCCTCGGATATCTTTTGACTCATGAAAATTGAACTAGAACTTTCAATTTCCAATCAAATGAGCCCCTCTGAAGTTTATACGAGCATCCCTTTCATAAGAACCATATACGTCCCCAGGACAACACTTACAACGCTATCCCCGGGCTCTGGGGCGGGGGACGTTTTTGTTATCTAATTTTGAAAAAATTTCAAAAACACTGGCTATCTCAAAATTTGTAGCGGATGGGTTTGGGGGAAAAAGAGCGTGGGGGGGCTAGTAGTTTAACTCTCTTGACTCTTAAAAAGTGAACTAGAACTTTCAGTTTCCAATCAAATGAGCCCTCTATGAAGCTTATACGAGCATCCCTTTCATAAGAACCATATATGCCCTTAGAGCATAACTTTAGAACGCCTTCCCCTGTGCCCTGGGGGGTTCTATTCACACCGGATTTTTTCTTATCCGACCTTTGAACTATTTTTAACAAGATGTCTATCACAACATTTTCATCGGATGGGTTGGGGGCTAGCTGCCCTCGGATCTCTTTTGACTATTAAAAAGTGAGCTCGAACTTTCAATATCCAATCAAATGAGCCATCTCTGAAGTTTATACGAGCATCTCTTTCATACGAACAATATATGCCCCAGGGCATAACTTACAACGCCTGCCACCGGGCCCTGGGAGGTTGTGACGACACCTGAGTTTTTGTTATCTGACTTTTGAGAAATTTTTAACTTAATGCCTATCTCAAAATTTGTATTGGATGCATTTGGGGAAAAAGGGGCGTGGGGAGGGGGGGGGGCTAGTTGCCCTCCAATCTCTTTTGACTCCAATCTCTTTGAAAACTTAATAGAACTTTCAATTTCCAATCAAATGAGCCATCTCTGAATTTTTTACGAGCATCCCTTCAATAAGAACCATATATTCCCCCAGGGCATAACTTACAACACCTGCCCTCGGGCCCTGGGGAGGCTGTGTTGACCCCTGAGTTTTCGTTATATGGTCTTTGAACTATTTAAAAAAAAAAACTAGCTCAAAGTTCTTATCGGATGGGTTTGAAGAAAAAGGGCATGGAGGGGGGGGGGCTAGGTGCCCTCCAATCTCTTTTAGCTCTTAAAAAGTGAACTAGAACTTTCAATTTCCAATCAAATGATCCCTCTTTGAAGTTAATACGAGCATCCCTTCCATAAGACCCATATATGCCCCCAGGGCATAACTTACAACGGTTGCCCCCGGGCCCTGGTGGGTTGTACCAACACCGGAATTTTTGTTGTATGATCTTTTAACTATTTTTAACAAGATAGCTATCTTAAAATTTTTATTGGATGCACTTAGGAAAAAAGGGTTAGGGGGGAGGAAGCTGGTTACCCTCCAATGTCTTTTGGCGCTTCAATTTCCAATCAAATGAGCTCTCTCTGAAGTTAATAAGAGCATTCCTTCCATAAGAACCATATATTGCCCCCAGGGCATAACTAATAACCCTTGCCCCTGAAGACTGTGGGGGGAGTGTCCTGCCCAAACATATAATTTCCAGAATTTTCAACGACGTTGAACAAAATGGCTATATCAAAATTTTGATTGGATATGTTTGGGGAAATGGTGGAAGTGGAAGGGGTGTCAGTTGCCTTAGAATCACTTTCGACTATTAAAAAGGGAACTAGCCATTTAAATTTCCAATCGAAGGAGCCCTTTCTGAAGTTTAAACGAAAACATTGTCTATACAAAACCTTATATGCCCCCAGGGCATAACATACAACCCTTGCCTGAGGGCTGTGGGGGAGTTGTCATCCTCAAAGACCTAATTTCCAGAACTTAAAACTAATACGTTTTATAAAAAATGGCTGTCTCAAAATTTTTATTGGATGTGTTTGGGGAAAAAGGTGGGCGTGAGAGGGGGGTTAGTTGTCTCAAATCACTTTTGACTATTAAAAAGGCACTAGCCCTTTGAAATTTCAATCGAATGAGCCTGTTTTGAAGTTTCTACGACAACGCCTTCTATAAAAACCTTATATGCCCCAGGGACATAACTTAAAACCCTTGCCCTGAGGGTTGTGGGGGAGTGTCCTCCGCAAAAATATATTTTCTATGTGGAAATCAGCTACGCTGAACAAAATGGCTATCTCAAACTTTTGATTGGATGTGTTTGGGGGAATGATGGGCGTGGGAGAGGGGGCTAGTTTGCCCTCCAATCCCTTTCGACTATTAAAAAGGGCACAAGAACTCTCAATTTCCAATCGAATGAGCCCCCTTTGAAGTTTCTACGACGACCCCTTCCATATGAAAAGCCTCTGGAAAAAAATAATAATGATAATAATAAATAATAAAAACATTGGAGCCGTTATGGCCTTTACTATAGGCAACGCTACAGAGCGTTGCCTCTGAAACCGAAGACTGGCAGGATCAACACAAGATACTAGGGTATATTAGAGTGCCGTTATTGATGTTAAAAGTAAAGATCACCAACATTTAGTAGTGTCAAGGGTTAATTTAAAGCTGAAATATCAGAAGGGTAACTACCTCCCGGGATGTTATGATGTTGGTAGACTCCAGGATGAGAGTTTAAGAGAAACTTTCCAGGAACAGTTGAATACTAAACTTCAGAGTTTAAAATTTGATAATGTGGAAGATGGTTGGAATAATTTTAGAAAAATAATTTGTGATGTTACTGAAGGTGTATTAGGGAAAAAGCTAGAACTGCAGCTAAGAATATTAGTGAAAAAGCTTTATGTTTAATAGAAAGGAGAAAGGACTTGTACAAGAATTATCTGAGAGATAGATCATAAGGAATGTAAAGAAAGTGGAGAAAACATTAAAATATGAACTACGGAGATGTGAAGTGGATGGCCATGGATAAAATTGCCGAGGGTCTGGAAGATGCAGCTAGACGGCATAATAATAAAATACTGTACTGGCATATTAACAAATTGAGAGGGAGTAGTCAATCCGGACTTGGCCCAGTTAAAGAAAGGATGTGGTCGCAATTAGCGATAAGGAAAAAACTAAAGAGAGATGGGCCGAACATTTTGAGAATTTGCTTAACCGAGATAGAGTTGCAGGAAACATAGAGGAAAATGAAAAAAGTTTGTGATACCTAGGATGTGAAGGAAGATTTGTTTTGTGAGGAGGAATTAGCGACAGTACTTAAAAGGATTAAAAAAATAATAAGCTCCAGGTGCTGATAGGGTGGCAAATGAGTTCTTAAATATGGTGGCTCTAAGGTTAGAAATAAGTTACTGAAGATTTTCAATATGATTTTGAAAAAGGGAAAGTACCTAACAATTTTTAGGAAAACCTTAATTAAGCCACTTTATAGAAAGGTGATAAAAGTGAGTGTGGTAATTATCGAGGCATTAGTCTGGTCTCTGTAGGTAGTAAATTACTTAGTAATATGATACTTTTTAGACTGATAGATGCCGTTGACAAAGTTTTAAGAGAAGAACAGTGCGGTTTTAGAAAAGGTAGAGTCTGGTCTCTGTAGGTAGTAAATTACTTAGTAATATGATACTTTTTAGACTGAGAGATGCCGTTGAAAAAGTTTTAAGAGAAGAACAGTGCGGTTTTAGAAAAGATAGAGTCTGGTCTCTGTAGGTAGTAAATTACTTAGTAATATGATACTTTTTAGACTGAGAGATGCCGTTGACAAAGTTTTAAGAGAAGAACAGTGCGGTTTTAGAAAAGGTAGAGGATGTGTCGACCAAATTTTCACTCTTAGGCTAATAACTGAGAAGTGCCTGAGTTTTCAAACACCTTTGGTTCTCAGTTTTTATAGATTATGAGCAAGCGTTCGATTCTGTTGATAGAAGAGCTTTAGTAAAGGTTTCATCCTTGTATGGTATACCAGACAAATACATTAAAGTGATTAGTGCTATTTACGAGATAAACACTGCTGCGATTAAGGTAGGAAAATGAGGTTAGCAGCTGGTTTTGTATTAAATCAGGAGTTAAGCAGGGTTGTGTTCTATCCCCGTTTGTATGGATTATTTTGATGGACTTTGTTTTAAGGAGCACAGGAAAGGCAATGGGAGACCACGGAATCAAATGGGGAGGAAAAGTCTCCTGGACTTGGATTATGCTGATGATTTAAGCATCCTAGATGAAAGTGTCAGCAAAATGAATGAAGTTTAAGAGGTTTTGCGAGTTCAGGGTGCTAGAATAAGGTTTGAAAATTAATGTTAGGAAGACTAAGTCACTAAGGCTAGGAATAAGTGAAGATGAAAAGGTGACGTTGGGTAATGAAAAGATTGATCAGGTGGGACAGCTTCACTTACCTTGGTAATATTATTAGCAATGATGGTGGGAGCAGTGAAGATGTTAAAAGTAGAATAGCCAAGGCTCAGGGTGTTTTTTCACAGTTAAAAAAAAGTTGGAAGAGTAGGAAGATAAGTGTGTAAGCCAAGATTTGAATATTAGAAGCTACAGTGATGACAGTTGTCAAATATGGCTCTGAAGCATGGACGCTCCGAAAAAGCAGATGAAGATTTGCTAGATGTTTTCCAGAGAAATTGCTTAAGGATTGTTCTGGGTACCCGGCTGACTGACTGACCGTATGTCAAACAATAGGCTATACGAAAAATGTGGTTCAATACCGCTCTCTAGGGCTATAATGAAAGAAAGGTTGAGGTGGCTATGGCACACGTTGTGCGGATGAAGGATGACAGATTGCCGAAGATTGTTCTTTTCGGCCAACCGTCTAGAGCTAAACGGAAAGCAGGTCGTCCTCGAAGGGGGGGGGGGGACGTCATAAAGAAAGATTTAATGGAAATGGGAATTTCGTGGGCAGGTGTAAAAAGGGAGGCTTTGAAAAAGATTCGGGTGGAGGAGAAGCGTGCGTAGCTGTGTTGGCCTCAGGCGGCTTGGTGCTGCGGTGAGTTGTTAGTAGTAATAGTATTTCTGTTAGCTAACAATTCTGTTTCCGCCGTTCAAACAAATCTTTGTTAGCTAACATTGTTATCTAAAAATTGGACGGCGGAAAAACCCCTGTATTCAGTAGGCTAAATAAAGATCTACTAGATGAATCATTCTTGCCTTCTTGGTACTCGTTTTGAAAAAAAAGCATCCAATCAGGGGCGTCATTTGGGGGTGGCAAGGGGGGCAGTTGCCCCCTGCCCCCCCAATAATGTGGAGAAAAAAATATTATACATCCCATGCCCTTTGATTATCCATATATGGACCCCTCTTGCCCCCCCCCCCCCAATAAAAATGCTGGAGATTCGCCCCTGCATCCAATGCAAACTTCCCTTCTGGAAACTATGATATTTCCCAATATTTATGTATGCCACCAATTATGTATGCCCAATATTTATTTTGCCACTTTTTTCTTCTTCTTTTTTTTTTCTACGTCAGTTCCCTGGTGACAAAAACTAATTTTTTAACTTACTCATTATCTATGCTCCCTACAGCAGGCCAAAAGAAATTACTTGGAGTCAAGCAGCAACTCCAACTCCAATTGAAGTTAAATCATTCGATGGGGCAGCACATTACCTAACCCCTAAGAAAATTGAGATCACATAGACCATCCACAGGATGCAGATTACCATTCATCACAGACATTCTATTATGCACAGATACCAAATACTGTAACTAGGTCGAACTTTGTAGTAAACTGTAACTAGGTCGAACTAACTACTTCGAACTTTGTAGCACAATTCATCGAGGAAGAGCTCTCCCGCTGCAACAAGTACAATTTTATGCTACCGAGAAGAAGGCTTACAAGGTCTCAACACTCTCCAGTTTATAGAAGTATTTCTGTATGGAACTCAATTAATGAATCTATTAAATCCATAAAATCATTTGGCACACTCCAAAAAAACGATACCTCTGTTACACAGTATTGGATACTGCATGAGTTAATGTCTCACTTTTTCGTTTGTATCTTATCCTCTCACTCTCCTTCTTTGACTACACCTCGTCTCAATTCTTTCCTTTCTAATTCTTTATCTCTCTCTATGTTATCAGTTCTTCTCTTTTCATTTCATAGTGTGATATAAAATTTGTTTACCAATATCAGGTTGTGACTCGTACAAGCATTGCTTTGAGTCGAAATGTTCATGTTAATTTCGTTTGTTCATTTATTTAAAAATAAAAGGCTGATTGATCGATTGATTGAGGTCATTTTTAATAAGTCCTACATATCTGTAGTGCAATTAGGCTGATAAGAAATGTATTTAAATCCCCTCCCCCTCTACTCCAGATATCAGATCAGTTGCAGACCATAAAAAACCACAGCTTAGATATTAGTCTCCAATGATATTTGGTAAAGATGATTACAGTCTGAGCTTACAGTCGAGGCACTCACTCTAGATTCATTCAAAGCTGGGGCCAACAAAGATTGGGCCAACGTTGACTGGAAGCTCAAGTGGGCTCAAATATAAACTGAAGTTGTCACAAAATCACCAGAAAGAAATCTACAGGAGGGCATCACCACCTTATCTTGCTGACAATTGTGATTTAAGGTAGGATATGATGTATATATCCTTGGAAATGTGGTTATGACAAGAATTTAGGGCAAACTGAACTCTTTTTTTATGTCCTCTCTCATAGAATTTAAACTGATTCTGGACTCAATAGAAGCGACGATGGCTAAAACATGTGTGCTTTGAATGGGTGACAAAAATTTTAAATGTTTGTGAGGAATGTCTAAAAATATTTCTGGGTACTTATTTGACTGACTATAGATCAAAGCAAGAGACCCTACGTAATGTACTTGGTTACTTGTCCCATGGACTTCATTGATCTTGTTTCTGAAGGGGTCAGATATCACTCCTAAACAAACCAAATCTAGGCAAAACGTACTACCTCGAAAATCGTAGTTTCAAGCGACAAACGAAAAGCAGATCATGTTTATATGGGGTTGGAAACGTTATTAGAGATTGAAGCTTCAAGGGCAGGGACAATCAGAGAAAAATACGGGATTCGGATTTTTGGGGTGAAGGAGGAGGATGCACAGCTGTTTTAACCCCAGACATCTTGGTCCTGTAGAATGTTTTAGAAGCCAGGCTGACTAACAACATAGTATAACATCGTCAACCTTATTTTCAATAATTAAATACATAAGGAAATGTAAAAAAAAAATAGTTTTCAGCAAATAGTTTCCCCAGATGAAAATATGAATTAAATTCCCAACAACATTTTTTTTTTTTTGTTAATCTACTTGGTTGATTGTCCTCATTGATCTTGTTTCTGAAGGGGTCAGGTATCACTCCTAAACAACCCACCTCAAAAATCGTAGTTTTAAGACATTTCACATAATAAATGAATGTTTTTGCCATATCTCCAAAGAGGTTGCTTTACCTTGAACTTAATTTTTATACATCCTTCAGTCTCCAAAATTCATGGCAAAACGCCTTATTTTAGCTTGGGATGGCCAACAGGAAAATGATTATTTGGTGATTAGCGTTATCTAAGTTGAGATAGGGGGTTTTCCCTTGAATACTGTAAAATCCTTGAAGAGTTAAAACCAAATTGATATATGAAAGCAAAATATATTGGCCTATTATAATTGATATATTATTGATATAGATATAATTGACATATTAAAGCAAGATATATTGGCCTCCTCTACCACTTTCAACAGAAAAGTGGTAGAGGAGGCCAATATAGTGGTAGAGGAGGCCAATATTAACACTAAATGGCCTCCACTACCACTTTCAAACAGAAAGTGGTAGAGGAGGCCAATATAGTGGTAGAGGAGGCCAATATTAACACTAAATGGCCTCCTCTACCACTTTCAACAGAAAGTGGTAGAGGAGGCCAATATTAACACTAAATGGCCTCCTCTACCATTTTCAACGGAAAGTGGTAGAGGAGGCCAATAGGCAAATAGAGGAGGCCAATATAGTGGTAGAGGAGGCCAATATTAACACTAAATGGCCTCCTCTACAATTTTCAACAGAAAGGGTAGAGGAAGCCAATAGGCCAATATAGTGGCAGGGGAGGCCGATATTAACAATAAATGGTCTCCTCTGCCACTTTCAACAGAAAGTGGTAGAGGAGGTCAATAGGCCAATAGAGGAGGTCAATATAGTGGTAGAGGAGGCCAATATTAACACTAAATGGCCTCCTCTACCATTTCAACAGAAAGTGGTAGAGGAGGCCAATAGGCAAATAGAGGAGGCCAATGTAGACGTAGAGGAGGCCAATATTAACACTAAATGGCCTCCTCTACCATTTTTAACAGAAAGGGGTAGAGGAGGCCAATATAGTGGTAGGGGAGGGAGGCCAATATTACCGATAAATGGCCTCCTCTACCCACTTTGAACAGAAAGTGGTAGAGGAGGCCATTTAGTGTGTAATTCAAGTTGTAAAATACAGTTAAAAAGCATCACACAATCATGTGACTAGCAAAATACTTTGAAGACACTTTAAAATCTCACCCAACTTCTCTTGCAGAATAGTTTCTATCAGGGTTCAACCAAGGACAACCACCATTTCTTCTTATTAAATCCTCTATTGCATGAGGAAACCCTAAGAAAAATACAATTGTTTATAAAAGGAAAATAAATATGTAAGATAGCAAAAACATAACTTCAAAAACACTGAACCTCTATTTTTCTATAAAAACCATACTTTTATAGAAGAAATAATGTTATATCACTACGGAATACTAAGACAAATCTGCGATTAATAAATAAAATATACAACATAATGAAAAACACCTTCAAAGAGGTGAACCTCTTTGTTCAGTGAAAACCATACCTTCAAAGAAGATATAATGATGCATCAATAAAGTATAAACCAATTACGACGAATTTCTAATCAAAATAAATACATCAGATACTGAAAGCATACCTTCAAAGAGGTTTAACTTCTTTTTTGATGAAAACCATTATGTTCAAAGAAAAAAAAAACGATGCATCAATAAGAAAAAATGCCAACTATGATAATTTACAATCCAAATAAAACATGAAAGATAAAGAAAACAACTTCAGAGGTTGAACCTCTTTGTTCAGTGAAAACCATACCGTCAAAGAATAAATAATGACACATCAATAAAGAACGCACCAATTGTGACAAATTTCCAATCAAACTAAAATACATCAGATAATGGAAACATACCTTCAAAGAGGTTGAACCTCTTTGTTTAATGAAAACTCTACCTTCAAAGAAAAATAATGATGCATCAATAGGAGTACACCAATTATAACAATTTACAATCAAAATACGATATGCAAGATAAAAACCACCCAGCAAAGAGGTTGAACTTCTTTGTTCAATGAAAGCAATACCTTCAAAGAACAAATAACTATGCGCAAATACCAATTATGACAAATGTGTAATCGAACTATTTTGATGCAATATTTGGCTCCTGATAAGAAAGAAAAAAAAAAAATAATTATCCATAAAACTAACCATAAAAAATTTCATAAAAAAAATAGAAAACAACACCGTCCATAGAAGATGGCAAAGAAACATTGTCCATGCAAAAAGCAACAAGAAGACCATTAAAGAACTAGAAAAGATACCCTTTATACAGATACTGAAAATATTGTTAATACACCACTTTGAAATTTTAAGTATGGATCCTAAGGTCATTTAGTTATTTTATTTATTTTTTTTTTTTTTTTTTTTTTTTTGCTAATTTTGTTGTTTTTTTATACAGTTTTTGCAGCTCCATCACAAGTAATGATATGCTGCTAAAAACAATAGTTTAATATGATTTGATTTTAATATCATTTTAATTTAATTTCATAAATCAATTTATTTAATAAATTCAAATCTACTAATTTTATTAATTATCTATAACTTTCTTTTTATATTATTTTAATATTATACATGGCAATTGGGTTATTCAGCAGCCAAACCTTGAAATATTATTAAATTATCAGCAGCAAACCTGACATATACCCCTATACAATTTGAAAGGCTTTAAATATTCCATGAAGACAGGCCTATGCCAGTGTTACCCAACAAAAGTTCTCTGAATTTGAGCTAGATTCTAAACCAAAATTGAATTTTCTTAAAAGTTAGGACCAATTTATTAGAATCTGTCATATTCAAGATGACAGCAATGGACCTGGAACCTAACTTGACCCAGGGAGGTTTTTTAAGTATTCACCCTTTCTTCTTGAAAGGCCACTGATGTTGAATGAACTCTGACAAATTTTGTACTACAACAATGGTTTCTATTTTATTTTGTATTTACATAACTAATTTGCCCCAAACTATTCAAAATGTAACTATAAGAAGCTCTACAGCCATGATTCGCAAACATGGGGCGCAGGCCCCACCAGCAGGACATTGCAATATTTTGGTGGGCCATGGGAGGACATGCCTCTTTTTCTTCCTGCCTGTTGATTTTGTTTTATCCCTCACCCTTTTTCTTCTATTTTTCTGTTTCTATTTTTGCCCTTATTCGCACAAAGTTCATTTCAGTTCTTGGACTTGGATTGTTTTTTTAGTTAAATTTTTATCGACCTTTTTTTTTTATGCTTGATTAGTGTTTCTTTTCTTGCTGTATTATTTGTTTTCTTTGTTTTGCTTTTTCTGTTTCTTTTCGACATACGAAGCGAATTCGGCTCTATTAGACCTTGTGATAGCCTTTGGAAAATAAATATTATCTTATCTATTGGCTAACTATACTTTAGAGAATTAATTTTGAAAAAAAACATTTTCATGTGAATGATGTCACATTCAAAGGTATTTAAAGAGCAAAAAGATACATGGTTGTATTGCAATGATGTATACATTGTACAAAAGTTGTTGTATTAAGACAATATTTTTCATTATTATAAAATATGCCTTGAGGACAACTTAAAGAAATATACCAATTTAACGGCTTTTTTATAAGCTTCCTTCATGAATATACATAAATTTTGAATAACAAAATTTAAATAACACAAGGGGAATCAGGATTTTAGAAATGCTATGTGTGATATGGCCCACAATTGGTTGGAAACCTACAGTCAATCTAAGCTTCATCACTTGGTTTCTACTGTGCACAGATGCTGAGGACAAAATTTTAAAACAAGAACAGCATGGTTTTAGCATTAGAAAAGGTAGAGGATGTGTCAACCAAATTTTCGCTCTTAGGTTAGTAATTGAGAAGTGCCTGAGTTATCAAACACCTTTGGTCTTCAGTTTTATAGATTATGAGCAAGCGTTCGATTCTGTTGATAGAAGAGCTTTAGGCCTAGTAAAGGTACTATCCTTGGATGGTATATGATATAATAGCAATAATAAATCTTTATTCGTTCCCTTTATCACACTGCAATAACATAGGTATCGTCAAAAAGCACAAAAAAAAGGAAAGCACCAAAAGACACAACACCAAAAAAAACACAAATGATGAGCCATCACCTCTACTTCAGGACACTGTTGTTGTAACACCTGACGTAGTAGGGTACCAAGGAGCTTAAATATCTTGTCGTCGAGTGAGTAGGTGGGCATTCCAACAGTTTTATTCCCTCTTTCAGGGTTGCCAACCTTGTTTTGTGTGCGCGGGTCTCTGAAGTAAATGGAGGCAGGATATCTCGGTGCGTTGAGGACTTCCGGATGTCAGCTCCATACTTCATCAGCATTTCATGCCTCCTTTCATCCTAGGTTGAGAGCTTAAGTTGGCTCAAGTTTTGTTCATAGTTTTTATAATTTGGCCCAAGAATTATTTTGCAGGCTCTCTTCTGAATTGTTTTCAGTTGGTTTCTGTGTTTCTCCGTAAGTGATGGGTGCCAGAAAGGACATCCGTACATTATAACGGGCATTACATAAGTTTTATAGCACGAAAGAAGGAGTCTCTCTGCCATTCCAAACCTTCTTAGATTTGCGAAGGATCTTAGAAAACCAGCTGCTTTTGCTATGATCTGGCTGATGTGATCTCCGAACGAGAGATCGTCACTTAAAGTAATACCAAGCATTTTTACTGATTTCTTTGTTTGGAAAGTTGCAGACTCGTTTATGGTCTTCTTCTTCAGGAAGTTGACACGCATTACACAGCTTTTCTTGAGGCTTATCTCGAGCTTCACTTGATCAGCCTGATGCTGAATGCTGATGCTGAACAAGGGGTATGAGCTGATTGGGTGTTTGTGACTGGAAGTGCAGCAGGCTTAGCGAAATATCATCTGCAAATTTATACCTCTGTTTGTGTTGCCTCATCAGTCGGTTGATGACTATAACAAATAAGATATGACCTAACTTGCTTCCTTGGGCTGCTCCACACGTGATGTCATGGAAGTTGGATGTTTCCCCGTTTTCGAGTTGTACGCACTGTTAACGACCAGAAAGGAAACTTGTGATGGTATATAAGAGAAACAGTGAGACTTCCAGGGCACGGGCTTCGTTGATTACAGTCTCATGGTCAAGCAGATCAAAAAGCTTTCACGAAATCAGAAATGATTATTTCAGCAAGGCCCTGAGGATTTTCTAGATGTTCTAGTAGCTCATGAAGTAATCTGACCAAATAATGATGAGTTGTGCTGTGTCCTCGGTGAAAACCGAACTACATAGGATCGATTTTGTGTTCTACTTCTGCTAGTAGCCACTGTAAAATAAAATCTTCGAAGACTTTTGATGGGCGTCTTTGAAATTGACCTGAGATCAGATGGTGTGGTTGGTGATCTTTTCTTTGGAACAGGTGTGATAGATGCTTTTTGAACTTATCTGGGAAAATGCCTTCCAGTAGGCACTGGTTATACACCATAGCCAATGGTGTAGCCAGTAAGGGGGAGCATGCATGTATCAGCCTTATAGGAATTTCACCAGGGTACGAGGCTTTCCTAATGTCTAGGTTTTCGAGTTTTTCTTGGACCTGGGAAACTGCGATATTAGGGATGGTTTTGATTGGACCATTCTGTAGCAAAGGCAAATATTTGAAAAGTGTGCATTAATTGCTTCTGCGGTTATATTCACTCCTTGCTGGTCCCTCAGGATAGATTTAGAGTTCTGCTGTCCCATTCGTTTCCATACAGTTGTGTGGAACTTTCTTGGGTCACTGGCTGACAACTTAGCAAAAATTTGGCGTCCATACATACGTCTAGTTTACTTTAATAGTCTAAATACTATGTTTCTATTCCGTTTATATTCGTCAGAGTGTGGCTTCGTCTCATAAAGCATGTCTCACTCTGCCATTGCTGCTTTAATTGTCGGAGTAACCCATGGTTTATTATGTGCCATAATTGTAACTCTCTTTTCAGGGAAGTATTGTTCGTACTCTCGGATCATTTGTTCATAGAGGAGTTTGGTCATGCTGTTTGCGTCTTTGTTTTTGAAAAGGCAGAACCAGCATACTGAGTTGAGCCATTCTCTGTAGCCAATTATACCTTCTTCTGTAAGTGGATGGCAAGTGAACGGGGTTGGTTTCCTAGGTTTCATTGTTGACTTTGGCCATAATATAACTGTTGCATGGTCACTGGTTGAGAGTGGTGCTTCTGCTGAAGTATCTAAGTACAAATTACCAAGTGTAGTGAAGATCAAATCAAGGGTATTTTCTCCCCGTCTTTTCACTTGAACTATTTGATGAAGGGCTGTAAAGCTTTTGATCCAGCTTGGCTTCAGGCTGTTGAAGTCCCCACAAAGAAAGATTCCAGCAAATGGATATTTTGTTCTGATGAAGTGCAACTTTGTTGGAGGCATTCTACTAGTTGTTGTTGATATGATCCTCTGGTGGGAAATATACCGTGGCGTATATCAATGACGAAACTTGACGAGGTAGGTTTTTTGGCAGTGCCCACAGCCACGAAACTTTGATGTCGTGGTCCTTTGGTACTACAACATCCAGAGTCCTATGAGGTACGTTTTCTATGCAGTAGAAACCGACACCGCCACCATTTCGTCATAGGCTCCCTCAATGCACTGCAGCGTAGGGAAATATAACAGGAATACCCGTCAATCATGGCCAAGGTCGGAGATGGGATCCATGTTTCTGTCATGCACCTGATATCAATGTCATATTTCCTTAGGAAAACTTCCACATCCTCTGCTTTGTTGTTGAGAGATCAAACATTTGACAGGGCTATTGTTGGAAAATGGTATGATTGGATTGGTCTTGTATTAAAACCTGTTTTCTTTTTCCCTCTTTCCAGGCTGCAGGAAGAAGGATCAGGAGTCTCCAGTCTTAGATCCTGAGTACCTGTAGAGGTGGGAGGGATAGTGATACCTTTTGAATTAGTTTTTGCTGCTGTTGTCTTTGTCTTTAAAACAAATGTTTCCTGTAATAGAATTCTGGTTGGTTTCAGATAAGGTCTTCTCGTTGATTGGTGACTGTTTGGGAAGCAGTGACCAGGGGGATCCCTTTGCTGGTACGTTGAACAAGATGAGATTCAGTAGCTGCGACTTTCATTGTGATTTTGTTTTCGATCGGATTGATGGGGTTTTTTCTTGTGTTTCTCCAACCATTTTGTTGTTGGAGAAAACACAGGTGGTGGTTCTTGCTGGTGGTGTCTGAGCCTGTTCTGTAGAAAACTCGCGACCTCCATTTGGTTGATTCTTTTGCTTCTAGCGGGTGGTGGTCTAGGACTCATCTCCATTTTTTTGATGTTTTTGTTTTATGCAGGTCAATTTTTGGATTTTGGGTAGGTTTATGTCTGCATGATAGTAATTGCAGCGTAATCCCCTGCTGCAAACGCCTGCCGCGAATTTTTTGCACTTTTCAGGATGAATCCCTCTGCAATTTCCCGGAGAAATGAGACAGCCTGAACATATATAAATATGTTAAACTGATTCGTTGCATGTACATGAATGCCATTCCTGCAGTTAAGGTAGAAAATAAGGTTTACAGCTGGTTTTGTATTGAATCAGGAGTCAAATGTGGCTATATCCCCATTTACATAGATCATTTAGATGGACTTTGACCAAAGGAACACAGGAAAGGTCATGGGAGAGCATGGGAAAGTAAAACTCTCTTAGACTTAAATAATGCTGATGATTTGAATACCCTAGATGAAAATACTAGCAAAATGAATGATTTTCTGGAGGTTTTTAGGGCAGAGGGTGTAAGAATAGGTTTGAAAATTAATGTTAAGAAGAAAAGTTGCATATATTGGGAAAAACTGAAGGTGAAGAGGCAATATTGTGTAACGAAAAGATTGACCTAGTGGATAGCTTTACTTACCTAGGTATTTTTTTAAAGATTGTGGATATAGTAAAGATGTTCAAAGAACAAATAGCCAAGGCCAGGATATTTTTTACAGTTGAAAAAGTTTTAAAGAATAGGAAGATAAGTCTGCAAAAAAAGATTAGAAAACTGGAAGCTACAGTGATGAAAGTGGTTGAGTATGGTTCTAAAACAAGGGTGCTCCAAAAGACAGTAGAGGGTTTGATAAAATCTTCTACAGGAATTCTCTACAGATTCTTTTGGACACTCACCTGACTGGCCATATTTCAAACAGTAAGCTGTACAAAAAATTTGGTTCTGTCCTACTATCTAGGGCTATAATAAAGGAAAGGCTAAGATAACTAGGACACATTCTGCAGATGAAGCATGGCAGATTGCCAAAGATTAGCCTTTTCAACCATCTAGGGGCCAAACGAAAAAAAAGGTTATACGGAAGGATTTAATGGAGATTGAAACTTCTTGGGAGGGTTCAAAGAGGGATGCTTGGAATAGGTTGGAAAGAGGAGCACCATACATAGCTGTGTTGGCCTTGGACAGCTTGGTGCAGCAGTGAGCTGTTATTAGTCATGGTTTTCAATATAATAGTAATTGCTCTGACAATGCATCCTAAAACACAGATAGACCCAAATGTAGCCCTAATAGCCTATTATCTTTCTTTTTCTATCATTTCCATAGTTTGACTCTTTATTTAATGGGTATCTGGTGTGTAGACTCGAAGGCATCCAGATTAGCCCAAGTGCCTGGTTAGATTTGGATAAAACTATTATTTCAAATTAATTAAAATGAGAATAATAACGGAACAAAACATGATAATCTGATTAATGTAAATATGCTACATATTATAAAGTATGAATTTCATAGTTTTAGTGTTTTTTTATACACATCCTAAGACTACCTATGGGACTGTCAAAAGGAGTGGGTAAATTGTCACAAATGTAACTTTAACCATAAAAAAAGAGCATAAAGTTAGCAATCCTGAAATACCTCTCTTTTCTTTAAGAGAGATGCTACTCTGCACCTTTAAAGATAATTAAACATAAAAGATGTTTAAAGGTAATTAAAGATGAAAAAGATAGTTAAAAGTAAAAGGTGTTTAGAATTAGAATAAAATAAGGAATCTAATGCTACCACTTTAATTTGCTAAGCATGTTTCCTTCAGAAGTGACTAACCACTAAATTATTTGGTAAATATACAGCTAGCTACTAAAAAATGTGTTTATATCTTCATGTAATGTAGCTAGAATCAGAGTGAATACATCACTTGAAACCTTTTTTAAGCTCTTTCTAAATTCAATAATTGCTTCTGGAGAATTTCATATTTTGAGCACTTTAAGTTGCTCCAGGTTCCTTATTTTGCAACCACACGCAAAAGTTATCAACACAAAGTAATAGGTTTAAAAAGTGCCTAAAAAATACCATTAGTTTACAAATCAATTATTCAAAAGAAATACACTACAAAGGCACCAATTTAATATAATTCCACAAAAATTTGACTTGTAAATAATATCTTTAAATACCAAACATTTTTCTGGTATCTGTAGAAAAGGGTACTGTGCAAAAACAGACATGTGCACAATCACAATATCAGCATGGTTACATTAGCTTGATATAATAGAGTGATATCAAAAGATGATTCTAATGAGGAAGATCTCAAACAGGGGCATAATTTGCTATGGGGCAGGGGAGGGCAACTGTCCCCTCTGAACCACAGTTTGTCCCCCCAGACCTCAGTTTGCCCCCCCCCCAGCTGAAACTGCAAAAAACTCTTGTCAAAACCAAGATAAGCTTACATAATTCAACTGTCCAGAAAAACACAGGTCAGTTTTCTTTAGTATATTTTTGCCTTTATGGTACTATATGGCTCATTTTTCACTGTCATTTTCACTTGATTTGGGAAAATTGGCTCTGAATTTGCCCCCCCCCCCAGGATTTTTTACAAAATTACGCCACTGATCTCAAGCCGGCTTTTATGGATGTCAAATTACATCAGGTATGTTCCCCTTTTTTGGTTAAGATTAATAATAGCAGCTCTCCAGAAGGAGACCTGCTAGAAAAAAAAGAGCAAGATTTTTAGATTGCTGATTTTATGGTTTTGTTCATGTTTTTACAACTTCATTCCAGCCCCCCCCCTAAGTCTCATATAGCCCTAGACTATATAAAAAAAAAACAGAAAAAAAATGAAATTCTTATTTCATAACATAGGCTACAGCATATTTACAATAATCAATTTATCATGTTCCTATCTATTACTTTTTCACATTTTTACTCATTAAACATATTTCTTCATCCTATAATCAGCACAATCACTCAGACTACACTGGATACCTCCAAGTCAATATGCAGTAACTTGTTATACAACAATAATCAATAGATATAGCAACAAACAAATATATTATTAGTCCTATATATGACCATCAGGGTTGCATTGTCAGGGTAATAAATACTATATTAAAAAGGAGCATAAAAAAAGGAATTAAATAGTACATTTTTTTTGTTCTTTATACACTCTAGGGCTATATAAAGCATGAAAGGGAATTTTTGTGAAACTACAAAAAGAGCAAAAATTAGCAATCTAAAAATGCCTCAGTTTTGGCTCTAACATGCCTCGTTCTGGAGCCACTATTTTTAATCTTACCTCCTTTTTAATTTTATTATAGTTATGACTTATTCAGTTTTAATATTTTTTTTATAACCATTTCTTCTAATTTGTCATTATCTCACTTAATGCATTTTACTTCTTTTCTATCATTTTTGTGGAAGGAAGACAATTGTTTATTTTTCATTCAACTTTTCTGCTCATACTCAATTTTTCTGTTTGCCATTGTTTTTCTATTACAAAGTTTATAGTGCACAATTGTTGAATGAATGATTAGAATGACTTTTGTAAATTCAAATGCTTATTGAATTAGATTGTCAGCATTAAAAATGAATGAATCAATGCCTTTGGAATTTTTAACTTACAATATAGTCTAAAAACTACAGACAAGGTAGGCTAATAAATCACTTTTTAGGGCCCCTTAAGTGCTCAAAATGCGATTGCCTCCAAAAGTGATTCTTGAATCTGGAAAAAGCATAAAAAGGCATCAAGTGATGCAATCAGTTTTATCCTAGCTTAATTATGCAAAGATGTAGCCTATATATTTACTAAATATTTTCCAGTCTAGAGTAATAGTAGCACACTGTTACTTTGTTAGCCTATTATATTATAGCCTAGTGTTAACCTTGGTATAAGCCTAGAATTGACGTTGTTGAGAAGGAATGTCAAGTAACAATTCTTACTTCATAATATGCAGAACAATTGTAGTTTTTGACTACAATTCCAAAATACTTTGATGTCTAAATATAAAACCAAAATTATAGATTTCCCATGTACCAACCTTGTTTCAACTTGACTACACATAAATTGAATCAGTGTTGACAAGATAAAAGAACATAAAACATATAATTAGGCTTTCCTATACATCTGTACATTAGGGAGGAGGAGTAAAATATAGGCATCACAGAATCATAGTCAAAATGTTTTAACTACAATTATTTTGCACAGGCTTACTCTGAAGTAAAAATTGTTTTTCTTAGCATGTTTCTTTTTCAGTAGCCACAATTCTAGGTTTATACTACCAAGAATAGGGTATTTACCTAAATAGCTGCATGCAGCCCAGATGTACTTTATCCCTACCCCCCCCCCCCCCTGATATGCAAATATATAGCCCAAATTATATAATAATCTACTAACTATTCTCCCACTACATATCAGCTATTTCAACCTATGTAGCCTACATGTATATTGAATCAACTGTGACAAAATAAAAACTAGAAAAACAAGTTACAGGTGGCAAAAATGCACTGAAAAATTGAGCAGTTCATATAATTGACTAGCAAACAAAGTGAACATGCCATTTGATGCCAGAGGCGTAATTTACTATGGGGCAGGAGGGGCAACTGCCCCCTCCAGACCCAAGTTTGCCCCCTCCGAACCTAATTTTTTGCCCCCCCCCCCACACCTCAGTTTGCCTCTCCAGCTGAAATTTAGTTTCTACAAAATTTCTTGTCAAAATTAGGATATGCCTGCCAAATTCAAGCATCCAGAGAAACAAGTCAGTTTTCTTTAGTATATCTTAGCCTTTATGGTAATATTTGACTCATTTTTCACTGTCATTTTCACTTGGTTTTGGAAAATTGGCTCCAAATTTGCCCATCCCCCAAAATTTCGACAAAAGTACACCACTCTTTGATGCCAATTTTTATGCTCTTTCTGAACATTATAATCACTTTTCTTGCAAATTCAATTTTAAGTCCTTCTAGGTATGAAAACAAGAAAGGAAAGGAATTAATAAATGAAAAATAAAATCAAATATTTGAGAAAACAAGGATCTTGTCAACCAGTGGCAAAATATGGAGACAAAGAACAAGCAAATATGTCGACAAGTGTCTTCAGGGCTATATATATATATATATATATATATATATATATATATATATATATATATATATATATATATATATATATATCTATATATATATTATATATATATATATATATATATATATATATATATTTATATATATACATATATATATATATATATATATATACATATATATATATATAATATATATATATATATATATATATATATATATATATATATATATATAATTATATATATATATATATATATATATATATATATATATATATATATATATATATATATATAATCTTCCCAAGTGAATCTAACAAGAGCAGAAAAGACACCAAAGGAAAAAAAAACAGCCTGAAATAAATGAAAGGAACAATCCTCAATTGGATTGAATAAGCATCTGTTGCCTGGCAATAGACTTTGCCATTTTGCAATTTCAATATTCACTAGGTATGCAGACATGTTGTCTTAAATTAGACTGGGTGAAAATATTCATTGAGTCTTTTGAAATTAAGTTGTTAATTTTTTCTATATTTTTTGGATATAAAAATGGGTTAAAACATTTTTTTTTCAGATTAAGTATGTCATTATAAATCCATTTTGTAAAAGTTGTATCATCCACAAACATTGGTTTGTCAAGATTAAGTTGAATACAAATAATTCAAAAATAAATCCCTTGTGGTTTCTTCTTGTTCTGTTAGGCTGTTTAAAAACTTTCATTCCAAATATATGTTGAAAAAAAATACTAAAGCCAACAGGAAAAAACAGTTTTTTTTTGACACAGTAAAAAATTGAAACAATGAAAAAAAGAAAAACTCAAAACAAAATTGTTTTGAATTTTTTATCCAACTTAATTGTGACAAATCAACGCTTGCGGATTGGATTATATAACTTTAAAAATATGGATTTTATATTGAAATAGTAAGTTTTAAAACCAACATTTTAACCCTTTTTATACCAAATAACCATAGAAATAAATTATCATCTTCAAGGGTCCAAAAAAGGCTTAAAACTAATTTATGAGAAAAGTGATTATTATATTCAGAAAGAGCATAAAAAATGGCATCTATGCTAGTGATATGTGTACTTTATTTGTAGTCAGTTGTATAAACTACTTATTATTTACTGGAAAAAATTATTTAGGCTACATAGGCTATTTCTAAATTATGGAGGGGTAAAATATAGCAAAACTGCATGCAAAATGTGTTTCATTATGATTATTTTGCATATTATGAAGTAAGAATTGTTTTCTTAAACATGTTTCCATATCTCCTGGTAGCTATCTAGGCAATTACCAAGAACACCTTTCTTAACATGTTACCTTCTCAATAGCAACAATTCTAGGTTTAGCCTATATCTTACCCTCATAAGAATCATAACACAAGAATGTTAAAAAAAAAAAACTAGTCTAGGGAACCTATTACAGCGGCGGATCCAGGGGGGGGGGGCCCTGCCCCCCCCCCCCAAGATTTTCTGGCGCCCTCTCATCCATCGTGCAAACGACCCTTTTTTGTGAATGATTCAACTAAGGCCGACGCTAAAAAAAAAAAAAAATCGGATACGCCGTCATTTTTTACTTTCTTTTTATCACATTATCTAAAGTTCAATCCGACACTGCACGAATCATGATTATTGGTTTATTTTGGGACGTGCTAAACGAGCAAAACATTTTGTGAATGCTTACGAGAAACGCATGTCTTTGGGGAGTTGCGTGGGTGGTTAGATCCAACCGGCGGGAGGCTAGGCGCGAGCGACCCTGCCACTGCCTTCGGAGTTTTTGCTCCGTGTGTTAGACCAGTTAGACGGAAACGCATTTAAAATGGATCGGAAAAAAAAAATCAGGGCATGAATATAGAACAGAGAAGAAACAAAGAATGATGGTGGAAAGCCGTAAAGGATCGAGGGACATCTCTGATTATTTTGCCAAGAAAGATCAGATTAAAGGTAAGCTTTTAAAGATAGAACAATAAGGAAGGAGTGTCGTTTAAAGTGGGTATCAACACTTCTAATTTCTAGCTTTAGCCCATTGTCGGATAGCTTTCCTGATAAGGCTCATTCGTCAAGCTTCATCGCGTACCAGCTGCTTTTGTTGTTATATATTGCATACGGTCCCTCTTGTACAGTGTTCTTCGTATGCAATTTGTCCGAAGCGTTTGACCTGATTTTTACCAGCCCACTCGTCTTGCCTGACGGTTATGATATTGGCTTAAAGCAGTATTTTTACTGACACACTGTGTCAGCTCTGAAATTATCTTTCAAATTCTTGCAGTTAAAGCTCTCTCTTTAGCCTTGTAAACTTCGGTGATAATTGTTTCGGGTTTCAGCTCTTGAAAAATATTTGTTAGCATATGTCGGGGATCGGTTCTTGGGGTTGCAAATTAAATTAGTGATGTTTAGGGTGGTATTTTATTTTAAAGTCCGGGTTTCCTAGAAAATAGTTTTGGGGTATGAAAGTTCAAGATTGTTGGGGGAGTTTAAAGTTAATGTTGCTGATTCAGTTTATTTTCAAATTTAGTTCCAATTCTGCCTTCACCATGTTGAGAGTTAAATCTACTAAAGCAAGCCATTATACAAAGTGTATATACGTTTACAATAAATGTCTTGTGCAAACTTTAAAAGAGAAACTTTTTTTGTTAGATGTTGAGACGACGGCAACTTCTGATGCCCCACTCTGAGTCGACGGTCGGAATGCACAAAAACGCATTCAGCCAGGAGAACGAACTGTCACCAACAACTCCGTCCACTTTACAGACGGCCTTCATAACAAACTTCGGCGAAACGACACACACTGATCAGCTGACTGAAGGATCAAGAAGCAGTACTCAAACCTTGGTGGTACATAGCCCAACACTGATTTCACAGTCCCCGCACCCACAGCAGAATCAAAGCGCTATTTTTTCGCCTGAAACTGACTTCACGCCGTCGAATGACTTTGGTATTGCAGTAGCGCTGAAAGAGCGAAATCAGTTGTCCTGGCGAAATTATGTTTTTTATGAATGAAAGGTGGAAGCCGAAGAACCAATCTGATCTTCCAGTCTCGACACAAAAAAGAGAAAAGGTGGCGAAGTCAAGTGTCGCTTGAATACCGAACATCTTGCCCGGTATCCTTGGCTCGCAGTGAGTCGTCATCAGACCACGAAGGCCTTTGGTGCAGTGTTTGTGTTTTGATGAGGACCAACGAAAGCGGAGGAGGATGGTCGGCTTTATCTGGAGGCGGCGGAGGGCAAAAATGGGAAAGTTGGTCTTGAAACCGCTAAAGAACTATTCGAAACTTTCCGGGAAAGATGGTGCGCTGACAAACCATGCTGAAGCACAGTTTCACAAACACTGCCAGGAAAAAGCTGCCGCGCTGCTAACAACGTTTCAGCGCGGTAGTCAAGATCAAGATATCAGGAATGCTCTGGACTGTGAAAGGGTCAAGCAAATACAGCAGAACCGTGCACTCTTGAGAAGCGTTGTTGAAACTGTCAAGCTTTGCGGGGCACAGAATATCCCCCTTCGTGGCCACCGTGATGATGGCAAACTTGATATCCAAGACTCTGATGTCATTACAGCAGTAAACGACGGGAATTTCCGCCACCTACTTCGGTATCGGATTCAGAGTGGAGACTCGCAACTTAAAAATTTACTTGAAAATGCACCGAGCAACGCCAAATATACGAGTAAACAGATCCAGAATGAACTGATTGGAACAATTGGGGAAATGATAAAAACCGAAGTAGTGAGAAAAGCAAACAAAGCAACGGTTTGGTGTCTTCTTGCGGACGAGTCAACAGACAGGCAGACCAGGGAGCTGATGGTCATTGTTTGTCGTTATGTGTGTAAAACCGAGCAGGGATACGTGATTCGAGAAGATCCTTTTGCAGTTGTCGATGCCTTTCAAACCCTGTCAAGACTCGCTGGAGATGAGGAAAGTGACGACGGTAGAAGCATCGAAGAGAAGCTAGACGGCAAGAGCCTCGGGAAGCTGCTGTTGAGTGAGGTCAGGAAGTCAAATCTGGATTTGTCAAAGTGCGTTGGTCAAGGATACGACAAAGCTGCTAGCATGGCAAGCTTGACAAATGGTGCTGCTGCTGAAGTTAAACGCCAGTGTGAACTGGCAGATTACTTCCACTGTGTGAGCCATGCCACAAATCTCTCATGTTCAAAGATAGTTTTCAGTTCCCATTCTGCGCAATGCCCAAGACGTTGTTCGAGACACAATTTCTCACTTCAGCTCAAGTGCCAAGAGAACAAGACTTCTAAAAAAGCATCTTATCGCGGACAAAGCTAAAACAGAGACACTCGTCAGTCTTTGTACCACGAGATTTGTAGAGAGACACGAAGCAATCAGCAGGTTTTGGGACTCCCTTCCGTCGATCGTTTCTGCTCTGCAGGAGATGGAAGGATGGCACGATCGAGAGGCAAGTAGCAGAGCTTATGCATTACAATCCTGCATTGAAAAATCAGATACACTCGTAGGACTGGTTTGCCTGAATTCGTTTTCGTCAATCATGAAACCTTTGGCCGAGTCACTACAACAGAAGGATGGTGACCTCGTGAGAGCCTTGTCCCTCATTAGCAGCATGAAGGCAATGCTGGAAGATATGCAATCACATGCCGAAACCAAATTCAGACTGCTTTACAAAGATCTTCTGAAAATGGCCGAAAAGATTGATGCTACCATCAAGGTAACGCAGCCACGCATAGCTTCACGTTCTACATACCGGGCAGGGGTACCCAAGATGGATCCAGAAAGTCATTATAGGATGGCGGCATTTATTCCAGCCCTGGACGCCGTGCTGCTTGATTTTACAGAGCGGTTCAGCTGCCATTTTACGAATGCTGCAAAACTTTCAGCTTTGATCCTGGCTGTGGTTAATGGCAAACGCTGGGAGGACGTTCAGCCAGGGTACGAAAAGTACAAGGAGCTGCTCGTGGGTACGGAGATAGACGTTAAAACCGAGTTCGAGATTTGGAACAAGTATTGGTCTAAGGAAACCGTGCAAAAACCCGAAAACAGCTATTTCAGCGCTGAACAGTTGTCAGGAAAATGTATTTCCCAACATCTTCGCATTGTTGACAATTCTCGCGACGCTTCCTGTGTCAACCTGTGAAGCAGAACGAATGTTTTCAAAGGTTGACAGGACATGTTCATCAATACGAAGCACGATGACTGAAGAGAGGTTGGAGGCTCTACTACTCATGCAGACTTACAGAGACGAACTGCCGAAAACAGACGATGCTATCAATATGTTCGCTCTCAGAAAAGCTCGCTGATTGAGTTTAGTTGTGTAGTGTGGTACTGTTTTTATTTTCTTTTGCTACGTTTTACCTTTAGGAGCATATTTGGCAGTGTTTTCATATAAATAAAGAGCTATCAAATTAATCCTGTATAATCAGTTTTTGGCGCCCTGTGTCCAGCGCGGCCCCCCCCCAAGATTTTCCTCTAGATCCGCTGGTGACCTATTATTTCCAATATAGGCCTATGGTAAAATTCTACTTTAGCTAATTTTGAATAAGGTTTATATTAACACAGTAGTCAGATAAATAAACAAAAACACACCACTAGCATCAGAATTTCATCCAGAATCCAAATATGACACTCATTTCTGTTGCAAATTATTTTCAAAATTACTTCTAAGCTTCTTTAAGTTTCTTCAATTTTCTTGATTTTTTTTTACAGAAAAGTCATGGTGGCAATTCAATTTGAAAAATACTAAATTTTGCTGAAAGTTCCAATTTAAATTGAAATATACTAAATCTTGCTGAGTGGTGATTTAATATGAAAAATACTAAACAGTTTGAATTATTCATTTTTTTTGGGAAACTAGTATCAGAATTTCATCCTGAATCCAAATACTTCTTTAAAAAACAGCAAAACTTCTTTCATCAAAACAAACACTTTATGGCAACTACATATACAGTTTTATAAATATCAGATAAATAGCACTTAATGTCTGATGCTCTAGGGGCCCTATTGATTCCAGGGAGATAGAGCTTTGCAGCTTCAATAAAAAAAATTTGAAGCCAGTCTTTTTGCTCAAAATTTCACAAAAATAAGAAGCAGGACACATATTGCTCCATGTATGCTGTTTGCATCCTTGGTCTTTTGGAGGTGTCTCCACAGTGTGGAGCCACAGAAGTGGCTTTCTCCACACTTCAGAAAGCCACAGAAGTGGCTTTCTGAAGTGTCTCCACATACTTTCTATATTTTGTGTATGAATGAAACAGTCCTGTGGATCAACAAATTGACTGAATAATTGATTTAGTAATGAGTATATCCATGGCTGGAGAATGTACTATAAGCTATCCATTTATTGCTGTAAATAATGCATCCATGCTTAATATATTTTTTAATAATAGGAATTAAAGTTTCCTTGTTTCTTTGGAGGCCTTCTTGGACATCAGATAGGGTACAATAATTGTTCTTTTGCTCTCTCTCTCTCTCTCTATACCACCAAAAACCCAAACTTGCAGTAAAATCCTTCCCCTCTGGCACTTTCTTCATGCCATTAGCTTCATCAATTTCAACTTCAACACCCTGCCCTCCTATTGGTTCTTGGTTTCCTTGTCAAGCCATCAGAACTTCTGAGCAAAAAGACCTCCAGTCAATACTTGTTTTCTTACTTATTTGGAGTTCCTCAATAACCATTTGATGGTCCCAATGATCTGACAGAAAGTGATTTATATACCAGGATTGGATGAGGCTTAATCCTGGCCTGATGCAAGAAACTCCCTTTTTTATCAGATAAAGAATAGCCTAGTTGCAAAATCTTCTCTTTTTGGTCTTTGGGATGACATAGCTGTTGCTGCATTTCCATATTTTTTAATGCGTAATAGTTGCATGGTGTATGTCTTTGGGATGAAATAGCTCTTGCTGCATTTCCATATATTTTTAGATGCATAATAGTTGCATGGTGTATTGCAGCTTTGGCACATTATTGGTTGATGGTGAGACACCATGAGTCCTGAAAATTTTTTGCCTGCTTTATCATTATTTATAAATCTGTTTGTTGCAGCATAATATGACATTTCACATGACTGGCATGTAGACATTTACTACGTGTAGAAATAACTGGCAATATACAAATCAGAACAGTTGAAAATGATATTTTAATATCTGAGTAATCTCATTTTTTTTTTTCTAGCTTTCAGCCTAAATATAACCAAAGTCCAAATTCTACACTGTATCTTAGTTCTGAAACAAGAAACAAACTAAACAGGGAAGACCTATTTTGTACAGCTTCACCCAAAACTAGGTTAAGTTATGAAACTAGGTCACTTTAAAGTGACCTAATCTATTTAGGGGTATGTATTTGGATTCAGGATGAAATTCTGATGCTAGTGGTAAGTTTTTCTCCAAAAAATGAATAATTACCTTAAATTGCAGCTAGGAGCAATCTAAGGATTTATCCTTGTAGAGCTCTGGAATGATGATTAATTGTATGCAAGAATCACTGGCGACCAGGTGCTGCTCCATCTTTGATAGCATCCCAATTGAATTTACACTCTTTGGAGGACCACTCAGCATCTAGCCTTCATTTAAAACATCAACAGATTCAGCAGTAACAGTTTTATTAGATAATTTGTTCCAATTGTTGACAATACATGCTGAGAAGAATTGAGTACAGACTCTAGATGTTGTAGACTGCTTGACAAGTTTCAGTTGATGACCTCTAGTTCTTGAATTGGTCCTAACAGCAGGGAATAATGCTGGGAGATTATTAGCCCTCAATGACTTAAAGGCTAAAATGGCATCCCCTCTATTTCTCCTGTATACAAGTGTAGGTACATTCAACTTTCATAGTCTTACAGGATAGGAAAGCTCTTGCATGCCAGATATCACTTTAGTGGCACATCTTCAAGAACTTTTATGTCTTTTTTAAAATATGAAGAGGCAAGTGATATTCCAACTTCAAGCTAAGGATGCACAAGTCCCTTATAAAGAAGACTGATGACTTTAGAGGAACAAGTGGAGATGGTACTCTTAATCAAGCCAATGGTTGAACTAGCCCCAGCAGCAGATCTCTTAGCATGTGTGCTGAATTTTATTCATTGTCAATAGTGACACCAAGATCTTACTCATTATTAACAGAGGAGAGTGGGTGGCCTAAGAAAAAAATAAGAGCAGCATGGATTCCGTTTGCCAAAGTGAATGATATGGCACTTGGCAACATGAATTCAAGAAGCCAGGCCTCAGCCCAGTGACCCAGCAGATGAAGATATTTTTGTAGCAGGGCATGATCTTCACAGGGCAAAGCTGGTCCAAGAAGCTTCAGGTCATCTGCATAAAGAGTTGAAATACTACTGATAATGGAAGGAGCATCATTGATGAAAATATTAAATAATGTAGGACCCAAGACACTTCCCTGAGGAACTCCACTCAGAACACATGTTGAGGAAGAAAGAATACAATCTCCAGAGTCATCAAACAACTGAACACATTGGTTTCATGAGTAAAGAAAATCAAGGATCCAAAGCAGGAATCTCTCTTTAAGCTTAACTGTGTGCAATCTAATTGCAAGTTGATTGTGACACACTTTGTCAAAAGCTTTAGAAAAGTCAAGCAGAATCATGTTAGCAGGAACCCAATATCAACCAACTTGGTAATATGATCATATGATTCAAGGAGATTGGTGTCAACAGATCTTCCAGAAGAAAAGCCATGTTGTGAACTGTGCAAAACATTATTTGCTTCAAGGTGTTTAACAACTGCAGAATTAATTATTCTTTCAAGAACCTTAACAACTGCTGATGTCATGCTGATGGGTTGATAATTTTCAGCAAGGTCCTTTCTACCTTTTTAAAAACTAGGAATAATATGTGCAGTTTTCCAATCCTGAGGTAGTCTAGAAAGATTTAATGATAATTTGAACAGCAGAGAAAGAGGTTGACACAAGACTGTACAACATTTGTGTAGGATATGTGGGTGAATGCCATCTGGGCAAGCAGATATATTCAGTTTGAGGGATGTCAGTTCTTTTAGTAACAAAGTATCTGTAATCAGAATTGGTTCCATATTATGTGATACATCATATAAGGGAGGTGTAGGATATACAATACTGGGGTTGGACAAAAAAAACAGAAGAGAAATATTGATTGAAAATTTCAACTTTCAGTTCAGGATCAGCAACTAATTTACTATCATGCATGATATCCAGGATTGTGTGTCTGCTGCTACATTTTTGAGTGGCATAATTCCAGAAAGATTTAGGGTTAACCTTAACTTCCTCTGCCAGTTTTTCCTCAAACCTCCTCTTCAACACCTTTATTTGGTTTGTTGTTTGATTATGAAAGGATTTGAAGACTAGATAATTTTCTGCAGTCTTATTTTTTCTATAATGGTTCCATGCTCTGTGTTTTCTATTGATTAGCTTACTAATTTTAGTAGTCAAAAAAGGTAAACTCTTTGCCTGTTTTACCTGAAAAATTTTGGTACATGTTCAACATTTAGAATTTCAGTTTTTACATTTGACCAACTCTCCTCAATATCATTAGTAATGAGCTTTTTCCAGTTGACTTTGGCAAGTTTTTCAGAGACTATTTTGAAGTTAACATACTTTTGTTGCTTAGAGGAAGGCTGAATGGTAGGTAGACATAACTCTGAAATAATTACAACATGGTCACTGCTACCAACAGGTGTGGTTATAACATTCTTAATAAGAAGGTCAGGGTTACTGAGCATAACCAGATCAAGAATGTTGGAGACTTGACCTTCCCTGAAACAAGTTGGTTGTGAAATTGTTTGACAGAGGGAATTATCAGAGAGGGCAGACCAAAAAGAGAATCTCTAGTGAAAAAAACCAGATCCATCAATCCATTGGATTTCAGGAAGATTAAAATCCCCCATAAGGACAAGATCATAGCTGGCAAAATTGGTCACCATATGAGACAACATGGCAGCCAAATTTAATTCCAAGTCCATAAAACATGGAGCACTGGGGCTTCTATAAACAACACCCACTACAATTGAAGTTCTTTGATTGTGTAATTTAATCCACACAGACTCAATTCCATCAGTATTCAGAGAATTGAATTGAATGAGACTAACATTTAGTCCATCTCTTATATAAAGGCACACTCCTTGGTGGCAGAGTGGATAATTCAAACTGTTTAGTATTTTTTCATATCAAATCACTGCTCAACAAAATTTAGCATTTTTTTATATCAAATCAACATTCAATAAGATTTAGTATATTCAATTCAAATTGGAGCTTTCAGCAAAATTTAATATTTTTCAGATCAAATTGCCACCATGACTTTTCTGTAAAAAAAAAATCAAGAAATTGAAGAATCTTAAAGAAGCTTAGAAGTAAATTTGAAAATAATTTGCAACAGAAATGTGTGTCATATTTGGATTCTGGATCAAATTCTGATGCTTGTGGTATAGTTTTTTTTTTTATCTATCTGATTAATGTGTTAATATAAACCTTATCTGCTATTTTTGGCTATCTTGGAAAGGGGTTAGGTTATGAAAATGAAACTTTTAGGATGGGTCTACAGGTTAAAGTATGTCCAAGGAAGGTATATTGAAGTATTTACCTCCACTCCTTCTCCCTCTAAAGGGTCCTGAAATTTGACATTTTACCTTAATTTTTAGTTATCAGTTTCTTTTTCTCTGGCTTTAGTTTGGTAAATACAATTTCAGTTATTTGAGTAGAATTTTAAGCCATATCAATGTTTTATTTCCAAAATTTAGGAAATTCATTTGTATATATTTAAAACCTTATAAATTGAGATTAAGCAAAGTGTGAAGCTGAAAACAATTTTTTGTACTTCATTTAAGCAGAAAATCTATTTTGCAAGGTTTCACTTGTATAACTCACAGATTTTTAAAGGTCAGGACCCTCTAGAAGGAGAAGGAGTGGAGGTAGGTACTTCAAAATACCTTCCTGGGGACATACTATAACCTGTAGACCCATCCCTGAAAGTTTCATTTTCTTAACCTAACCCCTTTCCAAGATAGCCAAAAGTAGCTAAAGTAGAATTTTACTGGAATACATTTTAATAAATGCTAAAAGCTGAACTTGTGTAAGGTAAGCAGTGATTTATAATTATGATAGTAGTATAGGATGAAATGTGAGCCAAAACAACAAGTAATGTGTAATAATTTGCATTATATAGAGGGGGGAGGAGTGGAGGTAGGTACTTCAAAATACCTTCCCAGGACATACCTTAGCCTGTAGACCCATCCCTGAAAGTTTCATTTTCCTAACCTAACCCCTTTCCATGATAGCCAAAAAAGTAATTTTTTTGCAAATCATATTATTGACTTACAAATAAAGCAAACATACCACTCAATGTCTTTTTTTATGCTCTTTCCAAATAATGAATTTTACCCCCACCCCTATACATACCAACTCAGGTTATAGGCTATATTTGCACATTAAGGGGGGGGGGGGTTAATTTTATTTCTGATATAAATGGGGGGTAAGTTTAAACTTTACCCCTACCCCCCCTAATGTACAAATATATACCCTGAATTAGTATATATAGCCTAGGGGGGGGGGGGGGGGGGGGTAAAATTTATTTCTGACAAAAATGAATATTAGGCTATAGCCTATTTGGAAAGAGCATAAAAAAGGCATCAAGTAATTGTGTTTACTTTATTTGTAAGTCAATAACATGATTTGCAAAAAATTTACTGCCAAAAGTAGCTCAAGTAGAATTTTACCCATACTTTAACCTGTAGACCTGAAAAATTTCATTCTCTTAACCTAACCCTTTTCCAAGATAGCCAAAATCAGCTAAAGTAGAATTTTACTCAATATATATGCTGTAATTACATACCAACAGTGGTGCTAGCAATATTCCTTCTCTCATGTCTTCTCTTCATGGCAACAACTGATTCAGTCTGTGGGTGAATGGAAGTGTCTTTGTTTGTGAGTGAACTATCTGTGTCACTAGAACCTTGTGAACTTGGTCGGCTAGGAATACTACCAGCACGACTGCTACTAAGACTAACTTGTTCTCTTTCAAGACGTTTTAAGGGAAAACCAAATTCGACCCCACAATTGCTGTGCTGGACCAATCTGCTCAGGTTGATACCATGCAATCCTTGAATCCATCAGCAGAATTAAATCCTGCCTTGTTTTAACTGTTAATAGCACATCTTTTATTCCATAGGTAGGCTATAGGCTATCTTTAAATATAGAAAATCCCTTTAAAAATATTAATGTGGTTAAGTACAATTCGAGGAAAACGGCTTGAGCACGATACAAGACGAAAAGACAGCGTTTTTTAAGACAACACTTCAAAGTTATCTTTTTAACTTTTAGTTCAAAACTAAACTTTTTTAAAAGTAACTTTGGGTAAAATGAAGTTATTTTCCCCTTTGATACACAGTGGTTTACATAATTTCCATAAGAATAGACCTTGTTACTCATTGATAAGTGTCATTTTATAGATTTGAGCTCCGTAACCTAAGTTACATAGTTCAAGTTGGGTAAGTTCTTACGTAACAATGTGACATGTCCATACTATTAGAGAATATATAGTGTTTTTTTCGCGTCTGGGAAATGAAGCTGGCTTAGGTTTCTAAAGTTTATTTCTATTATTTGCCATTGGCCAAAAGCTGCCAGATCTTTAGTCGTGAGAAGATACAGACTTTGAAAGCGAATCTTGAATGCTAATCGAAAGTGTCTCTTGTTAATAGCTTTTGATGATAAGTTCAACTCATTATGCTCATGAATTTAATAAAGCTTCCAGGTTTGGCTTTTTTCTTTGTCTTATTAGCAATTACTTCAGGTAATGAATAGCATTTCTGAAAACTTGGCAAGATCATAATTTAGACAAACTACAAACATTAGTTATGCTTAAAATTTGATTGTAAAAGTGCAAGCGCGGTAAGTTTTTAAATAGCTTGATTCTTCAATCTTTAATTTCGATTAGTCGGTGTAAATTTCTTTAGCCTTTCTTATTAGCCAGCTTCATTTTTCATTGTTTTTTTCGTGACTGGCACTTTTTTTTTATCGCTAAAACACAGCTTATCGTGACCATCTTCCCCCCCATACATTGTATTCAATAAGCTTATTGCAATTATTCTTTCAATCCTTGTTGTTTTTGGCGTCAGTGGTGGTGAAGTAGGGCCAATAATTTTTTTTCACCAAGGCAAGTCGTTCATTTATTGAAAAATAAAATTATAGGCAGCGCAATAGCGCTGCTTAAGTAAAGAGCGATGTCGGCACAATGTATTATTTTTTTATCCTTTAGACCAGGGCACATCGTATTGAAGGAGTTGTTGTAGAAAGCTCGAAAATAGTTCATTCGATTGGAAATCGGAAGGGCTCGCGCCCTTTATAATAATCGAAAGTGATTGGAAGGCAACTAACACCCCTTCCATGCCCATCATTTACCCAAACACGTCCAATCAAAATTTTGAGACGTAGTCGAAAGATCTGGAAATTATGTCTTTGAGGAGGACACTTCCCCCTCAGCCCTTTGGGCAAGGGCTGTAAGTTATGCCATGGGGGCGTATAAGGTTTTTATTGAAAGTGTTGTCGTAGAAACTTGAAAAAGGGCTCATTCGATTGCAAATTCAAAGGGCTAGTGCCGGTTTTAATAGTCGAAAATGATTGGAGGGCAACTAACCCTCCTCTCACGCCCACCGAATCCCCAAACACATCGAAGCAAAATTTTGAGATAGCAATTTTATTCAACGTGGTTGACAGTTCTGGCAATTAGGTGTTTGAGGATGACAACCCCCCCCCCCCCCCCCCACGGCGCTCAGGGTAAGGGTGGTAAGTTATGCCCTGGGGGCATATAAGGTTTCTTATAGAAAGCGTTGTCATAAGAATTTCAAAAAGAGCTCATTAAATTGGAAATTGAAATGGTTAAAGCCCTTTTTAATGGTTGAAAGTGATAAGAGGGCAACTTACCCCCCTCTTCCACCCATCATATCCCCAAACACATCCAATAAAAAATTCGAGATCACCATTTTGTTCAACGTGGTTGTCAGTTCTGGAAATTAGGTCTTTGAGGATGATAACCCCCCTCAGAGCCCTTAAGGCAAGGGTTGTAAGTAATGGCCTGGGGACATATACGGTTTTGTTGTTGAAACTTCAAAAATGGCTCATTCAATTGGAAATTAAATGGGCTAATGCCCTTTTTAATAGTCAAAAGTGATTAGAGGGCAACTAACCCTCCTCTCACGCCCACCATATTCCCAAAAAAATGCAATCAAAATTTTGAGATAGCCATTTTGTTCAACGTGGTTGACAGTTCTAGAAATAAGGTCTGTGGGGATGACCCCCCCCCCCCACGGCCCTCAGGCCAAGGGTGGTAAGTTATGCCTGAGGGTATATAAGGTTTTTTTTATAGAAAGCGTTGTCATAGAAACTTCAAAAAGAGCTCATGAGATTGGAAATTGAAATGGCTAGTGCCCTTTTTAATAGTTGAAAGTGATTGAGGGCAACTAACCCCCCTCTCACGCCCACCATATCCCCAAAACACCGCCAATCAAAATTTTGAGGTAGCCATTTTGTTCAACATGGTTGATAGTTCTGGAAATTAGGTCTTTGAGGATACCAGCCCCCCCCCCACGGCCCTCGGGGAAAGGGTGGTAAGTTATGCCCCTGGGGCGTATAAGGTTTTTTATAGAAAGCGTTGTCATAAACACTTTAAAAAGAGCGCATTCGATTGGAAATTGAAATGGCTAGTGCCCTTTTTAATGATTAAAAGTGATTGGAGGGCAACTAACCCCCCCTCTCAAGCCAGCCATTTCCCCAAACACATGCAAAAAAATTTGAGATAGCCATTTTGTTCAACATAGTTGAAAGTTTTGGAAATTAGGTCTTCGAGGATGATAAACCCCCACACCCCTGGGGGCATATAAGATTTTTTATACAAAGTTTTGTCGTAGAAACTTCAAAAAGGGATCATTTGATTGGAAATTAAATGGACTAATGCCCTTTTTAATAGTCAAAAGTGATTAAAGGGCAACTATTCTCCCTCTCACACCCAACCTATCCCAAAACACATGCAATCAAAATTTTGAGATAGCCATTTTGTTCAACGTGGTTGAAAATTCTGGATATTAGGTCTTTGAGGATGAACCCCCCCCCCCCCCAAAGCCCTCGGGGCAAGGGTAGTAAGTTATACCCTGGGGCCATATAGGTTTTTTTTATAGAAAACTTTGTCTTAAAAACTTCAAAAAGAGCTCATTTGATTGGAAATTGAAATGGCTAGTGCCCTTTTTAATTGTTGAAAGTAATTGGAGGGCAGCTAACCCCCCTCTCACGCCAACCATTTCCCCAAACACATGCAATCAAAATTTTGAGATAGCCATTTTTTTTCAACGTAGTTGAAAGTTCTGGAAATTAGGTCTTTGAGGATGACAACCCCCTCACAGCCCTCAGGGTAATGGTTGTAAATTATGCCCTAGGGGCACTTAAGGTTTTATAGAAAGGGTCGTTGTAGAAATTTCAAAAAGGGCTCATTCGATTGGAAATTGAAAAGACTAGTGGACATCTTAATAATAGAAAGTGATTGGAGGGCAACTAACACTCCTCTCACGCCCACGATTTCCCCAAACACATTCAATCAATTTTTTTAGATAGCCATTTATTTCAACGTAGTTGAAAGTTCTAGAAATTAGGTCTTTGAGGATGAGACCCCCCCCCCACAGCCTTCAGGGTAAGGGTTGTAAGTTATGCCCTGGGGGAATATAAGGATTTTATAGAAAGTGTTATCCTAGAAATTTTAAAAAGGGGTCATTTGATTGGAAATTGAAAGGCCAAGTGCCAGGATTGCCACCCGGTGAACAAAAAAATCACTAGATTCTTAAAAAAAAATCCCTAAATCAGCATATAAATCACTTGATTATTGGCTAGAAATAACTAGAAAGCACTAAAATTATAATACTCTTTATCGTTGTAATTAATGATTGTTTTGTTTTTTTAACATGTTCTGTACAGGTGCACCTACAGGAAGGGGTAAAAATACCCCCCTAGATGTGGAAAAATACCTTTAGATTGATGTTTTTTTCAAGCGAAAATTAACCTTGAAATTTGGAAAAATACCTTTTTGTATCTTTACGCAAAGAATAGAACAAAATCATTGTTTTCTCCCTTTATTTTCCCAAATTTATACCCTTGGCTTATACCCAATCACTGGAAATTGGTTATTGGAAATCTAATCGAAATAATTGATTTTTTTTCGAATTTTGTTCCTTGTCGATCCGAAACCTCATTTTTTTCCAAAAAATATATAAACTTTTCTTTTTACTCTAGTTGAACTGGTAAAATTAGTGGAACACTATCGGCAATTTTGAAAATGGGCTTTTATATTTTCATGGAAAAAACGTGTCCCAACCTTCATAAATTTCAATAAGCATTGGTCTTGTTGCTTATTTAATAAAAGAAGAGGTACTTTTCCGTAATTATACGGAACACACCGAAGAAGAAAAGTTATGTTAATCCTTATGAAATATGCCAAAATATGATGAAAATATAATACTTTAGCTTATATAATAATATAATTTGGGGTATATATTGGCACTTTAGGGGGGCGTGCGGTTAAGGTAACCTAACTTTACCCTCACTCCCTTAATGTACAAATATATAGCCCTAGTTATGCAAGTCCAATGCATCAACCGTTGTTTGTCTTTCTGGCTATGAAACTGCAAATTATTCTTAGCATACTTTCATCCCCAGACCTATCCTTGAGGGTTCTGCGGGTCATGTTAAATGTAAAGAAATAGTTTTGGAACCTTTTAACTATACTAAACAAAATGGCTATCTCAAACTTTTGATCGAAGAATTTTTGGGAAAAAAGGGACGTAGGAGGGGGGCTAGTAGCCGTTTGATCTTTTTGGTCAAATAAAAGGGACACCAGAAATTTTAATTTCCGTCAAGAAAGCCCTCTCCCTATGTTCTAGGACTGTTGGTTTGATACAATGACTCATGGGAAAAAACAGCAAATTAACACGCATCCGTAATTTTTCTTTTTGGCAAATAATATAAAATTCAACACTTTTGCAGATAGGGTCTTGAAAGCTCTACATTAACGTTCTCTGATACGCCGAATCTATTGGTTTAATTTTAATTAAAATTCTTCGACTTCTGGTGGGTGTTTTCCTCCCTCTTTCGAAAATCATGGAAAATTTTCACAGTGTCTTAGCTTTTTATGGGTAAAACTCAGCTTAATGAATCTTATATATTTGTAATCAACATAATATTTCGATGATATACCGATTGACATCAAAATTCCGTTTCTAGAGTTTTGGTTACTATTGAGCCTTGTAGCTCCATTTTTACAGTTTGTTACCGCAGACTCTTTAATATATGAGCACAAAAATCCAAAAACTTAACGAACAGGACGTTATCTGCGCTTATTAGGGTTTCAATTACAAATAAGAGGATTTGGAGAATTATTGGAGTTTCGATTAGATATTCAAAGTATCGATTAAAATCATTAGACAATTTCCAGAGTAGATATCCCCCTCTTACTCCCAAACGACTTTAATCATCAAACTACAATCGATTGAATATATCTAGTTATATTAAAAATCCTATTATAAAAAGCACTAAGTCCTATTTTCTTTTTAATGATTTATTTTTTCATTTAGAAAATTATATTTAATTTATACCTACCTTCTTTTTTTTAATGACTCCATTTCTGTTCTATTTGCAGATGTAAAGGGTGGATTCATCCGTGTGATTTATTCAATTGAATCATGAATCTACGCTCCCTATCCATCATAAATGACTAGATTAGGAAGAAATCACGAGTTTTTAGAACCAAAATCACTATAAATTGCTAGCTATCAGAAAATCACTAGGCAACATAAAGAAATCACTGGAGATAGTGATACATCACTAGAGGTGAAAACCCTGGCTAGTGTCCTTTTTAATAGTCGAAAGGGATTGGAGGGAAACTAACTCCCCTCTCACACCCACCATTTCCCCAAACACATCCAATCAAAATTTTGAGACAGTTTTTATTTTTTTTTCCATTTTGTTCAACGTAGTTTTGAAAGTTCTTGAAATTATGTCTTTGAGGATAACCAAACCCCCCACATCTCTTAGGGAAAGGCTTGTAATTTATCCCCTGGGGCATATAAGGTTCTTACAGAAAGCTTTGTCATAAAAACTTCAAAAAGGACTCATTCAATTGGAAGTTGAAAGGGTCAGTGCCCCTTTTTAATAGTCGAAAATGATTGCAGGGCAACTAACCCCCCCCCCCTCACCCCCACCATTTCCATAAACATTTAATCAAAACTTTGAGGTAGCCATTTTGTTCAACGTAGTTGAAATTTCTTGAAATTAGGTCTTTGAGGATGACAATTCCCCTACAGCCCTCAGGGTAAGGGTTGTAAATTATGCCCTGGGTGCACATAGGGTTTTTATAGAAAGGGTCCTTATATAAGATACATTAATGCAGTATTTGAACTGGTGTTATGATGTTGTAAAAAAAGGTGTCAAAATAAATAAAAAAAAAAAAAAAAAAAAAAAAAAAAAAAAAAAAAAAAAAAAAAAAAAAAAAAAAAAAAAAAAAAAAAAAAAAAAAAAAAAAAAAAAAAAAAAAAAAAAAAAAAAAAAAAAAAAAAAAAAAAAAAAAAAAAAAAAAAAAAAAAAAAAAAAAAAAAAAAAAAAAAAAAAAAAAAAAAAAAAAAAAAAAAAAAAAAAAAAAAAAAAAAAAAAAAAAAAAAAAAAAAAAAACTAATCTAACCGTATGTACGGCACATGTGATCAAATTTATTTATAGGTTTTGCGCTCTTGGGTACAAAGATTCTAAGACAATTGACTGCATATTTCGTTCAGTAGCTATGATAATGCAACAATAATCGTTGAAGTCAATAAAAGAACACTGGACCTGCTTAAGAGTACTTTTAATCGAAAATATACTACAGATAAGGTAAAATCAAGAGCACTGGGTCTATTAAAATCTGTAAGTGACCAGACGCTCTCTCTGAAGACAACACTATAGACGATTGTGAGTTTACTGGTAGTTGTGACGTTGATGATGAAAATCCTTTTATATCCTTTTTTGCTTTTCATGATGAGAGCTCAGAGGATAATAGTAGGGACAGGGAATTAAACCGTTATTATAATTTGAAAGTTTGTTATAGGCTAGAACAAATAATTATTAAACTATGCCCTTTAACAGCTGCAAGAATCTAAATGGTACATTTAGTAGGCATACCAATGTATCAGTTGAAAATTATTTCAAAATAATGAAAAACAGGTTTACAAAGTTGGGCTTAGTCCGATGGACCCTGCTGAATTTGTGGATACGAGTCATATAAATGACATACCTATGGTTTCAAATCGGATTGTTTCCCTGAATAACTATCCCCCTAGCTCTAAAATTACTAGCTCAAGAAAACACATGCATATTGATATGAAGCAACAGAAAGAGAAAGAAAAGGAAAAGCTATTCCCGAAAATGGATGCTGCACATGATGTGTGGAAGAAAAAAAAAACAATAAAAAAAATATATCTGGCTCCAAATATTATGACCCGTCCCCTAATCTATGTCTTCCATCGGAATACATTATACCTTCTGAAAAATTGAATAGAAAAAACATAAAATCAGCTAAAAAAGTACTTTCGAAAAATGAACAGTTGGACAAATGCCAAGACTTTAGCAGCGCATATTCAAAGTATTCTTCGGGTTGCAGCGATTCAATTGTTATAGGAAGAATATCAGTGGGGGGGGGGGGGGCAAGAAAAACAATTTGGCAAACATTTCAATAAGAGAGCTGGCGTCAATAATAGCTTGGCTAAGCGCCCAAATTATGGAGGCCTATATAATGAATAGAATAAAGGAAAGAAATCTGGGTAATCGTGTTGTTCGTCAAGGAGTACCAATTGTGAATAAGATCTCATTACATCCCAAGGATCTAGGTAATTTGATTCCGGCCAAAATTTCGATTATTTTTTTTTTTTGTTAACGAATTTGATTTGCACTGGACGCTTATTTTCATTGATAGTCAGAGCAGGAGTTACATATTTTTTTACCCTCTACAGGGTGAAGAAAAATATTTGGGTAATTTTCAAACGTTTTTCTTTATAAATGAACTGATTTAAAAATTTTGCCCTTAAAATTCAAAAAACAAGGAGATGGTTTCAATTGCAAGCCGATATGCATTCAATTTGTAGAGTTCCTTTTCTTCCTCCTTTTGTTGCTCCATATCAATATGCATGTGTTTTTTGAGCTAGTAATTTCAGAGCTAGGGGGACAGTTATTCAGGAAAACAATCCTGTTTGAAACCATAGGTATGTCATATATATAACTCGTATCCACAAATTCATCAGGGTCCATGGGACTAAGCTCAACTTTGTAAACCTGTCCTTTCATGATTTTGAAATAATTTTCAATTGATACATTTGTATGAGAATCTCAGTTTTTTCTACCCTTAACTGGAAATTTTAATCTATAAAGGCCATGGAATCAAACACAAAATAAGTAAAAAGTTGGTCAGTCAGACCTTTGGAATGAATCATGATGTTAAAAACTGTGAGAAATATTCAGAGCTCTATGGTGTGGGTATTCAGCTATCATATCTATTTACAATCATGAAATTTGACACTTTTACGAGACACCAGCAAATTGTCTTCCAAATCAAAATCTTTTATGTTTTTGGACACAGTCTCAACTGATAATTTCTAAAAAAGACTCAAAATTGAGCAGACGTAAAATCGGGTAATCAAAGAGAAAGTATAAAATAGGTGGGAACAGGCGTTTACCCCCCCCCCCCCCCCAAAAAAAAAAAACTCCCTGTGTCTGGTCGGTCTCTAATCACTTTCCACTTATAATAAAAGACAATAACTCTCATTTTCTGATCAAATGAGCACCTTCCAAATTTTTGTGAACTTGAGGTGGAGGTGGGAATAAGGAAGGGGCCGTTTTCTTCTTATGCGATTAATCTGCTCAGAGCTAATTAAGACCAGGGCGATAAGAAAAATGGTTTTGTTAAATAAGAGCTGTAGCAATTGAATAGACATTGCATTTTATGATAAATCCAAGGGATATTGTTTTTCACTTAATAAAAACACTGTATAGGGCATACTAAGCCAAAGCAAGGCCATTGCCCGCTTTTTTCGTAAGACAAGGATTTTGAATTCGTTAGAAAAAACTTGATTTGGGAACTAAATTAAATTCAAGACTTTTAAACGCGGTAAGACGTAAATATTATGAATCAGAGAGAAAAGGGCTTTACAATGAGCTACTAGTCAAGCAGATATGGTTTAGTCCCCAAAAATAGCATTTGAACCCTCAGAATCTGCTCTGCTCTGAGCTAACTGTGATTGCGCTCCGACCTGTGGCGAGTGACAGCTCATTTGAAATATCTCATGTGTCTGATGATAGCACTAAACGTTTTGACACGAATAGGAACATTTTTCTCATTTTTTTACCTTAAAGATGGAATTCTAAGACCAGGGTGATAAGAAAAATCGCCCGTGTTAAATAAGAAAGTCACAAAGAGCTGTAGCAATGGAGAAAATATTGAATTTTATGATAAATCTAAGGGTTATTATTTTTCACGTAATAAAAACACTATATAGGACATAATAAACCAAAGCAAGGCCATCGACGCTTTTTTGTAAGACAGGGATTTTGAATTTCTTAAAAAAAAAAAACTTTATTTGGGAACTAAATTTAAATCAAGACTTTTAAACGCGTATGACGTATATATTATGAAGCAGAAAAAGGGCTTTCAAATCAGCTACTAGTCAAGCGGATATAGTTTAGTCCCAAAAATAGTATCTGACCCCTTAGAATCTCTTCTCCCCTGAAGAAATTGTGTTAAAGTATTTTTAATAGTTTTTTAGGTTATAGGAGACAAAATATGGCAACACTGTAATCAATTTGAAAGATTGGACGATCGGCAAAGGGTGTTTTCTTCAGAAATTTCAACACTGAGAACAGGGTGATGGCCAGGCCGATGGGATATTACTTCAGGCTGGTTAAACGAAGCTCTTTAGCAAATAAGGAAAAGGCAATTCCAGGTCTAAAAGCAATAAAAAAGACCAAAAAATGATTACAACATAACCGAAAATAAGTTGTAGTGAATGATTAAGTCAAACCAAAAACAAAAAAAACAAACTAGTAAACACTCTGGAAAAAACAAATACTCAAGTGAAACGAAATGAAATTTATCATTAACTTAAAAAAAACAGATATACGGTTTACATTCAGTTCAAAACTTATCCCTTGTCCTGAGAAAAATTCTAAAAATGTCTGATGTGGCTGCTTTCTCAAAGTCCCTCAGTACTATATTGACCATTTTGGCATGCTTAAACTAAACTTTACCGAACATTGCATGGAGTTCTTCAAAAATTTACTAATTAACATTCCAAACATTTATTTGAAGCGTTAAGATATTAGTTATTATCATACTATTATTAAAAACAATTAACGGGGTATCATTTTCAAATGCTTTTTCTTAAATCACAGTTGAAATATTAAAGAGTGAGGAAGTGAGTATATCATAAGAAAACAAAATGAAAGTTGGAACTCATATTCGTTTTCAGGGGAGGGGGTATATTGTAAAAACAGACATATGTGACAATTTGATTAATTAATAACCAGAATTCAAAAAAGTTTGGAGTTTTAGGGGGGGGGCCAGGGGTACTGCTCAGGTTCATGGCCAAAGCTTCCCCCAGCATTTGTCCCCAAGCAAATCCTAGGCGATCTGTCTTAAATAAAAAAAAAACTTATTACTAGTCTAATTAATGTCTCCTTCTGAACTAAATGTTTATTTCAACAAAATTATACCGCCTTAAAATTCAGGAAATTTACCTTTATTGCTGTTTCAAAGTCACTCTTGGTTTAACTGCACCCCTCCTCTCTCTGCCAATGTTTGGAAGTAGTGTCACATCACAACAATATAAGGGAGAATAAAATATACTTTTTTAATGACTAGGGAGGGGGGGGGGAAGATTTAACGTTTCCGAGTATTTTTAATGAAAACACAAAAAGCTTTATTCCATACCCCCCCCCCCCCCCCAAAAAAAAAGTGTAATAGCGCAGATAATCCGGGGTGAGTCCCCTTCTTAGCTCGTGTCTTTAATGCCTGAATAAGTAATACAAAATCTTTTTTAGAAACAAAAGCTGACACTTTTTGATAGTTTCTAGTATTTTTTTTATTTATTTGGCCTATTTCTCACTAACATCTAATGGTATGGTTAAGGGGCAAAAAGGGCAGCTATACCAGGTAAAGCCTCCGAGGGGGAACTAAACTCAAATTTTTCTCCTCATTACTACGATGTTACTTATATTTTGATAATGACGGTGAGGGAGGGGGCACAAAAAGGGATCCAAGAATACAAGGGGTAATAAACAGTTAAACTAGTAAAGATTCAGAAAATATGATGAAATTCAAAATCTGAGAAAATCATTTTCTGAGTTTAATACTATAATAGTTTTATTTAGTGTAGAGTTTATAGCCGAGAAGACACAAACCTTAGGTCACCGAACTATTTTTGCAACGACCATCTTATAATCTCGTATTTGAAAAATAACTTCCAACAATTTTTAGCAATGTTTTGCACCATTATATGATACTGAGCTCCCAGCTGCCATTCTTGGAAGACATCTGACAGTTTATACACGGCTACGGAATTCATGTGCTGTTTTAAAATCACTTTTCTGTGAAAAGGCAGCGCAGCAGCAAAGTGCAACTGGCACTTTTTTGGCGATAGATCACATCAGTTTAGTTTTGTTAAGAAAAAATCGCTCATTGTTTTTTTGCGCCCCTTGGCATTGTCCACCCCTAGGTCCAGGCTTACTGGGCCTATATGCAAGTTCTGGCTTGTATGAACGTATGAGACAAATACCCGATTCTGCGTAAATAAATTCCCACATTAACCAAATCGTAAACAGTAGTTTTTCACAGTGTAACATAGATTGAAAAAGAGCAACTTTGTTTATTTTATAAACGTAAGGTTTTTAAGACTGTAACACCTATTGTAACTTTTTCTTTAAAACGTTTGATTGGAAAAAATACTAAAATTGTCATTTTCAAACTGCAAAGTTTCACCTAGGATGAAAAGTGTCAAAAAGCAATAACAAAGTCTTATTAGAAGCCCTTGAACCTTTTGCATCAAAACTTGCGACTTTCTACCATTTTGCAGTAAAAGCCTTTCAACCTATAACCAAAAAAAAAAACCTGTGACGATGGACGAGACAGGTGAGGATAAACGCCTTAAACGCTGTCTACTATTTAAATATTAAAAGTGGCAAAAAATATAAATTTCCCTCCTAAAAAACTTACAAATTTTGGATACAAGAAAACTAGAAAACCAAGTAATATTCCCTAGCAAGCAGGGTAATTGAGAAAGGAAAATATTTGGTAAAATTCTACTTTTTGGCTATGTTGGAAAGGCGTTAAGCTAGGAAAATGAAACTCTCAGGGATGGGTCTAAAGGGTAAAGTAGGGATAGCCTACCACCAGATGGCTAATCTGACAGTGTAGCCTATATATACATATATATATATATATATATATATATATATATATATATATATATATATATATATATATATATATATATATATATATATATATATATATATATATATATATATATAGGCTATATATATAGGCCTATAGCCTATATACTAATCTTTAAATTAGCCAACCAGTATTTTAAGCCTAGGAGTCCATTTGGACCTAAGGAAACATATTAAGAAGACAATTCTTACTCCATAATAAGGAGAATAATCCTAGCTAGCCTAACACATTTTCAAGGTTGAGAGTCTTTGTCTTCACTTTTCTCCTTGTTTTTCCAGTCTTTCTAAGAAATTCTTGAATTTGTTAGAACCTATATATTCACAGAATATATAGCCTAGCCTACCCCCAACCCCCTAATGTGCATATATATAGCCTACCTAGAATTGCATCCTCTCAATCTAAATATAACATCCATTTGTATCACAAATGAACTTTACTCCCATATTAGCCATGTGGTGGATGTCCAAACTGGCCAAACCAGTATTTTAAGCCTAGGGAAGGTATTTTAAAGTACCTACCTCCACTCCTTCTCCCTCTAGAGTGTCCTGACCTTTGATGACCTTTAAAAATCTGTGTGCTATAAAAGTGAAACCTTGCAAAATAGATCCTCTGCTTAAATGAAGTACAACAAAATTGTTTTCAGCCTTTGCTCAATCTGAATTTTTTAAGGTTTTAAAGATAGGCTAGGTATGCAAATACATTTCCCAAATTTTGAAAAAAATCATTGATATGGCTTAAAATTCTACTCAAATAACAGGAATTGCATTTTCAGAACTAAAGCCAGAGAAAAAAAAAACAATAACTGAAAATTAAGGTAAAATGTTGTTTTGTCCAAATTTCAATAGTTTAGGTAGCCTATAAGACCTGTCATATAGGCTAGGCAAATTTCAGGACCCTGTAGAGAGAGGAGTGGAGGTAGGTACTTCAAATTACCTTCCCAGGACACACTTTAGCCTTTAGACCCATCCCTGAAAGTTTCATTTTCCTAAGATAACCAAGATAGCAAAAAGTAGCTTAAGTAGAATTTTGAGTATTTAAAGTCATATCTGTAATATCTTAAGGATGGCTGAGGCTATTTGGTTTAAGCTTTAAGGGTATGCTAAAGGATGTTTTGAAAAGTTATTAGAGGGCAACTTGCTAAAGGATGTTTTGAAAAGTTATCAGAGGGCAACTAGCCTCCCTTCCATGTCCTTTTTAGCTGCTCTCCCCCAAAGATATCCAATCAAATTTGAAATAACTATCTTGTTCAAAATAGTATAAAGGTCAGAGAACTATGCCTCCAGGAATGACATATCCCCTACAGACCCTGGGGCAAGGGCTTTAAGCATGTAAGTTACCCATTGTCTACATATAATGTTTATCATTGGGAAATAGGGGATTTGTCTGGTCCTGGGCTTCTGAAAGGTTTTGGTATGGGTACTATGGTAATACTTTCAGGAAATGTTGAGGATGCTCTCTCAAAAGCTCCCAACACCTATGCACAGATATTGGAGAGGTAATGCCATAATAATGTATAAGCTTTCAATTGCCAACTCCTGTCAAAAGTCCTTTCAACTTGATCAATCCTTCAGGGAAAAGAGGCATAGCAAGAAGTTATCATAGAAGAAAGTATATATCCCAGTTTACAATTGCTACTTCTCCAATAGAGGGGTAGCAATATCCTGCTGTAATGGCTGTCATTCTCCTCTTTGTTGATGCATTTAAGTGTATTGTAATCAAGAGTTAATCCATCAAATTGTGGAAGTTTGGGTGGGATGCCATTGAATCAATGCCTCCTTATAATAAGTGACCTGTGGCTTCAAAAGATTATTCCTTACTTTAATGTCTGATCAATTTAATGTATCATGTTTCCTTTAGAAGTAGAATTTCTTTAGAAGCTATAGACAAAAAATAGAATAAGTATAATCTTCTTATCTTGCAAATTGAAAAATCCTTCATGACAATCCTACATGCCACATACTTGTGTGGCATGTACACCTTTGTATCAAAATGTATAAAGTATAAAAAATGTTTATATAAATCCATCATAGAGTTTTGAATCCTAACAAATATTCTTCTTCTAATGTATTTTGTGAGAGGCCACTCTCTGCCACCTGGTATACATCTCAGAACATTGGCACATGCTACCTGGTGTAGGCCTACCTGATTTCTGAAAGTGGAAGCCCCTTCAATTTTTTGTGTTGCATAGAGAGGCATGCAGACTTACATATCAATTTTGCTATAAAACTTGCATACTATGAATCAAAATCCTTCTTATGGATTATTATTAATTCCTTAAAAAACTCGTGTGTTTGAAATACATGGCACAGAGGACAGACCACACATACACAGTATTTTTGTTAAAGGGAGAAGGAGTTGAATTCCAAAAATAGGCAAATTGGCAAAATATTAGGAAAATATAAGACATTGAAGATAAAAGTCTGAATAATTTCAAGGAGAGTAGGGACAGGGACCTGAAAATACTCTACATGCACCCCATGCCTAAGAACTAATCACTAAACTAGTACCAAAGTAGGCTAGTCACTAAAGTAGTACCAAAAATTTTGGATACTACTTTAAAAGCAATCATAAATACTTACTTATTTTATTCCAAAAGGCATGCTGCTTCACTTTACCTCCATGCTAACATTTCACAACAGCAAATGCTGCTTAAGCAGCAAAGGAAAGAGTAGTGCTATTGTAAAACATAAAGGGGGCTGTATATGTGTCCATCAAGGGGGGAAATAGAGGCAAAGCCAAGCAATGTGCCTTTAGGAATGAGATAAGCAAGTATTTATGATTGTTTTAAAGCAGTTTTCATAGTTTTTTTTTTAGGGTTACCATCAAATGGTCCCCAAGTGTTAACTATTACCAAAATAGCATTGATTAGTTAGAGGATCAAATGGCTTTTTTTTTATATGATTTCTGTCTAAGGCTATGACCTAGAACACAATTTTTTTCTAGTATTTTTTAAGTCTACAATGAGGATGGAAAAATTTTCAAATTCTTTTTAGGGCTAGGCACTAAGATAGTGAGCTTTTTTTTTATAAATCTCTGAAATGCTCAATTAATTTCTGACTCAGATAAAAACTTCATTCAAACAGTGCCTAATTTTGGCCAGAGGGTACTGATTATAATATGTCTTTCTTAACCTTGTACACTAGGCTCCTAATCTTGGATGTGATGTAGATAATTTTTGATAACTGGGGTTGGTTGACTACTATCTTGGGATACTTTTTCTCAACATTTTAAGCCTAAGCAGAAGTTAACCTTACACATTGCCTACCCTATCTAAACAGAATTATTGTTTTTCATAGTATTTGTCCTAGGTTGATTTTGATTTTGTCTGTGATTAAGATTCTTTGTTTGGACATCAAGATCTAGTGTCCTAGATTTGGCAGTAGGGCCGTTTTATCCTGCTATAAACAACATTCAAATGTTTCAAAATGTGCGTGAAGAAAGGGATCTTGGAATTGTTTGTTGACAACTAGTATATCTAATTCCATTCAAACTACAGGAAGACTGTGTTTCATGCAAACTCTGTCCTTAAACACTGCACACTTGAAAAAGCTATATTCAATAGACCTGTGCTTGGTTATGAAATGTGCATAGCATTGCCAGGATACAGGGATAATGTACAGCTTCTGAAAGGGATGCAAAGGAAATCCACAAGGGCAGTAACATAGATGAGAGACAAGCCTTATGAGGAACATTTGAAGGAGTAAAAACATATGTTACAAATGGCTTTCAAAGCAAAATTGATTTTTTTTTAATCACGCATTGTTTTAAAAGCACTTTATTAATCGAAAGAAAATGAAATTATCTAGACTGGTTTACTGATGACAAAGAGCTGATATGCTTATGACATATAAGCTTACTTCACAAGAAACACCCCCCCCCCCTGGAAGTACCAGTGGGATGCATTTGTGTTTCATCATTCACATCATCAAGTATGGAGCAATTTACAGACAAGATGGATCATAATTTGCTCTAAAGTGCAAATTAAGGCAATTAATTAATTCAGGTAGTGTCCCAATTTGCATGTTGCTTTCAAGCTACAGAGATGAATTTGCAATTAAATTTACTCCATACAACAGAAATATTTAAGCCTCATTCAAGGTTTTTTTCTGAAAATAACAATTACTGCTGTCAGAATTGTATCCCAGTCTCAATGCTAATGGGGCTGAATATAGCTCTAGCCTGTATGCAAAAGTTTGGGCTAAACCTGACCCTGTTAGGACAGGGCTGGAAATCAATTGTAACAGCATTAATTATTGCATTTGCAAAGAAACTTAAAAATGAACAGAAATCATTCTGTATATGAAAGGGGCTGTCTCCTCCTCATACCTCATAGTGAGGTACTGACTAGGGGGTGAACCCCATCATATATGTAATATTTTCTCTTTGTTTTAAGTTTTGATGTTGCTCCTTACTTTCAGTTGATTTTTTTTTTTTATATAATTTCTGATCTTTTTCTTTAATAATGATGGGATATCTGGCGCCGCCTTCATAGCAATGTCCCTTCCCCCATGAAAACTTCCTTCATGGAAAGATCCTCCCATAAGGTTTTGATTATTTTTCATTTATGAAAGTCAGAATGGTGAAAACATTTCAAACGTATTTTATTTTCAGTAGAGCACAAATCGTGTCTGGGTCTTGAGAAGGCTTACTAGTTATCAGCCCTACTCATGTTAATTTATCCTTGTTTTGAGTTTGACTTGGCTGTTTATTGTAATTTCTGTTTGTTTTGAATTTTGTTTATTTATTGATTGTGATTTGTGGTAGTTTTACACTTGGGAGATCATTTGACTTTATTTTTGCTTATTCTTGGCTTAATGGAACTCTTTACTTTTCTTTGAAAAACTTGTCTTGTGGAAAAAGTTTTTTAAATTAATTTTTGTTCATTTTTATTGACATAGGCCTAGTCTTTTTCATGGAAAAACTAATATTGTATATCTTTTCAGTTTTCTTCTGTAAGAATCCATAGTATGGGTTGCTATTTGTATGTTGGAGAAACTTTTTCAACAATTTTTAGTCCTGACACAAACAGTGTTTTTTAATTTAATTTTATAGGTTCTAAAGTTCACCTTAAAAATAAAACTTAATATCACTACCAAAAGATTCTATCTATGCTCTTTGACAACCTGGATACATTTTACACTCTTTTTTGTTTATTTAAAAATTGTAAGAGCAGAAGTAGTAATAGTAGTATCCCCAAAAGTTTCAACTTGACACCTCAGTTGTTCTTGATATATTGCTGAGGTGTCTTATTGGCAACCATAAACACAATGCCTTTTGATTTATTTTAAAGCAACATTTAGTTTTAAAGCATAATGGGCCATAATCCCAAAAGACATAGTTGCTGGACTGTTCTATTATGCTGAACAAAATGGCTATCAAAAAAATTTGACTGGATGTGTTTGGAAAATGAATGGGCTTGAGAGAAGGACTGCTTGCCCTCCAATCCCTTGTTACTCTTAAAAAGGGCACCAAACACTTGCGCTGTAAATGGAGTGCAAGAGGGAGGACTTCCCCTTTGATATTTCTGGTAAAAACCTTTTAAACAAGTGAAAACATTTTAAATGCGTTTTGTTTACAGTAAAGTGTAAATAATGTTCTGGTCTTAAGAAGGCAGGGGTTGTCAGCCCTACTCATGTTAATTTTTGCTCCTTTTGAGTTTGACTTGGTTATTTATTGTATAATTTAAATAAACAAAATACATTTAAAATGTTTTAACTTTTTTAGCTTTAATAAATACAAAATTATTAAAACTTTAAGGAATATATATCAGTATATGTATACTAAACTGACAATCCACAGTCATTTTTTTTTTTTTCAGTAAAGTGCAAATTATGTTCTGGTCTTGAGAAGGTATGGGGGTTGTCAAAGACATTATTTCCAGAACTTTCAACTACATTGAATAAAATGGCTATCTCAAAATTTTGATTAGACGTGTTTTGGAAATGGATTGGCGTAGGGGGATTGTTGCCCTCCAATCACTATTGACTTATAAAAAAGGCGCTAGCCCTTTCAATTCAAATCGAATGAGCCTTTTTCGAAGTCTCTACGACAACAAATGGCCATCTCAAAATTTCTATCAGATGCATTTTGGGAAAATATGAGGTTTTTTTTTTTTTTTGGGCGGGGGGGCTTATCCACCTTCCAATCACTCTGAATCTTTAAAAGGGCACTAGAACTTCTGATTACCAATCCAACGAGCCCCCTCCGAAGTTTATACAATCACCCTTTCTGTATATACATAATTTTGCCCCCAGGGCATAACTTACAACCCTTGCCCTGAGGGCTTTTTTTATGTGGGGGGGGGGGGTGTCATCCTCAAAGACATAATTTGTGGTCCTTTCAATTATGTTCAACAAAATGGTTATCTCAGAATTTTGATTAGATGTGTTTGGGGAAATGGTGGGCTTGGGAGGGAGGCTAATGGCCCTCCAATCACATTTGACTATTGAAAAGGGCACTGGCCCTTTCAATTTCCAATCGAATGAGCTGTTTTCGAAGTTTCCACAACAACAAATGGCCATCTCAAAATCTCTATCAGATGCATTTCGGGAAAATACGATGTGAGGGGGGGGGTATCTATCCTCTGATCATTCTGAATCTTAAAAAGGCTTGAGATCTTGTGATTAGCAATCCAATCTGCTCTCTCCAAAATTTATACAATCACCCATTGTATATATACCTTATATGCCCCCAGGCTATGACTTACAACCCTTGCCATGAGGGCTGTAGGAGGTGGTCATCCTCAAAGACATCATTTTTGGACCTTTCAATTATGTTGAACAAAATGGCTATCCCAAAATTATGTTGGATGTGTTTGGGGAAATGGTGAGCGTGGGAGGGGGGTTAGTTGCCCTCCAATCACTTTCGACTATGAAAAAGAGCACTGGCTCTTTCAATTTTCAGTCGAATGAGCTGTTTTCGAAGTTTCCACAACAACAAAATGGCCATCTCAAAATCTCTATCAGATGCATTTCGGGAAAAATACGATGTGTGGGGAGGGGGGGGGGTATCTATCCTCCGATCATTCTGAATCTTAAAAAGGCTTTAGAACTTGTGATTAGCAATCCAATCTGCCCTCTCCAAAATTTATACAATCACCCTTTGTATATATACCTTATATGCCCCCAGGCCATGACTTACAACCCTTGCCTTGAGGGCTGTAGGAGGTGGTCATCCTCAAAGACATAATTTTCGGACCTTTCAATTACGTTGAACAAAATGGCTATCCCAAAAATTTTGTTGGATGTGTTTGGGGGAAATGGTGGGCGTGGGAGGGGGGTTAGTTAGTTGCCCTCCAATCACTTTCGACTATGAAAAAGAGCACTGGCTCTTCCAATTTTCAGTCGAATGAGCTGTTTTCGAAGTTTTTCGACAACAAATGGTCATCTCAAATTTCTGTCAGCTGGATTTCGGGAAATACGAGGTGTGGGGGGGGGGTATGCACCCTCTGATCACTGTGAATCTTATAAAGGGCAACTTCTGATTACCAGTCCAATGTGCCCCCTCCAAAGTTATATACAATCACCCATTCTATATATACCTTATATGCCCCCCAGGCATAACTTACAACCCTGGTCCTGAGGGCTGTAGGGGTGGTTATCCTCAAAGACGTCATTTCTGGACCTTTCACCTACGTTTAGCAAAATGGATATCTCAAAGTTTTGATTGGATGTGTTTGGAGAAATGTTGGGCGTGGGAGAGGGTCTAGTTGCCCTCCAATCACTTTCAACTATTGGAAAGAGCACTAGCCATTTCAGTTTCCAATCGAATGAACTCTTCGAAGTTTCTACGACAACAAATGGCCATCTCAAAATTTCTATCAGATGCATTTTGGGAAAATACGAGGTGTGTGTGGGGGGGGGGGAGGTATCCACCCTCCGATTACTGGATCTTAAAAAGGGCACTAGAACATCTGATTTCCAATCAAATGAGCCCATTCCAGACTTTTTACGATCACCCTTTCTATTCATGCCTTATATGCCCCCAGGGCATAAGTTATAACCCTTTCCCTGAGGTTCGTGGGGGGGGGGAGTTGTCATCCTCAAAGACAATTTCCGGACCTTTCAATTACGTTGAACAAAATGGCTATCTCAAGATTTTGAATGGATGTGTTTTGGGAAATGGTGGGCGTGGGAGGGGGGTTAGTTGCCGTCCAATCACTTTTGACTATTTAAAAGGGCACCGCCCCTTTCAATTTTCAATCGAATGAGCTCTTTTCGAAGTTTCTACAATAACAATGGCCATCTCAAAATTTCTATCAGATGTATTTCAGGAAAATACGAGGTGTGTGCGTGTGTGGGGGGGGGGAATCAACCCTCCAGTCCCTCTGAACCTCAAAAAGGGCAATACAATTTCTGATTAGCAATCCAACCAGCCTTCTCCGAAGTTTATATGATCACCCTTTCTATATAAACCTTAAATGCCTGCAGGATATAAGTTACAACCGTAACTCTGAGGGCTGTGGGGGGGGGGTTGTCATCCTCAAAGACATAATTTACATAACTATGTTGGACAAAATGGCTATCTAAAAATTGTGATTGAATGTGTTTCTGGGAAATGGTGGGCGAGGGATGGGGCTAGTTGCCCTCCAAACACTTTTGACTATTAAAGAGAGCAATACTACTACTACTACTACTACTAACAACTCACCGCAGCACCAAGCCGCCTGAGGCCAACACAGCTAAGCACGCTCCTCCTCCATCCCAATCTATTCGAAGCCTCCCTTTTTACACCCGCCCATGAAGTTCCCATTTCCTTTAAATCTTTCTTTATGACGTCCTCCCACCCCAGACGAGGACGACCTGCTTTCTGTTTAGCCCTAGACAGTTGGCCGAAAGAACAATCTTTGGCAATCTGTCATCCTTCATCCGCACAACGTGCCCTAGCCACCTCAACCTTTCTTTCATTATAGCCCTAGAGAGCGTATTGAACCACATTTTTCGTACAACCTATTGTTTGAAACACGGTCAGTCAGCCAGGTACCCAGAACAATCCTTAAGCAATTTCTCTGGAAAACATCTAACAAATCTTCATCTGCTTTTCGGAGCGCTCAGGCTTCAGAGCCATGTTTGACCGTCATCACTGTCATTGCTTCTAATGTTCTAATCTTGGTTTGCAGACTTATCTTCCTATTCTTCCAAACTTTAAAAAAAAAAAAAAAAAAAAAAACACCCTGAGCCTTGGCTATTCTACTTTTGACATCTTCACTGCTCCCACCATCTTTACTAATAATACTACCAAGGTAAGTGAAGCTGTCCACCTGATCAATCTTTTCATTACCCAACTTCACCTTTTCATCTTCACACTTATTCCTAGCCTTAGTGACTTAGTCTTCTTAACATTAATTTTCAAACCTATTTTAGCACCCTGAACTCGCAAAACCTCTAAAACTTCATTCATTTTGCTTACACTTTCATCAAGGATGCTTAAATCATCAGCATAATCTAAGTCAAGAAGACTTTTTCCTCCCCATTTGATTCCTTTGTCTCCCATTGCCTTTCCTGTGCTCCTTAAGACAAAGTCCATCAAAATAATCCATATAAAGGGGGATAGAACACAACCCTGCTTAACTCCTGATTTAATACAAAACCAGCTGCTAACCTCATTTCCTACTTTAACCGCAGCAGTGTTATTCTCATACATAGCACTAATCACTTTAATATATTTGTCTGGTATACCATACAAGGATAAAACCATTACTAAAGCTCTTCTATCAACAGAATCGAACGCTTGCTCATAATCTATAAAACTGAGGACCAAAGGTGTTTGAAAACTCAGGCACTTTCAATTATTAACCCAAGAGTGAAAATTTGGTCGTCACATCCTCTACCTTTTCTAAAACCACACTGTTCTTGTCTTAAAACTTTGTCTACGGCATCTCTCAGTCTAAAAAGTAACATATTACTAATTAATTTACTACCTACAAAAACCAGACCAATGCCTCGATAATTACCACACTCACTTTTATCACCTTTCTTATATAATGGCTTAATTAAGGTTTTCCTAAAATCGTTAGGTACTTCCCCTTTTTCAAAAATCAAATTCATAATCTTTAGTAACTTATTTCTAACCTCAGAGCCATCATATTTAAGAAAAACTCATTTACCACCCTATCAGCACCTGGAGCCTTATTATTTTTTAGTTCTTTAGTACTGTCGTTCATTCCTCCTCACAAAACAGATCTTCCTTCACATCCAATGCATCACAAACTTTTTCATTTTCCTCTATATCTCTTTCTTCAACTCTATCTTGGTTAAGCAAATTCTCAAAATGTTCGGCCCATCTCTCTTTAGTTTTTTCCTTATCGCTAATTGCGGCCCCATTCCTATCTTTAACTGGGCCAAGTCCGCATTGACTACTCCCTCTCAATTTGTTTACATGCCAGTACAATATTTTACTATTATGCTGTCTTGCTGCATCTTCCAGATCCTCGGCAATTTTATCCATGGCCTCCACTTCACACCTCCTTAGTTCATATTTTAATGCTTTCTCAACTTTCTTTACATTCCTTTTGTTTTCATATGATCTATCACTAAGGTAATTCTTGCACAAGTCCTTTCTCCTTTCTATCAAACATAAAGCCTTTTCACTAATATTCTTAGCTGCAGTTCTAGCTTTCTTCCCTAAAAACACCTTCAGCAACTTCACAAATTATTTTTCTAAAATTATTCCAACCATCTTCCCACATTATCAAATTTTAAACTCTTAAGTTTAGTATTCAACTGTTCCTGGAAAGTGTCTCTCAAATTCTTATCCTGGAGTCTATGAACATCATAACTTCCCAGGAGGTAGTTACCCTTCCAATATTTTAGCTTTAAATTAACCCTTGACACTACTAGATGGTGATCTTTTACTTTTAACATCAATAACGGCACTCCTATAAACCCTAGTATCTTGTATTGATCCTGCCAGTCTTCGGTTTACAATAACATAATAAGGTTTGCTGTCTTACCATCACGTGAATGCCATGTTAACTTATGAGCCATTTTAGGACCAAACACCGTATTGGTTATAACTAGATTGTTATACCTACAAAATTGCAAAAGTCTGTATCCATTACTGTTTTCTTTTCCTACACCAAATTTACCTAGGCGAGTATACCATCTATCCCTATTTCTACCAACCTGGGCGTTAAAATCTCCCAGTAAATACATCATATTTCTACCTGAAACCCTGTCTATTTGCTCCTGTAACTGTAAGTAAAATTCATCTGAGTCACTAGGATCTCCGTCAGTCGGTTCTACAGGGGCATATACTACTATAACTGATACCCTGAACTTTTTAGTCATAAAATGAGCAATTAGTATTCATTATTAATACCTTCCCAGCCTAAACAAGACTTAGCAGCTTCCTTATTCATCATGAGATCCCTGTCTATGTACCCCATCCTTCCTGCCTGAGTAAACAATTTCTATATCACCTAATTTCATACTTCCTACCCCTTGGATATGAGTTTGTGAAACTCCTAATAAATCCAGTTCGAATCGTCTGAATTCGTCAGTCAAAATGTCGATACGATAGTCATTTTTTAACGTCGTATTATTCCAAGTTCCAATTTTCATGTTCTTTAAATCATTGAAATTATTTTTGCCTCAGGAAAGCAATGATCCCAGATACCAGTGCAGGACGGGGATCACATATCTTCTCAAGTCTACACCGAAGTGCTTAAGCCGGCTTAGAACCAGACAGCAAGAAGTCCCTGGGACCCCCATGAATGGGGGCTTTGTGCAATCCTGGGTCCATCTTGGTCACAATATGGTTTTCAGCACTTGGCGATGCTCTTTTATCAACTAGAGTCGAAATCCTGCACAGACAATCTCAAGCCTATTACCTCCGACTCATTTTATATTCATGCCTACAAATATTATGCTACTATGGGGAGGCATCCCATAATAGATAAATTAGCTAGGAAGAGGTTTTTCAGCCCAAAGGCGTCCGTCAAAACATACCAAGCCCAGAAGAATTATCCATCAGAATTATTAGTCAGAATCCCGTGTTAATGCTGTGTCGTTTACTAGGCTATAATTTCCTCGAGGGGCGTCACTCCTCAAGTAGGAATAGAGTTGACCGCAAGGTCCCCTGTCTTGCAGGTACCCCGAAAGGGTCGAGGCAGCCCTTTGCAGAGGCTGTTGTCCATAGACTTGGATCTTACGCCCTACCGCAGTTGTCCTCCTATAGAGGATCCTCCCGCGATGGTGTTCTGCATCACCATGCAATTTAACCCATTACTGGGAAAACACTAGCCCTTTTAATTTCCAATCGAATGAGCCCTTATCGAAGTTTCCACGACAATTCTTTCGATACGAACTGCCCTGGTCAAAAAAAAAAAAAAAAAAAAAAAAAAAAAAAAAAAAAAAAAAAAAAAAAAAAAAAAAACAATTTATGCTCTTTTGTTGCAAATTTTATCCCTGTGATATGGTATAAAATTTTTAGTTGTGGGCCATATTAGGATTTAGGGATTATAAATCAATTTATCATAACCAATAATCATTGCCTCCTGGACTACAGTCTATGATTTCCTCTCCTCCACCAAAACCATTAGTCATGTGGTGTAACTGCAATATTTAATATTGAATCTTTGTTTTTTTCAATTTAAACAGACAAAGTTAGTTAATTAAAAGCATTTGGTCATTAAAATTACAGATAATTAGAGATGAAATGGAGCCACCTCAATCCCCTGTGATATATAGTTTGTCTTTTATTTATTTTACTCTCCCTTTGTATGACGTAGGTAATTTCGAAGACCACACTGCCTTTCCATACAAAAAAGGTATATTTCAAAATGCAGAGGTTCACATGCCCTTCTCTTTTCCTGATTGACATAGCTGTGTAATGTGTATCTATGATGGCAGTTTGGTGATAGTTTTGTGCCTTAAAATGGTCTTTGTGAATTGAACGAGCACCCATTCGAGAACGTTCTATTTTCGGTTTGGCCCTAGTTGGGACGTCTCACCCATTCGACGACGTTCTACTTTAAGTTTGGCCCTAGTTGGGACGTCCCACCCATTGGAGGACGTTCTACTTTCGGTTTGCCCTCTTGTCCCCCACAGAAGTCAGTGTGAGTGCCTGAATTGCTGTCGAAACACACTTAAGCAAGTGGATAAATTATTTTGTTGCTTCTGTTGCACAATCTTATAGAGGGAGTTGAATTTTAGGCAGTGACGTAGCCAGGGGGCAAGTGACAGTTTGGTGATAGTTTTGTGCCTTAAACTAGTTTTTGTGAATCTTTTTTGTTTGCTCTATAGAGCTCCGAGCAAATGTTCCCCCATCAAAAAATGCAGAAAAAATAATTTTAAGCTATATTTTTTAAGGCCTTGCAAAAAAAAGGACTAATTTGTGTTTTTTTTTTTCAGAAATATTGAATTTACCATGGACAATGAAGAATGTGACATTGACACTTTACTTTCCCTTATTGATGATGATGATGTTGAAGAATCAAATGAGACTGAGAAGGCTACCTCAGTACCGGAGGAAACTCAGGAATCAGAAACTATTGCTTTGGAAGCAAAATTGAAAGCTATGCAAGAAGAAATGGAAAAACTTCAAAAAGCTTTAAAAAATAAAAAAACAGGGTATTTCTGAAATCAATTTATTTGAAAAAAAATGCCAATAAACCTGATAACTGTCATCAAAGTCTTTTGATACCTCAATCTGGAAGGACTGCAAAAGTTATTGACAGTGGACCACTAACCTCATCAATAGTTAAGAAAGAACTGTCAAAAAAAGAAAAGGAGAATATACTGAAAAGTCTTAAAAAGCCTAGTAGTGAAATACATTCAGGGGATACAGACTCGTCTGATGATGAAGAGCGACGAAATCATGAAACTAAATATAATGAATATGGAAAAGAATTAAAAAAGCTGCAAAAGAAATATGAACAACCAGATAGGCTGAAGGGTATTGGCGTAGGCAAAGGATGGAAGAATTCAGCATCTCCTGTTGTCAAACTTGGCTTTAACAAAGAAGAAAAATCCTCCATAAATATGTATACATGCAGGTATTCTGGTATAAGGGTTTTAAATCCAGTAATATCAAAGAGCTTTGTGGAAGAAAGAATGGAAGGAAAAAAAAATGGTCAGAATGTCTTCTCTAGAAATATTTATTAGATGTGGAGATGCCAGTATGTTGGGTTACCATGGGTGTGGTTATTAGTAAATCTGATGCCAGGGTTTGGATGGATTGGGTTACCATGGAGGGTGTGTCAACTCTTTTGGTTATTAGTAAATCTGAATCTAAAGTTTCACAGAAAGGGAATGGAAATATATTCTTGGGGGGGGGCGGGGGGGAGGGGGGGGGGGAAAAAGGGGGGGGGGGGTAGGGTATTTGGGTTCCTGGGTTTGTGATTTAACTGACTGTTCTAAGATTATAACTCTTTTTTATTTAGCAGTGCTCAAAAGGATCTGTGGAAAAAACAGCTGTTGGACGGTCATTGGTTTATTAAATCCTAGTATATTGAAAGATAGAGAAAGTGGAAAAGAAAAATCAAATCTTTCAATCGACACAGCAACTAAAGTGATGCTCTTGGGCACTTCAGCTGATTTCAGTGTTTGTAAGGGGACTAATAAAAAAGATGGAAGATCATGCACTAATGTAGTAAATAAATCAACGTGTGAGTATTGTGTTTATCATGTTCAAGCTGAATATAAAAAAACTGCTTCAAAACGATCAGAGATTCAGTCAACATTTTCATCACCGAATGGTCTGCGTAACAAAGTTCTTGGAAAGAGTGAAGTGTTTTATGCTGGTAAATCATTCTCAGCAGTTAAAGAAGAAAAGACTAAAACTGAGAATCCTAATTTGAAACTCAGTTTAGAATCATTGAAGAAAACGAGTGATTTGAAAAGAAAAAGATGATGAGTTGTTAGCACTTCTAAATGGTGGTAGTAAAAATATGTCAGCTCAAATTTCTGATTTTAAGCCACCAGTTGAAAGGAAACTTAGTGAAGTTATTAATTTACCCACTCCTGGGGCAAGGAATTTGTTACATTGTTTGACAAAAAGGGAAGAAACTACAAAAGAAAAGCAAAAAAGCATAGGAAGTGCTAAAAGTTTCCTCAGTCAGGAGTTGAATTTAAAGGAGTTACAGTCCCCAAAAGTTGGAAGAGATTTAGGTGGTGATTCATTTTTAGAATTTGATTTATCAAAGTCAAGAGTAGCTCTTCCCTCAAAACTTGGCTAAATTAAAAGCCATTGAAATATTAAAAAAGAAGGGTTCAGCTTCTAAATCAGATCCTAATGTTATCTCTAAAGTGGATGTGGCAAAAAGACAGGAGATTGTCAAAAGAAAGTTAGATGGCTCTAGTTTAGAAATTAAAAAACCGCAAGAAATTGTGAAAAGATCTAAGCTAGATAGTCTAAGGTCAGTTGAACTAGAAAAAATTAAGAATGCAACTTCGTCACATGCTGATCTGATTGAACAACTCGAAGATGAAGAACAAGAAAAGTACTTTTCAAAGTTGGAAAAGAAAGAACAGCTGGAAAAGAAAATGGAAGAAACATTTGAGGTAAGTTGGTAGTGGATTACCAAGGAGGTACACAGACACACAGGAGGGTCAAAAATTGATAAATCTGTTTGTTGACTACAATTTTTCAGGGTGGGAGACCCTTTCAAAGCTTGGAAATATCAAGGAGTAAATCTAACTTATTTCCAGATAGAGGCACCACACCTCATTAGGAGTTGATCTTAAACTACTAGCAACATTTAAAGTGTCAAATCGGGCACTTGTAAGGTAAAAAAAGATAAAGAATACAGCTCTATACTTTACAGTCCCAACTGGCAGTGATCATCTCTGTTTCATGGACCTTCAGTTTGAACTGCAAAGAGGGGGGAGGGGGAGGCAGCCATCTTGTACTTTTGACACCCTTCCTGTTTACCTTCCCCACGCTTCTTCATTTTGATTCTTGCTGAGCTTACGCAATCATGCCACAGACATCTGTTACAAACCAAATAACCAGGGACATGAACCCCTGTCCTCATGGACAAAGAATTTCGAGTCTAGCATGCTAACTACTAGACTAGGCTATCCACTCAGTTACCTATGCTGGGATTTATTCTAAGTTCTAAGTTTTTTCTGAGATGTAAAGGGGTGACAAATTGAAAAATAAAGGAATTATATGAAAAACACAAGAATAGGGGAAAAGTAAATCATAGGTCGTGATCAGTGCTGTATCCAGGATTTTTGTTGAGGGGGGGGGATAAAAAACGCATCAAAAATGTGTTTATATGCATGTGCATATTTTTTACGTTTTTACAAGTCGGACAAATATTTCGAGAGGGGATTCAGACCCTCTAACGCTCCCCCTGGATACGGCCTAAGTCATGGTATTTTGGTATGCACAGAAGTACATGAGTTCTATTCTTTTATTAATTAAATAAAAAATACAAGTTTTTTTTGACTGAAAGTAAGGAGAAACATTGAAACTCAAAACGAACATAAATTATTCTGTATATAAGGGGATTGCCCCCTCCTCAATACCTTGCTCTTTATGCTAAAGCTTTTAAAACTTTTAAAAAAGCTTCCTATTCTAATTAAACGGCTCTTATGGTTCAGGAGCCGTTCTTAAAAAAATGGGACAGACATTCAAACTTTAGCGTAAAAATCAAGGTTTTGAGGAGGGGGCAACCCCTTAGTATACAGAATAATTTTCGTTCGTTTTGAATTTTAATGTTGCTCCTTACTTTCATTAAAAAAAAAAAACAACTTGTCCTTGTTTTAATGTAATATCTGATCAGCTTTTCAAATAATGCCAGTTAATCTGGCTCACCCTCCATGAAAAATCCCTCCCCCTAACGAATAATTGTCCATGGAAATTTCCTCTCACATAGAATACCCCCCCCCCCCCCCATAAAATTTCCTCCAGACAGTTCCATCCTCACTGCAAATAGCCCCCCACTGTAAAATTTCTTGCAGACGATGAAGCCTAAAAAATTCTCCTTAGCATACTTTCGTTTAAAAAAGACTTGCATTTCTAATCGTTTTCTCGATCACTCTGGAAATCCCCCCTTCTGTGGAAGTTTTTCCTGGAAATCCAAACACGTTGAAAAAGTCCCAAGATCATTCCCCCAGAACATCTCCACGTGCAAAATTGAGTTGGGAAAGAGAAAGTAAGACAAATAAAAATAATTTTGTATAGGAATTTTGTCAAATCTACCCAGTGTAAAATCTTTCCTGGAAAGTTCACCCCCCCCAGAAATTTCCCTTCCCATGGGAAATTTTCCATATGAAAATCCACCCAAGCACAAAATTCCCCTCCCCCCCCCCAAAAAAAAAATAAAATGAAATAATGTCTACTTCCCACTAGCAAGTACTAAACACAAAACAATGGGCAAATGTCATAATTTACAGGCCTCACCTCACGGACTGTGGGGGGTCATGTTACCCCTTAAGACATATTTATTGGATCTTTCAACAATGTTGAACAAAATGACTATTTCAATATTTTGATTGGACAACTTTGGGGGAAAAAGGGGCATGGGTGGGTGGCTAGTTGCCGTTTAATCTTTTTGATCACTCAAGGAGAGCACTAGAACTTTTAGTTTCCGTTTGAATGCACCCACCCCGATCTTTTAGGACTATTAATTTGGTACGATCACCCCTGGGAAAGCAAACGAATAAACACGCATTCATGACCTTTCTCCTGGCAAAACAATGCAAAATTCCACATTTTTGTATGAAGGAGCTTCAAAGTTCTACAATAGGATTCTCTGATTTGCTGAATCTGATGTATTGATTTTCATTAAGATTCCTTGCTTTTTAGGGGGTGTTTCCCCTTCCCCCCTGTTCTCGAAAATCAGGCAAATTTTCTCAGGCTTGTAACTTTTGATGGATAAAACTAATCTTTAAAACTTTAATTATATATTTGGAATCAACATAATAAGCTGATTCTTATGATGTATTTATTGATATCAAAATTCCCTTTTTTAGAGTTTGGTTACTATTGTACCTTACTTACAGTTTGTTACCATGAACTGTTCGATAAGCTTTTAGCTATCTGCAGCCATATAGTGGGTGATTGTTCCTTCAAAACTGTTTTTTTTTTTTTTTTTTTTTTTTTTTTTTTTGCAAAAGAACAGCTTCTGTTCATTTTGATGTGTTTTTTTTCCAGCCTTTGTTTGGGACATCCTTCAGACCAATCTGAGAATAAAATCCCCTTATTCATCACTTTGAAATGAACGTATTTCATTTGAAAGTATTTTCTCATCACAGTTTGAGCCTTTGAAATGAACCTTAAGTTTTTATTTTTTATTTTGGGTGACATTTCTATAGTGTGTAACATTATTTTTTAGGCCTATCATAACATTTTATATAGTTTTTTTTTTATAATATTTGCTGTTCTTCCGATTGAATGCTATGTTTCCTATGCTTTACTAAATAAAAAACATTAAACATCACCTGCAAGCTGCTTTGTATTTTGTTGTTACTATTTGCTGTAGATTAATTAGTTCAGTTTTTGTTATTCACCATAGCTAATTACAAAAACATATTTCAAAGCTGTTCAGAATCTTTTTGTTCTCCATTTAATTTTTTATCATTTTATTCCCCGTTTTGTTCTTTATTTAATCATTTATTCGCCTGTTCTTCAGGCACACATGCCTGATCCCATAGCTAATTATCAAACCAAGCTTTATATTTTATTCTTCATTTTGTTCTTTACCATTTTTTTCTTTACCCAATCATTTGATCTCCAGTTCTTCAGGCACATATACCTGATCCCATAGCTATTTACCAAAACATGCACACATGCCTGATTCCATAGCTAATTACGAAAACATGCTATAAAGCTGTCAGAATCATTTTATTTTCCATTTTATTATAATTTTATTCTCCATTTCATTCTTATCATTTTATTCTCCATTTTATTTTTTACCTCAACCGTTTATTCTCCAGTGCTTAAGGTACACATGCCCGATCCCATAACTAATCATAAAAGCATGCTTTAAAGCTTTTCAGAATCATCTATTTCAAAATAGCTTTTCTAGTCTTTGATAAAAAAAAAAAAAAAAAATCACGAACTAAAATGCACTGTCTTTTTCAATGTGAGTCCTAGGGCATCTTGTTATAGGCCCAGTAAAAAAAAAACAACACAAATAAATGTTTAAATAATTTCTTAGGCCTCTCCTTTAACAATTGAAACCAAAATATATTAAAGATAGGTAGTTTTTCTTTAATAACACAGTTAAAAAATAATTTAATACAAAAATAATAATAGTTAAAATATATATATTTTTCTGTGTTTGCTGTTGATAATGGTTTCTGGATGCGGAGCCAAAATATTTGGAATTTTAATCTTATTTTTATATTTAAAATTTTATTCACTGTCTCGTTATATTTTGTTACCTATTTTAAAATATATTTTTGTTTCATTTACTAAACGAGTTAGTTCTTCATGGTACTGGCACTATTCTTGTCTTTATCTTAGCTCCCTGTGAGCTATTTTGTTGTGCTATCCTACGGATCTGGTCTTGCTGTATGTGAGAGCATACATTAAAATAGCATAAAGATGCACTCATTACAATGGATTCCACAGTACTATGGACCTGAATCGCTTTCTTTATCCGTTTTGGTTAGGTCTGAAAGGAGGTTAAAAGGAAAAATCTCCTTGTGAGCTATTTTGTTGTGCTGCTATCCTAGGGATCTGGTCTTACTGTATGTGAGAGCATACATTAAAATAGCATAAAAAGATGCACTCATTACAATGGATTCCACAGTACTATGGACCTGAATCGCTTTCTTTATCCGTTTTGGTTAGGTCTGAAAGGAGGTTAAAAGGAAAAAAATCTCCTTGTGAGCTATTTTGTTGTGCTATCCTAGGGATCTGGTCTTACTGTATGTGAGAGCATACATTAAAATAGCATAAAGATGCACTCATTACAATGGATTCCACAGTACTATGGACTTGAATCGCTTTCTTTATCCGTTTTTGGTTAGGTCTGAAAGGAGGTTAAAAGGAAAAATCTCCTTGTGAGCTATTTTGTTGTGCTATCCTAGGGATCTGGTCTTACTGTATGTGAGAGCATACATTAAAATAGCATAAAGGTGCACTCATTACAATGGATTCCACAGTACTATGGACTTGAATCGCTTTCTTTATCCGTTTTGGTTAGGTCTGAAAGGAGGTTAAAAGGAAAAATCTCCTTGTGAGCTATTTTGTTGTGCTATCCTAGGGATCTGGTCTTACTGTATGTGAGAGCATACATTAAAATAGCATAAAGATGCACTCATTACAATGGATTCCACAGTACTATGGACTTGAATCGCTTTCTTTATCCGTTTTGGTTAGGTCTGAAAGGAGGTTAAAAGGAAAAATCTCCTTGTGAGCTATTTTGTTGTGCTATCCTAGGGATCTGGTCTTACTGTATGTGAGAGCATACATTAAAATAGCATAAAGATGCACTCATTACAATGGATTCCACAGTACTATGGACTTGAATCGCTTTCTTATCCGTTTTGGTTAGGTCTGAAAGGAGGTTAAAAGGAAAAATCTCCTTGTGAGCTATTTTGTTGTGCTATCCTAGGGATCTGGTCTTACTGTATGTGAGAGCATACATTAAAATAGCATAAAGATGCACTCATTACAATGGATTCCACAGTACTATGGACTTGAATCGCTTTCTTTATCCGTTTTGTTAGGTCTGAAAGGAGGTTAAAAGGAAAAATCTCCTTGTGAGCTATTTTGTTGTGCTATCCTAGGGATCTGGTCTTACTGTATGTGAGAGCATACATTAAAATAGCATATCACATGTAAGCCCCCGCCCCCCGCCCCCCAGATGCACTCATTACAATGGATTCCACAGTACTATGGACTTGAATCGTTTTCTTTTATCCGTTTTGGTTAGGTCTGAAAGGAGAGCATTAAAAGGTGCAAAAATCCACAGTTGTGAGCTATTTTGTTGTGCTATCCTCCTTGGATATGGTCTTACTGTATGTGAGAGCATACATTAAAATAGCATAAAGGTGCACTCATTACAATGGATTCCACAGTACTATGGACTTGAATCGCTTTCTTTATCCGTTTTGGTTAGGTCTGAAAGGAGGTTAAAAGGAAAAATCTCCTTGTGAGCTATTTTGTTGTGCTATCCTAGGGATCTGGTCTTACTGTATGTGAGAGCATACATTAAAATAGCATAAAGGTGCACTCATTACAATGGATTCCACAGTACTATGGACTTGAATCGCTTTCTTTATCCGTTTTGGTTAGGTCTGAAAGGAGGTTAAAAGGAAAATCTCCTGTGAGCTATTTTGTTGTGCTATCCTAGGGATCTGGTCTTACTGTATGTGAGAGCATACATTAAAATAGCATAAAGGTGCACTCATTACAATGGATTCCACAGTACTATGGACTTGAATCGCTTTCTTTATCCGTTTTGGTTAGGTCTGAAAGGAGGTTAAAAGGAAAAATCTCCTTGTGAGCTATTTTGTTGTGCTATCCTAGGGATCTGGTCTTACTGTATGTGAGAGCATACATTAAAATAGCATAAAGGTGCACTCATTACAATGGATTCCACAGTACTATGGACTTGAATCGCTTTCTTTATCCGTTTTGGTTAGGTCTGAAAGGAGGTTAAAAGGAAAAAATCTCCTTGTGAGCTATTTTGTTGTGCTATCCTAGGGATCTGGTCTTACTGTATGTGAGAGCATACATTAAAATAGCATAAAGGTGCACTCATTTCCACAGTAATATGGACTTGAATCCTTTCTTTATCCGTTTTGGTTAGGTCAAAGGAGGTTACTCTCCTTGGACTTTTTGAATCGCTTTACTCTACATTAAAATAGTTTGGTTACAATGGATTCCACAGTACTGAAAGGAGGTTAGGTCTGAAAGGAGGTTAAAAGGAAAAATCTCCTTGTGAGCTATTTTGTTGTGCTATCCTAGGGATCTGGTCTTACTGTATGTGAGAGCATACATTAAAATAGCATAAAGGTGCACTCATTACAATGGATTCCACAGTACTATGGACTTGAATCGCTTTCTTTATCCGTTTTGGTTAGGTCTGAAAGGAGGTTAAAAGGAAAAATCTCCTTGTGAGCTATTTTGTTGTGCTATCCTAGGGATCTGGTCTTACTGTATGTGAGAGCATACATTAAAATAGCATAAAGGTGCACTCATTACAATGGATTCCACAGTACTATGGACAATGCTTTCTTTATCCGTTTTGGTTAGGTCTGAAAGGAGGTTAAAAGGAAAAATCTCAGCTATTTTGTTGTGCTATCCTAGGGATCTGGACTTATGTGAGAGCATACGCATTGCACTCATTTATGGATTCCACAGTACTTGGACTTAATCGCTTTCTGTTTTGGTTAGGTCTGAAAGGAGGTTAAAAGGAAAAATCTCCTTGTGAGCTATTTTGTTGTGCTATCCTAGGGATCTGGTCTTACTGTATGTGAGGAGAGCATACATTAAAATAGCATAAAGGTGCACTCATTACAATGGATTTCCACAGTACTATGGACTTGAATCGCTTTCTTTATCCGTTTTGGTTAGGTCTGAAAGGAGGTTAAAAGGAAAAAAATCTCCTTGTGAGCTATTTTTTTGTTGTGCTTAAAAGGAATCCTTGTGAGCTATTTTGTTGTGCTAGGGATCTGGTCTTACTGTATGTGAGAGCATACATTAAAATAGCATAAAGGTGCAAAAATCATTACAATGGATTCCACAGTACTATGGACTTGAATCGCTTTCTTTATCCGTTTTGGTTAGGTCTGAAAGGAGGTTAAAAAAGGAAAAATCTCCTTGTGAGCTATTTTGTTGTGCTATCCTAGGGATCTGGTCTTACTGTATGTGAGAGCATACATTAAAATAGCATAAAGGTGCACTCATTACAATGGATTCCACAGTACTATGGACTTGAATCGCTTTCTTTATCAGTTTTTGGTTAGACCTGAAAGAAGGTTAAAATCAAAAATCTGTTGTAATTAAATTAGAAGATGAAAAGGTTATGAAGGATAGGGAGACAATTCAAAAGGTTATGAAGAATAGGGAGACAATTCAAAAGGTTATGAAGAATAGGGAGACAATTCTTAGGAGTGGGAAAGGGTATTAGAAATTGTATGAAATAGATTCATAGAGAAAGTTCAAGAAAAATGTGTTGACGCTTTCCAGAGGAATTGTATAAGGACAGCAATAAATGTTTGGGTACTTGTATGATGTATTCCCTACCTAATATCCTTGTAATATGTTTTTCTCTGACGCTCAATCCTAATGAAATATACCAAAGTAAGATAAAAATATATACTTTAGAAACAAATTTGGGCTATATATTTCCACATTAGGGGGGAGGGGGGATAGCATAGCGGGTTTGCATGCCTAATTTGTTAGATACAGTTATCCTGCATATTATGAAGTAAGAATTGTTTTCTAACTTCACACTATCCAAATACTTTACCCCTCCCCTCCTAATGTACAAATGTATAGCCCAAATTATGTATTTTCCATCTATTCTGTCACTTCTCTTTGTCTTGCCACGCTAAGCTGAAAGAAACTAACGAAAATACCGATCCTATAATGCGTCAATGAATGAACAACTTCAGCGGTAGGGTGTTTATCATACAAGTACCAATGTTTGTTTGAATGACCTTACATCAAACAATAAGCTATAGGACAAACGCCGTTCGATCCCGTTTTCTTAAGTTATAATGAAAGAAACGATAAGAGGGTTAGATCATTTTGTATAGGTGAAGGGGGATAGTTCGTTCAGAATCTTGCTTTTTGACAATCTTGCTTTTTCGGACCAAACAAAAAGCAGTGTGGTCTTCGGTGGAGTCAGAAATGGTCATAACAATATATAACAATAAGTAAAGCGCTGAGAAGAATGGGATGGAGGAGGCGCTTGTGCTGATATGTTGGACTTGAGTTGTTTTGTGGTGTAATAAGTTTAATGGTAGTAATAGCATAGGGCATTTCAATATGAAGTTTATGCCTAAAATTATCTTTTAAAGGACTTCTTTGGAACCGTAGCACTTTTGGTTAGGCAAGATACTTGCAATAAGCCTGAAGTGTCCACTTCAAAACTAGCCTGGGCAGTGAGTATTTTAGGAATATGTCTATTCCAACTTCTTTTATACTACTTATCAAAACTGCATCGAATTCAACCTCAGGTGAAATGAAGCCACCCCAATCCATAGATCAATTTTGCTCTTTCGAGTACAGCCAATACAGGACCTATACAAAATTCCCCCCCCCCCCCTCCATTCTGTCAGAAAATAATTTTCTGATCTCTTATCTGCTTGAGAATCAGACTTCCTTGTACCAACAGTCGACACTCTTTTTTAATCCTCAGGACTGCATCTTTGCCGATTGGCATGTTTTTTTAGTCCTGGGTTTGTCGTAATGTATATTTTACTGAAATAATAAAGTCTGAATATTATGTTTCGTTTTGATAAAGAAGAAGAAATAATAAGTCCGAGGGGGTGCAAACCTCTAAATTGGTGCACACCTTTATTACTTTGGTGTGAACTTTTCAAAAGATCGAGTTCCCTTGGAGTATCTGAAAGACCTACCCTCCCAGAATTTGTGTATTTCAACCTTCCTGCCACGCCTGAGAGAATAATGTTATGGTCCCCTCTATCTAAGCGAAAACACGAGCGGTAGAACCCAGATAAAAATAAAAGACAAAAACCAACAATGTGAAGATCACAGTGACCAAAGAACCCAAATTGGAAGAAGTAAAAACAAGCTAAAAATGCGGAAAGAATAAAACAACAAAAGATAAAATCAAAATTAAAAGGATTAGAAACATTAAAAGCCAAAAAAAGACCTTATAAAAGTCACATTCTCCCTTTCTTCTCTTTTGTTTATTATTTGTGATGGCATTCCAATGTGGTTTACAACATTGAGTCCTTTAATTTATTAATTAGTTTTAATAATTTTTTTAATTTAATAATTTAGTATTATTTTTTATAAATTAATATTTGAATTAATATTAATAAATTTTATTTAAGTTTCTTTTTAATTTTTACCGTCATCCTATTCATGCTTATTTACCTTTCAGGTGAAAACAAAGGCTGTATACTGTAAGCAGTGCAAGTACACTGCATTCACAGCAGCCGACAGATGTCGAACTGAATTTCATCCATTGAAAGTAATTCATGATGCAGTCAAGAGGTTCTTCAGCTGTAAAAACTGCAAAAATCGTACAATTGCATTGGACAAGTACCCTCATCATCCATGTAAAAATTGTGGAAGCTCATCTTGGATGAGAGCTTCTATGTATAAAAGCTAAAGACTCTAAGATTCTTGATTCGGAACAATTATCAGTCCGAGGCGATGAGATTAGCAACCTGGGGAGTCTTAATGTGAAAGTTAATATGAACATTTGATCTAAAGTTGGAAATTGCCATAAGTCTTCCACAGATTCTCATCTTCTGCAAACTCATTACTTCATGTTCTCTTGACTTCTGAAGCTTATAAGGCGTCACCGGTTGTCGGTTTTTAAGGTACCAGGTCGGTTTTCTTACGGAGAAAGGTATCAAGCATGTCGCCCAACCTTGTGACAGTTGCGGTCTAACCCCAAGCTCCTTTTGTCAAGCGGAATCCAATTCACTGCAATGCCACAGGATATGTGTAAAGCAGAAGATCACGAGATCCTTACCTCGGAATAATGTCAATGGCAATGTGATTAACATTTTGGGGAATCTTATTGTTAAAATTAAAATGAAAATATTGTCGAAAGCTGTTAATTGCCACAACTCCCATAATGAGTCATAACTCACTGCAAATTCATAACTTTAGGAGAAAATTCCCATAAGTTCTAATTACTTATGGAGCTTGGTTGTAATTGTATACACGATAGCTGAATCTGACATTCATACCTGCAAACAGTTGGGTGGCATCTTTGCTAAAAGCAAAATTTAGGGGCTTCTATGTATAAGATCCTAATATTCTTAACTTAGGACAATTACCAGTTCGAGGCGATGTGATTAACAATCTAAGCAGCCTTTACCTTAGCTTCATTTGGCGAAACTAATTGAATTTTGTAGCTCCTGCACCCCTCCCTTCGACCTGGAGTGTGATCAAGACTGACTTCCCCCCAAAAAAAGATTAAAATTGTTTGCAAAAATTACTTGAAATGTAAAAAAAGATTGACACTTTGCCCTACACATCAATTAAGCATGTACCGACTCCACACTTCATCCCCTTCGCCTTGAAATTATTTTACCCTGAAAAAGTTTGGTAATTCGTACAAATTATTGCTGTATCTTAAGCGTTGGTCTATAATTCTTTAAGTGATGTCTTGAGGTCTTTTAAGCCAATCTTTTGATCAAACGAAGTGTTTAAGAGTATTCGCCTCTTATTCGTGGTTTGAGGTATGAGCGCCTTGGCCTTCAAAATATGCTTTTTTGTATCAATCACCTCCTTCGTAGGAAAATGCATGAAACCTCCTCCCCTCAACGAGCCTCTGACTTCTGTGCGACAATGACAGCGTTTTATACTGGTTTTTTTTTTTTTTATGGATTTCTTTAGTTGGAGCAATGGAACTAGATAGCAATTTCTTCCTAGTCCTTTATTTTGATTAATTCTTAATTTTATGGCCCTAGTAGGGGAATTCGAAAGATAATTTGAATTGGATCAGTACTTCTAATCGGCCATATCAGTAATAGTGGATATGTAAGTGTTGTCTATGTAGTCTTTTATGATGTTTTAATACTAGCGTTGTTTTCGCAGGCACATCAAACGTATTTGGTATTAAGAATTTTGATATGTAATTTTGAAGGTTAATTTATATTTGTTGCATCTTCTTTTTTCAATTCTTTTTCTTAGTAATAAATATTGACTTCGAATTATATTAATTCGTTTCTGTACTTTTTTTTCCGTGGCAGTTTTGCCGTTGAGTCATCCTTGTTAGTTCCGATTGGATAATTGGAAACCAACTCATTTTGAATTATTAATGAATGTATAACATTGCCGTCACGCCTAAAGATCGTATCTGACATTTTGCCTCTTCTGAGATAATGGCCAAAAATCGTTTGGTAGACTGTTTACAAAAGATGATCATGTTAAAGTATATTCAACCACGCTTTGCATTTCCCGATTTCCAGGAAATGCAGGCCGTACTGCAGGAAATGCGGGCGTACAGGTCCTCCATTGAGAACCGCTTAAGAAACGGTTTTTGTTGAGCAAATGTGACCTTGAGCCAGGCAGCAACGAAAAGCATGGACCGTTTTTTAAAAGACTAGCTGTAAAAATAAAAGAGGTTCATTTCTGCAACCTACTCTAAGAAAGTGGTGAGATTGTATACCGCACGGAGGGTGGGATGGTACTTATCTGTTATAGCCACCATGCTCAAGTTCTTGTCCGACAGAACCGGTTTCTTTCAGCTTAGCGTGAGAGAGTGTAAAATATTTTAACTAAATATTTTAGTTGGTATTTTGGCTACGTTACAAACCATTTAATATAATGCGTTTTGGGGGGGCCTGATTTTCATAATTCTCTGTTGTAGTTTCCATAATTTTGTTACTAAAGTATCTTATTTTTATCATGCTTAGGTATATTTCATTAGGATTAACCTAACTTCACTTCTTGAGTGTGGTGGCTTTAACAGATAATTACCGGTGGGATTCCTTTCAGCTACCCGATTGACTACGAATTGGCTTGTCTTTGGAATTTGTTAACAAGGTAAAGTAACTGCCACTACTTACTACTACTAATGACTCACTACAGCACCGAGTCGTCTGAGGTCCAGACAGCTGCGCACGTCCCTCATCAACCCAATCTATCCGAAGCTTCACTCTTTACCTCCCCCCTCCATGTACTTCCAATGTTCTTTCAATCCTTTCTTATGACCTCTTCCCACCTCAATTAGGGACGACCAGCCTTTGTTTAGCCCCTGGTAAAAAGTATAATCTCTGGCAATCTGCCATCCTTCATCCTTAAATTGTGTCCTTGCCATCTCTTTCTTCATTATAGCCCTAGAAAGTGGGCTAGCCCTAGCCCACTAAAAATGCAGCCCTAGAACTGCATTTTTTGTGTAGCTGGTTGTTCGACATACGGTCAATCAAGATCCTAGAACTATCCTTAGACAATTCCTCTGGGAAACATTTTCGAAGTGCTCTCCCTCTTCCTTTCGAAGCGTTGCGTTTCAGAACCAAACTTGACTACTGTCACTACCGTAGCTTCCAATATTCTAACCTTGGTTCGTGATCCCTGCCTTGTATTCTTCAAAAATTCAAACATTACTTTTCAAATTATTCTTGCATCTCTCGAAACCTCTGGAAACTCATTCATTTTGTTGCTAAAAATCATTTCTTCAGGTTAATTACAAGTTTTTTATTTACCGAATGCCTTTTAGAACATTTTACCTGAAGAAAGCAAATGCGCATCAATAAGCTCTTCAATTCTTGCGGTAATCTAAACAAAAATATCCAGTCAAATCGCCTTTGTATTTGATCATCCGTTTTTCAAGCATTGGTTACAAACAGTCAAACTTGAGTGAAAAGTATAAGATTTGAGGAGGGGACAGCCCTATCTTATAGGATAAAAATTTTGGCCGTTTTAAGCTTTAGCGTCACTCTTTACTTCCTTTTAAAAGATTATATAAGTTTAGTTCGCTTTAATGCCATTACCAGGTTACCCTCAAAATGAGGAAGCTTACCGCTCCCACAAACCCCGTTTATTACGTTTACGTTTACATGAACGTTTACCATTACATGTTACATGTACGTTACATGGTGGTTACGTTACATGTACATGAACGTTTACCATTTGTACAACAATCCTCCAAGAAAAAAGATCATTTAGTGTATTTGTTATTCCAATTAAGGCGTTTTTTTCCAAAATAGCGTTATAAGAGGGGATATTTCAAACCCTCAAAGACCCAAAACTATCATATACATACATGTTATATATATATATATATATATATATATATATATATATATATATATATATATATATATATATATATATATATATATATATATATATATATATATATATATATATATATATATATATGTATATATATATATATATATATATATATATATATATATATATATATATATATATATATATATATATATATATATATATATCTATATATATATATATATATATATATATATATATATTGATCTGAACCACCTCTCATATAAACTTTGAAAATATCGACCAAAAACGCGTTATTGAGGCATAAGTTGCCTTCTCTCCAAAGAGAATCCATTGGCTTAGATGGTGTGCAATTATGGATATTCTATAGCCGTTAGTTTTACAGAAATGGTTAATTTTTTATGCACTCGTGTAGTTATACCACACTCCAGTCTGACCTCTGAGACTGGGAGGCCATGCAAATTCCTTATCAATAGTTTTCAGATTTTTTTTTTTGTATATAAATGAATCAATACAGTATTGATTCAGACTTCGTGGTGTTAACACCAAAAATTTTTCGGATATAACCCTGCTCAAGCTGTTAAATTTCCCTGTGGACTTTCATTTTGGATTTATTTTCATAAGCGGATTATCGTTTTGCTGGCTATTTCAAATTCCCTCGGGACATTAAATTTCCATTGCCAGTCTTCAGAGTGTAAACACCTGTTTTTGGACTTATTATTTCACTAATAAGAACTTAATTAATACAGTGACCTTCAGCAGTATAAAAAGTTCACAATTAAGACCGGTATATCTCTTTTTTTTACCGATGTGCTTCTTGATAGACTGATTAACTAAACAAGAGATGTTTACTATCGGAGATCTTGCCTTAGCAAAGTTTATCAACTACCCCCTTTGGCCAGTTAGAATACTTGGAAGAAATTCCACTAGAAATGGACTGAGTTATCTAGTATTCTGCTACGGTACTCATGATAAGCAGACAGTTAGTGAAGATTGCTTAGTTTCTTATGCAGAGAATATTAATGAAGCAAAGAGATCGAAAACTAAAAGGGTAGGACAAGCATTCACAGAAGTAGCGACTTTCCCCAATATATACAAAGAGTTTGCAAGAACAGGGACGTCTGAAAATTCTTCTAGTTCGTCTATTTCTGGACTTTTTCAACAGTTAGCTGCGACCCAGGAAGAAGTTACGATAACTAAGACTAAGCTAGTGGCAGATATAGAAAAACGTGTTGCAGAAAAAATAGCGCAAAACATTGGAACTGGGTCTTCTGGTGCTGTACAGATAAATAGTCAAATTATTACTGCAGAAATTTATGATGCTATAGTGCTAGATTTTAATCCGAGGTTTTGAGCGCATTGAAAACTTACTTAAAGGACTAAAGAGTCAAATTGAAGCACTAGAAAATCGTATTTTTACAATGGAGAACAAGCTTGATGATTTTGAACAGGAAGCTATGCAAGACTGTCTGATATTCTCAGGAATAAGACAGACACCTGGCTCAGATCTTGATATGACTGTCCTAAACCTTGTTAAGTCAACTATGGGAGTTTCGACTATTACTAGGGAGCATTTTGTGTCGATTCAGCGTTTCAGACTCAACTCTACGGAAGATTCTCGAAATTTAGCCCGCAGAAATCCAGATCCTGTGGCCCCAGTTTTAGTGAAGTTGGTATCAAAAGAACTTGCGTACAAAGTGTTTTAAAACTAAATCAAAATTAGCTGGATCAGGAATTTATGTTAGTGAATTTCTTACAAAACGTAGAAAGGCAATATTAAATAGTGCACGGGACAAGTTCGGTGTGAAAAATGTTTGGACAGACAAAGGTCGCATTTTCGCGAAATTATCCAGCCAAAGCGCACCGCGTCGGCTCTATAGCCTAGCTGATACTTACTGAATTTTTCATATTTGATTTGAGTGGATTTTGTAAGGATAATGGGTGATATTTCTCACTTGCGTTTTCTAGAGAGTAATCCTTTTAGAGTGGGAGATGTTCTTTATGATGATTTACTTCCAGAAAGTATAAATGCTGATTTTTCCCCGCAAAGAGATAGTTGTTATGTGGATGTGATTTCTTCAGGATTAGAGGTGAATGCAAGATCGTTTTGCCTCTGTCATTGGAATTGCCATGTAACTTCAACGTATTATGAAATTCTCCAGTTAATTGATAATGTGAATAGTAAATTTGATGTAATTGGCCTTTGTGAAACTTTTTTAACTTCTGAGCATGTTCTGTCGTTATATAATTTTCCAGGATACAGGCTTATTGTAAGGAATAGAGAGAGAATGGGACGTGGAGGTTTGGCATTTTTGGTTAAGGATCATTTTGTTGCTAAAATAAGGGAAGACCTATCAGTTTGGATAGAAGGTAAGGTGGAATCTCTTACTCTTGAGCTGGAAGTTGGTGGAAAAAATATATTGATTACTGAGGTTTACAAGCCGCCGAGTACAGTTTGGGAGGAGTTTGAAAATGGTTTTAGTAGTTTAATGGATGCAGTAGAATTGAGTAATCTGGAGTGCATTTGCATGGGGGATTTTAATTTTGATCTTTTAAGTTTATATAATGATAATTTGGATTTTTTAAACCTTTTCTCCAGTTATGATTTTTATCCATTAGTTGGGATTCCGACTCGTGTTACAGGACAGTCAGCTACACTTATTGACAATATTTTCGTGCGATCCCGGGTATTACATAGCTGTTATGCTGACGTTATAGTAAATGAGGTTTCCGATCACTTTCCTATAGTAGCAGTGACTTCATATCAATATGCGATAAAGCAGAACAGGACAAAGGTTAAAAGAAGGCAACTAAAAAAAGAGAACCTACAGAAGTTTAGAGAGGAACTAAGTATCGTGTCATGGAAACCAGTTTATGAAGAATCTGAAAGTGCTTCTGCGGCATTCGATAAGTTCATGGACATATTGCAGCCAATATTTGAGAGAACTTGCCCAGTAAAGAGCATAAAGGTGAGGAAAAAAGAACCCCGGAAACCTTGGGTAACTATGGAGCTACTTGACTTAATTAGAAGGAGAAATACATTGTATTTGAGTTACTTTAAATAGTAACCATAGTCAAGATCTAACTGAATTTAAACAAATCCGTAATAAAGTAAATCGGCTAAGGCGGTCATGCATCCGCGAATATTATGGAGAGAAATTTAAGGAAAACAAAGGCAATACGAAAACGACTTGGAATATTATAAACGAAATCGTAAATAAGAAGAAAGAGACCGAGATTCCTGCTAGTCTGATCTTTGATGGTAAATTTGTTGATGGAAATGAAGAGGTGGCTAATTTCTTTGGTGAATATTTTTCTAAGATTGGTGAATCAATAAGTGAGAATCCATACGATGAAAATAATGAAATTAATGAGACGTTTAGTGATGAAAGGGGAGTTGGATTGGAAATGTCTGCAGATGAAACGAACGTTGAAGAATTAAAACAGATAATAGGATTGGTAAAATTAAGTTCTCCAGGGAATGATGGAATTAATCTGAAAGCGTTCAAGCATGTTATGGTATATTTGTTGCCTTGTATTGTTTATTTGATTAACCTTTCTTTGAAGAAAGGTGAATTTCCTACTCGTCTGAAAGAGGCTAAAGTTATTCCGCTTCACAAAGGGGGTTCAAAAACTGATCCGTCTAATTGGAGGCCGATTTCAATATTGCCCCTATTTGCTAAGCTGTATGAAAAGTGATGCATCGACGACTTTATAACCATCTGACTACTTACGGTTTTCTTAGTGATACCCAGTTTGGATTCAGGAAAAACCACTCTGCAATACATGCAGTCCAGCACCTAACAGATTTCATCAATGTTGCTCTCGAAAAAAGTGTACTGGTACTTTCAGTATTTATAGACTTTAGAAAGGCTTTTGACACGGTGGTTCATAAAATTTTATTAAATAGGCTAAGCCGTTTAGGGATCCAAGGGGTTATTCTGAAATGGTTTGAATCTTATCTTAACCAGCGTATTATTCGAGTCTCTATTAAAAATTATATTTCAAAAACTTTTATCGTTAATTCTGGTGTGCCTCAGGGTCAGTTCTTGGCCCACTTCTTTATCTAATTTACGTTGATACCATGCGTTTTTATATATCAGATGCACTTATAACGTCTTTTGCTGATGACACGGTGTTTACGATTACAGCTACTTGTCTGAACCAGTTAATTGAGAAGACAAATAAGGCCCTCGCTGAATTGATAAGTTTTACAAATTCTAGTTATTTGGTAGTGAATATTTCAAAAACAAATTTCGTGACATTTTGTAGAAATGGAGTTTCATGTGTTTTAGATAATAAAAATTGTTTTTAACGGTGAATTTTTAAAGCATGTAAATAGTGTTAAATATTTGGCTTTAGTCTTGATTTTAATTTAAGTTGGAAATCACATTGTGATCTTGTGGCAGTTAAGATTTCAAGAGGGTTGGGTGTGATAAGAAGACTGAAAAATCAACTACCGTCAAATGTTTTACTTTTACTTTATCATTCTATTGTTAGCCCTTATTTATCATATGGTTGCATGCTATGGACTAGTAGTTTTATTTCAAGTTTTAGAAAGGTCCAAATTTTACAGAATAAAATAGTTCGTATTTTAGGTAATTACATTCAGTTTGAAAATAGCACGTTGAATTGCTTTACAAGTTTGAAAATTTTAAATATTTATCAGTTACGGGATTACCAGTTAGCAATTTTTATTTATCAATGTTTGAATAAGTGTTCACCGGAGGTATTTTGGGAAATTTTTTAAAGCTAACTCATCTTATCACTGTTATGAGACTAGAAATGCGAATGACCTTGCATCGGAGATCCGGAATACTCAACGTGCTGCGTTTCTGCCTCGTTTTGCGGGACCGGGGGGTGTGGAATTCCCTCCCGGATGCTATTAGACAAGTTGATAATGTAAGCCAGCTCAAGAGTAGATTGAAGCGTTACCTTTTGGGATATAATCTGAATGATTAGATTTTTTGAATTTGATTAATGTTTGGTATGAAATTTGTTTGGACAGATAATTGTCGCATTTTCGCGAAATTACCCAGCCAAAGCGCATGGAGTCGGCTCTATAGCCTGGCTGATACTTATTGATTTTGTCATAGTTGATTTAGTTAGATGTATCTTTTTTTTTTTTTTTTTTTTTTTTTTTTTTTTTTTTTTTTTTTTTTTTTTTTTTTTTTTTTTTTTTTTTTTTTTTTTTTTTTTTTGAGTGTATGTTTTAAGGATGATATGTGATATTTCTCACTTGCGATTTCTAGAGTGTAATCCTTTTAGAGTAGGAGATGTTCTTTATGTTGATTCAGTTCAAGTGCTGATTTTTCCCCGTAAAGAGATAGTTTTTATGTGGATGTAGAGCTTTATAATAATGGATTTGCAGCCATCGTAAACAAACCTTCGGGTTTTTGTAGATGGCCGCTGTAAATTTGTTTGTATTTTTTTATGTTAAATAAATTAATTTGAATTTGAAAAAAAATTTGTATAAAATTTAAGGCTCTATTTCTAAATTATGCAAAGATTCGTTCAATAATAGCTTTTGGTAAGCAACTATAAAGTTAATAGATTTTGCATATTTAGAATTAGCATAAATAATGGGTTTTAAGCGTTAAATTTGCGAGGACTACGTGCATCCTTAGAAACGAAGGCGCCACAGCGCGGCAATACAGCCTTTGGAACAGAGAATATCGAACAGCATAAATCAACTGGCTATGTCAGAATTTTCACTCGCTAGCTTTTTGACCCACTTTGGGACAAAGTTGTTGTTTTTTGGCAAAGAAGGCCATCTTGCCACTTAAAAAGGGTGCTATGAAATATAATTTCCGCTCGAGAGAGCCACCTTTCTATATTCTAGGATCACTGGTTTGATATAATAATATAATCCTGGGCGGGGGAAATCCAAAGTCGTCACAATTTAAAAACTGTTCCTTGCTTTGTCTGTCCTACAGGCGAAGCAGTGACAAAACTTCAGGTGAAGCGATCCCCGTAAGAAGAAAAATAAAAACTAATCAGTATTTCAGATTTTACGAGCGATGAAGTTTCCGACATAGTTTTGATAAATTTAGGAAAACGTTTGAGAATACTAAAACCTCTTTTCCCCCAAATGGGACACGGGAGAAATTTAATCATCCTCCCGCGAAAGTAAAGATGTCCCTTATGGTCCTAAGGTTTTCGTTTATTTTCAGAGGGACCTTGAGCCCCCTCCCACTCCGAAGTTTATGTCTACATTTCAAAGTGATGGTTAAAGATAAAGCTATTACAGGCGCATTTTGTGGGTCTAAAGATTGAGAAAAATATAAAGAGGAAAGATGGGTCTCAGATATTCGTATTGAACAGAGAATATGGTTTCAGTAAGTAGTTAATATTCTATCCCGTCTTTATACCTTTCTTATGGAATGATAATGAGATTGATCAGGGGAAGCCAAATGCCACTATTACATTAAACAATAGGACACACCAACGATTTGTCGAGAAACACAAATTCTTTAGATTTAATTTCCTTAAACTAGGTCTAAGCAACAAAAGAGGATAATTTTTTAACATGCAACATTAATAAGGTTTGAGGTTCTAAAAGTTAATCGTCTATTTTCTTATGAGCAAAGGTTTCTGGCCATGATATATAGCAAATATAATCTCAAGAGCTTTTGGCTCCCTAGGTAAAAGCATTTCTAAAGCGGCGTTCACATGCGTGTCTAGCTAGAATCCCATGTCTAGACATGTGTCTACCCAGACTTCAATGTCTAGGCAACGACCGTTCGACAAGTAAAATTTGTTACTTAGCTAAAACTGCAAATTTAGTTTCAAATAGATTACAGTTGTCATTTCTAGCCAATCAAGAGAGCTTATGCGGGCAAAACTTTCAAAATTGTAATCACTATTTTTACTGTGACAAGATAATGGATGAGATAAGCCAAATAATTGCCTTAAGCGGCATGCACATGCGTGTCTAGCTAGAATCCCATGTCTAGCCAGACTTCAATGTCTAGGCAACTACTGTTCACAAGTAAAATTCGGTGCTTAGCTAAAACTAGAAATTTAGTTTCAAATAGATTACAGTTGTCATTTACATAGATTACAGTTTGTAATGTCTATTTTTTCAGTCACAAGATAATGGATGAGATAAACCACATAATTGCCTTAAGCGGCGTTCACATGCGTGTCTAGCTAGAATCCCATGTCTAGACACGTGTCTAGCCAGACTTCAATGTCTAGGCAACGACCGTTCACAAGTAAAATTCGGTGCTTAGCTAAAACTACAAATTTAGTTTCAAATAGATTACAGTTGTCATTTCTAGCCAATCAAGAGAGCTTATGCGAGCAAAACTTTCAAAACTGTAATCCCTATTTTTACTGTCACAAGATAATGGATGAAATAAGCCAAATAACTACCTTAAGCGGCGTTCACATGATGCGTGTCCAGCTAGAATCCCATGTCTAGACACGTGTCTAGCCAGACTTCAATGTCTAGGCAACTACCGTTCACAAGTAAAATTCGGTGCTTAACTAAAACTACAAATTTAGTTTTAAATAGATTACAGTTGTAATTTCTAGCCAATCAAGAGAGCTTATGCGGGAAAAGCTTTCAAAATTAGAATCCCTATTTTTATTGTCACAAGATAAAGGATGAGATAAGCCAAACAATTGCCTTAGTGTGCCTCAGTATTATGTCTGGTGTTGCATATTTGCCTAAAATGAAAAAAAAAAAAACAATTAACGAGAAAACAAAAATTAAATTTCAGTTTAAAAATGTAAGCATAGATGATGAAAATAGTGGAACTTGACACGCTCTGGTTGGCTGTAATCGAAAATCCTAGACATTGAGTTCTAGAGTCTAGAACTCAAAGTCTAACCAAGCGCCTTATCTAGCTTGTGTAGCTAATCACCCAATTTTGCTTGTGAACGGTCTTTGCCTAGACATTGAAGTCTGGCTAGACACGTGTCTAGACATGGGATTCTAGCTAGACACGCATATGAACGCCGCTTTAGTGTGGTTCACTGTTATGTCTAGTGTTGCATATTTGAACAAAAAAAAGAAAAAAAACAATTAGTGAGAAAACAAAATTAAATTTCAGTTTAAAAATGTAAACATAAATGATGAAAATAGTGTAACCTGACACATTCTGATTGGCTGTAATCGAAAATCCTAGACATTGAGTTCTAGAGTCTAGAACACAAAGTCTAGCCAAGCGCCTTGTCTAGCTAAGCACCGAACCTCACTTGTGAGCAGTCGTTGCCTAGACATTGATGTCTGGCTAAACACGTGTCTAGACATGATATTCTAGCTAGGCACGCATGTGAACGCTGCTTAAATGCCCTATTGTAAGGTCTCCATCTCAGGATATAAAATCCGGCATGAAGTTGCAATTCCAAATTTGGACAAGGAACTATATTTAATATGTTTGTTAGTAGACGTTATTTAAAAGGTAATTATGGACTTTTATTTTCATTAAGCAAAAACTAACGGTATAAATTTAGGACCAGTCCTGGTCATAAGGAGTCACGTTAAGAAAACAATTCTTACTTCGTATACGCAAAATTATCCTATTTTCCTTGCTTTTCCAGTTTTCAATCACTTTTTTTTCATTTTTATGTGTATTCTCCAAGTCTTGAAAATCGTTTATAAAACAAACACACAAGAGCCATCTAGCTAATCTAACCTAACCTAAATTGAACTAAATTTATCAATATTTGCATCTTTTTGGTAGATGACAGTGATGGTATTTAACTTTCATATATAGACTATTTGAAAACGGATAAATGCAGTCAAATTTGTTTATTTTTACAATTTTGTCCAAAAAAAATTGTACAACACGAAAATAGTGAGTATAAAGGTGCTCCCCCTTGAAAATATTTTAACTAGGATTATTATGCATATTATGAAGAAATAATTGTTTTCTTAACATGTCTCCTTATGACCAGGACTAGTCCTAAATTTATACCAAACTAATTGCCTACTAACAAAGTTTAAAACAAATATAACAGTCATTATAAAAAATTTTGATAAAACAATGCGTAAAAGCAGAAGAAAAATTCAAAGGATTGCACCCACACGGGGTAAATGTGAATTGACTTGGCGCAAGCCTTATCGTGCAGCAAAAAAAAAAAAAAAAAAAAAAAAAAAAAAAAAAAAAAAAAAAAAAAAAAAAAAAAAAAATTAACACCACTGTTACTTTTCTGGTTTCATGAAGGTAGCTGGCAATTGTATATGTGAGTAATTGTATATTATATATTTTTGTTTTATGTATATTTTTAATTTCTATTTTATTTTCTCTACGCTGAAGATGCCTTGTTGTATACAGGCGAAATTTTTGTAAATATCGTTTTTGTATAGCGTTTGTTGTTTTTCTTTATATATTTTTGTTTAGGCTAGTTTTTTTTGTTGTTGTTGACGATTTCTTCTCGATGTGAAGCCGAAATATTCGGACTTTTATTATTATTTTTTTCACTGTCTTATTGAAAATTCGTATCTATTTTTAATGTAATATCTTTTAAATTGTATTAGCCCCCCATCGGGTTACTTCCACGTGTTTTCCCCTTGTTCAGAAATTAAAAAAAATTCTTATTAACTTCAATCTAAATAATTTTACTAATTTGGAATAAACAGAGAAGACAGTTTCTATCATTATCAAAATTCCGTGACATAAGTGTTTCGGTTTCTATTGACAAGGTTCGTTTTTCACTTAGCCTTCATTAGCAAGAATAAGTTGAACACCTGATTTGGAAACAAAGCTTAAGAATTTAATAATAAATTTATTAAATTTATGCATTTTAATAAATTTATGAATTTAATTTATTTGAACGCTTCAGCAGTGGCGTAATTTCGTCAAAACCCAGAGGGGGGGGGGGCAAAGTTGGATCCATTTTCCCAAATCAAGTGATAATGACAGTGAAAGCTGAAAAAATGAGCCAAACAGTACTATAAAGGCATAGATATACTAAAGAAAACTGACCCGATTTTCTCGATGCTTGGATTATGCAGGCTTATCTTAGTCTGACAAGACTTCTGAGGAAGCTAAATGTCAGTTGAGGGGGGGGGGGGGGGGCACACTGGGGTGCGAGGGGACCGAGGTCTGGGAGAGGCAGTTGCCCCCTTGCTCCATAGCAATTTAAGCCCTTGCGCTCCAGGTTTCGGCAGTTTTAACGAAAATGGATTTCAATTTTGAAATTCTATTGAATCCAGATCTGACCAATTAATATTTAATACATACTCTACACTCAAACACAGTAAATTTCAAAAACCTATGCCAATGGAATACTCTAATAGTAATAGCAAGCTCTACGTAAATAGTAATACTCTAATGAAAACCCAACTTTATAATAGTGGGAACTGGCATTAGTGTCGACAACATCTACTATCAAAGTAACTTACCGTTTGGGCGAAACTTGGCATTTTTTCAGTTTAATAATAAGAATAATTAACTTAATAAGGGTAATTGATAAAACTAGGACAGCAATAAGCATATTATGTTAGGTACTAACAGAGAAACAATTACAAAGCTTGTAAAAATGCTTATTATCATCAAACGCTAGATGGCGTTGATAGTTTTTTGACACTAGCGCCAGTTCTCACTCTTATGAGTTATCCATACTCTTTGATGAAAAGCAGCAATTCCTCTTCTTCCTCCATTTTTTTTATGGAGTTAGTCAACTTGACATATAATGACATAATAAATATATAATATAATGAGAATAGTTTAGTTATAATATGAAACACAAATAAAAAGTAAAGTTTTAAATTTTTTGGACTAAACAACTTCGACTGTGGCCCCTGTGGCTTTCCTTGCTCTCAAAAATAAAAAGACGTCATTTTGCCACAATCAAAGAGGTAAAGAGACCTCATCAGTGAAAGAGCTCAAGGCAATACTAAAAACCGCATACCAGAAAAGCTTAAAACACTGGAAATAACTCCGGGGCAAGCGACTTGTATCAGGGGGGAATTATTTTGAAAGGGACGAAAAAGATGATATGATAATAATGAATAAACAAATATTTTTACTGAAAAACAAAATTTACCTTCTATTTGAACATACCTAGTATGTACATATATACAACTAATGGACCATTACGCATTTTTTGTACATGTACCATAGTTAACACCGTAGGAATCAGTTTTATTTGTAAAGAAAATAGTTTTAGTACATAAATTCACCCCCTCCTCTAGAGCTTTCTCGTATTGTCCCCCCCCCCCCATTGTCAAACCTGTGCATAGCCTAATGTATAGAGGTTACTTATTTTGATGTAAGTACGCAGTTAAATTTGTTGCCTTCATGATTTACAGAATTTCTGATTTCGTAATAGTGAAAACCCGAAGAAAAATGCGGAAAAAAATCACCCCAAGTGCTCCCATCTTCCCAAACCCAGGGTACCAGCAGCCAATAATAGAAGGCACATAGCTCTGTCCAATTATCAAGGGGTTGACACATCGAAACAGAGTATTTGAAGAACAGCTTTTTACGACGTTACGTTTCGAACTGGAATGATCTTCCTGGGGAAGTTATCCCTGAAAGTTTTTGCGTCAACTCTTTCAAAATAAGGTTCAACAATCATCAATTTTCAATAAAAGATTAGCAGCAAATCAGATATTTAATTATACCTGGCAGCGCAAATTTAGGAATAAAAACGAAAAATTCGTTAAAATTCCCAACGAAATGACGTTTAACGTTCGTTAAAATCCGTTTGCGATATATGACGCGACTCGTTCGCGAGGGAAATCAAAAAAGAAAAGAAGCCGGCTGGCAAGGTCGGCTCTGTCGTCCCTTAAGTTAGCGAATGCCAGCTTCACTATCTTTTTGTTGGCTCTCTTTGCTCATTCAGGCCAATTATCCTCAAAATATAGCCTGATGTCATCTTTTTTCATTCGTAAAGGTCGGTAGCTCAGACCTTCCATGTCTGTTGTCAACATTGCACCACATTTGCCTTTTGTAGACACTTGCTTGGATTCGTATAGGCTATCGACATCCTCATGGTTTTAAACTTATTCTATTAAATTTTCCACGTGTTGAGCTTGAATAATTTAGCTACAAACTCATTTGAAGGATAAATAAATACATAGACAAACTCAAAATTCTAATAAAAGAAATGAAGTACACACCAAGCATACCAAAAAATCATGAATCTTTCAACGCTTTCCAAACAGTTCTCATTTCGTATGGGTCACCGAACCCATGAGAAGCGACAACATTTTTATACCCATCAGGAGAATAATACGACTTCCTCCAAAAATGCATCCCATCACAATGAACAGGTGCAATGAAAGTATGCAAAGCAAGGAAGGACATATAGATATCATCAAAGCGACGAAGCTGAACATAATTTGAAGCATAGTAAAATTTTTTTAAAGTTCTTAAATTGAGCAAATAAAATCCTGCTGTTGCATATGGTGGCCAGCGGTCATAAGGATATTCGTCAACTGATATATACCATTTAGAAAATTTCTGCCGAACTGGCCATGAATTGAACACATATCCTAGATAGAGATTTTTAGCCTCTTTGTGGGAAGACATTACTTCTTTGAGATTCTTTAAAAGGACTAGCACATCGTCATCAACAAAAAAATAGAATGGGGCGTCGTCACATTGCTCAGCTGCCCACTTTAAACCGACCAGTGTTTTCAAGGTGCAGTTAAAGTACGTATCTTCAAATTCACCAAAAAATATCACCATATTCATTGTTCTCTTGCAGAGCATCACTTTGAGACTGATTATTATCAGATCTGTTTCCTAATATAAACACTGTACGAATGATGAGATCAGGGGATTTATCACCGCCCCATGTGTCGCGAATAGCATTTCTTCTAGCTAAATTTTCAACTGCAGACTTCACAATAATAACCAATTCTGGTCTTTGATTTAATACACAGGCAGTTTTGGTGAAATTCAAATGAAGAGTACAACACGGCAAAAGATCTGTTTTTTCATTTTTGATTAGAGATTCAACTGTTTTGTGCACACTCAAATCCATTTTCGCCAAATATTCGGCAAAAGGTACTTCTTTTAATTTAGTAATTAAGCCTAGTTGATCAATGAACACACACATTAAAATTATGAATACGAGTATGGTGCCACATTTTTTGGCTTTGTAAGCCATGATTTTATCATTTGATTTGTAGTGACCTGAAAAAAAAATACACACATTTATTTAAATTAATACACTTAGTTCCTGCCACGAATTTAAATACATAAGTAGTTCCTCCCAAAAATTTCAAAGTGATATGTTATATCAAACAGAAGACATTGATATTGTATCTATTTCTGGAATGTCATTTTATTTCATTTCCTTCTAGTGAATAAACAATCATCAAAGAAGTTACATATCTTATTGCTATTCTTTTACTTGGTGGATCTCGATTTTCGAAAATAAGCCAAACTTTTCAAAAAATAAAATAACATGTCACGTGGAGGCTGACATCGTGTTTATTGAAAACAGGAAAAAAGCTAGGGTCAAAGGCCCCATTCCTCTACGTGTGTGGCAGCATTCCCCTGCATGTGTGGCAGCATAACAATTTTTACCATTTTTTTTCTTTAACATATTATTTTTCTCTGAAGCGAAGAGGATGTGAATAGTGATACTTTTGTAGGCAGTTTATTTAAGGCTCAAAGGGAAACAAAACAACTAAAAAAAACAACAACACACGTATACGCAGTTGAAACCTATAAATTACTAGCAAAAGGGCTGGCCTCACCAATTTATTGCTACCTCCCACTGATTGCTCGGGCCGTCAGCCATCGAAGGAAAAGGGTCTTCAGCCATTGAAAATGAATTGTTTTTTTTTGTGTGTGTTTATTTTTAGTTTGGAATTTTACAGTCATATCTATTTTCATGGTTTCAGAGTTAAGCTTGAACGGAAATTCAGTGGGAGGACTGCAAATGTTGGATTTTACATATATAGATGGCCAGAGAGATCACAATATGCCGCCTCTTATAGCTTACTTCCACTGACAGCTACGGCCTTCGGCCCTTTTGAAAGACCATTGCCCAACTGGAATGGTACTGCAGGCTTCAAACCAAGTAAAGGAGCCTTCGATTCCTCGGGCATGTGTAAAACATCATTAGTGATCCTTTATGGAATTTTCTTTAATAATGATTTTTTTCTTTAAAAAATTTAGCTTCACTGTTTCTCGCTTGACCAGTTTAGCTGTTCATAGACCCCTGCCCCCGTTCATCATTATCATTGGTCAGGTCAGGGATTACTAGTCTGAGCTGGTACCGCCCTGTTTGAAGGACGTTGGTCTTTCTATAATTAATTAAAAAAGCTTTCCAAAAGGAAATTCTTCAAAGAAAAGTAAAAATCTATATTAAAACTTGAGACGAACGAAAATAAAGTCCTATAAAAACTCAAGCTTAAAACGGCCAGAAATTACTATCAATGAATAGATGAAATAGATGAAACGAACACAATTACAGAATCACATCAAACATTAAGATGACATATACTGATATAGATAAATCCTAAAACAAGTAGAAATTAAAATGAATACTCAAAGTCAAACTTAAAACAAACAGAAATTATTTCAAACAGGAGTTTGGCTACCCTCCCCCCTTTCAATAAATCTTCTAAAAGCTTTTGTGTAATTGGAGTTTTATTGAAAAAAATATGTTTTTTAAACAGCGTCATTTAATTTTTCAAAACATGGACGAAAAATGGAAAATAAAATACAATCAAGACGATTAAAAAAAACTAATGAAAACAAAATCAATGTTTAATATATAATAATATGTGTTAATTCCTGGAAAGCTCAGCAATTTAAGATTCTAATTTTATTTAACACAATTTTTATTTAATAGTTTTGGTTCAACCCTTATCTGTTCCTGAGATATTAGACATACGCCCTATTGACACCCTGGGATACACATACTATGTGCTTTGATTTAGTATAACATCCCCTTCGACATTATCTAAAAATTTCAAATTAGCTGTTCATAACATAGTATTTATACACCTTTCACAACCTGGATGTGCATAGTGTCTTTTGATTTAGTTAATATTTCCTTACAGTTTCAACTTAATACCCTTATCAATTCAATAGATATCGCAGATGCGCCCTTTTGACAAGCGAGATGCAAGTAGTGTCTTTTGATTTAGTCTAACATTCTCTAAAAGTTTCAACTCAATATCCTTAGCAATTCCATAAACATTGCATATACGTAATCTTGACAATTTGGATGCACAAGAAAGTATTTTGATTTAGTTCAACACCCTCCTAAACATTATTTGATAATTTCAGCTTAATACACTTAATACTCTTTCACTGCAATAATCAAAATTACAGTTACAGCTCAATGATGACATACTTTTTCATTCATTTTCTGTGATTTTTCACACACGTTCCATAATTCATACCTGACGCCAGCTAACTGCCAAAACTGCATGGCGGCATATGGAGGTCTTTTTTGCTAAAAATGAGTTCCTCAGTTTTCCTAAATTTGTGACAAGTATATGGTTGTGTAAGTCTTCATTTAAATAATTTTAAGAATTACGTGTGGTTCCCACTGGTGCGGTTTTTGTTTAACGCAAAAACGACTCACGAATAGCTGATGCGGGAAAATCACAAAAATGTTTCACACAGAACCGGTTCACTACAGCCGTTGAAGCGCAAAGATACAATGATATATTTAAAAAAACATATGCATAGGAATAGGCTAAATCAAATTCAAAGGGCTAACCTATAATAGCCTAGGCTAACTATGCCTAATGTAAAATATAAGTCTTATCTCCTTGGTTCATTTCCTTGTAAAAATCCCCAGGACTCGCCTATTAAAATTTTGTACTGAATTACTGAAAGGACAAAATCCTCATGTTGCTTGTCAAATATTAAGGGAAAACTTTTTATAAACTTTAGTTTCTCAGTTACTTGCAATTTATGGTTCTACAATGTTTTCAATTTAAAATAACGGATACGATTTTCAACGGCTCAGTAGAAATATTTCAACGCAGCCATTAAACCGTTGTGACGCAGAAACTTGCAGCAAAAAAGGAGAAAATATGAGGGATCACGCAAAAACCGCCGTTTTAGCGTGAAATCGCATCAGTGGGAACTCAGGGTAAGATTTCATGTATAATGTCATTAGAACTTTAACGCAAAAGGAAACTGCCAAATACCGAGATAGGGATATTATTATTTCGCTTGAGAAGCCATGACGTATGTTGTACAAATACGCTCTTATTTAATTTAGGGCCACAGTCTAATGATACTAATTACTAAGTCAATGTTTTTTTGCTTTGATACTCTTTTTCCATTAGTCTTTTTTTGCCACCATATTAGCAATTTTCCTAGATTATTTATATTTTTTCTCCTTGTTCCTCCATTTTTATTATTTTTTCCACTTTTTTAGAGCAATTACAAAAATAAATTATAATTTGGCAAGGAGGAAATAATAAAGGCCAAGAACGAAATATATAAATACAAGCTTACACTAGAGCAGAATATTTGAATTGGCTCTCTGACAACCCAAATTTAAGCCGGAGACAAACTAAGAAAGACTTCGTACCCATCCAATATCATACTTTGCCATGAATATATGTTCTGCCAAATCTAATAGTTAGATCTTACTAGAAACATAAAGGATTTGAGTGGCATAAAGTGGCATCTTGGAAGTATAGGACCTAAAAGAGAAAAAATTGTTCTTCCCCATGTTTAATTACCCAAATATGAAATATGAAGCACAAATATGAACTTATATTCTACTTTGTAAACATAGTACAAAAAAAGACGCATCCAACTCAAATGGGGTTTGATCAACGATCTGCCAAATATTATGATTGTGTACCAGGTCATTTGAAATTTAGAGCTAGAACCCCTTCAATATCTAACAGAACTTAATGAAGCCTGTAATAAATCATGAAGCATGTAATGAAATTAAGTTCTAATCTAGTTTTGAGTTGATGGCTTTATCATTTATCATTGTCATAGAGCCTGCACAATTGGACTATTTAAAATCATTTAGGCTTCTTGAAAGAATGGGTAAAGATCAAATGATTTCTCAGGATATTCAATCCAATAAATGGAGAATTCTTTCTAAAATTTATAATAGATATAAGTAATGGAGAATTCTCAGCCAGCCGTGTAAAATTTAATCAGTAATAAAGTGGCTTGAAGCGCCACTTTTTACTAGCAAAAATCTTCTTTTTTCATAAGGTAAATCGGCTGATTGATATATGATAAAGAGTTTCAGTCTTCTGTGAAAGAAGATGAGTCTATGTGGGTAAAAAACGGAAAAGAAGTACTTTTAATAGCGATAACACTCAAATTAGTCGGTAAAATCCATTGCCCTTCCTCCCAAGCATTTTGGCTAATGACGCCTCTGGTAATAATAAGTTTTTAGCCAACAATGGCAGGTCCATCAACATAATTAAACAAAAACAGTGGAATTTTGTCAACAAAAGTAAACTATAACTATTATAAAATAACACATTGCAGCATTAAGCTACCTTAGGCCAACACAGCTGCATGCACATCCCTGTCAATCTCCCTCATTGAATTAAAACTAATGATGCCCCAGTGTTTTTCTAATACTATTAGTTGTTGGGGCGTGGTGTTTGAGGGATGCCTGCATTTTTCTCATTAATCATTTTAATCTTGATCTGTCATGGATAGTTTATATGAGAAGACTAAAAAAAATGAAATAACAAGACGAAAAAAAGAGGATAAAAATACTGACATGACAACAACTAAAATCTCGCTTTCAGTTGGTAGCTACAACAATTTTAGTCACTTTTCTATTTGTAAAAATTTGTGTCGAAGTTGTGAAGGGATTTTTAATCTTTGTTTTTTGGGCCTCTTTTGCAGACCGGGTCTCTTATATCACTCTCTTTGCTGATCTCTTTCATCTTTCATACAACAACTTAACAAGGTTGTAGATCTGATTCCCCGTCAACAGTGCGAGAAAGTGATTACGGGCGATTTTAACTTAAACTTGATTGACAGTTCTTCCTCATCACTGGATTTTCTTTCCAATATGCTTTCAGGTAGAATGCATCCTATGACATCTATACCCACATGAGTCATTGAATCAACAGGACTCTCGGTAGGTGTTTCTTATCTTAACAATTCTTTTGCAGCCCGATTCTTCCAATTCCAGATCTAACAGTTCTGATTCACGCTTTCATTGTTTTTCTGTTAAAAATCTTAATCTTCTGAGGTCTAGATTGAATAAGCAATCTTGGGTTGTAGTGGAATCCGAATCGGAGTTTTAATATATACTTTATGAACTAATTAGGACTACTATTCTTGATACTTGTGCTTCTCTGCCATACCAATCCTGATCTAAAAGGCTGAGTCGCTTAACCCATGGATGACCCAAGTCTTCTAAGAAGCTGGAAGCAAAATAATTGCTTGTGGAGAGAGAGGAAGGGGTCGGCATCTCAACAGCATCTTCACAATTATAAAGCATATAGGAACCTTTTCAAGTCTCTTGTTCTTCAAGTAATGTCTGATGATTATATTTTCCTAGTTTTCAGACTATGAAAAAAGACGCTAGAGAGACGTGGAAAATTAATAATTCATGTTCTGAGCCTCTTCTTTCTAGTTTGGTTGTTGATGGTGATATTGTGACAGGAACAGAGAAAGGTCAGAAAAAATTGCCATCTTATTTTGCAAATATTGGGAAAAATACTGTATAGCAACAAATTTTATTAACAGAATTTATTAATATTATTAACAGAATCGATATAAATTCAGATAGGAGCCAAAAATCGATTCGGTAGTCCGATTTCATACATATGGAGTAGAAAACATGTTTAAATTGTTAGTAGCTAAAATTGTTACATTGCTAAAAAGTACATCTTCATTAGGTCCAGATCAGATACAAACATGTGTTTTCAAATTATTTTGCTGTCTATTTAATCCCAGTTAACAGTTGATAAATCTATCTTTTGAATCTGGAGTGTGTTTCCAGATGCTCTTAAATGTGCTAGAGTTATAGTTCTTTACAAACAAGGCCCTTGGAATGGCCTGTCCAACTAAGGACTTATCTCGCTCTTGTCGGTTTTTAATAAAGTGATTAAAAAACCATATTATCACGTCTCTTAAGCTCTCTTGAAGCTAAAGATTTCTTTCATCTTTTCCAGTTTGGTTTTCGGGCTAGAAATTCTACTGAACATGCATGTGTTTCTTTAATAGATTTTATTCACACTGTTCTCGAATCTACTCTGCTTCTGGCTGCTTTCTTTTAGATTTTTGGAAGACACTTTTCAGACACATCATATTCTTCTAGAAAAGCTTTCTCACTTTGGTGTATGGGCAAATGCTTATTCTTGGTTCTTGTCTCGATTGGTGAATCTTTTCGTGATAGTTCTCAGGTTAAATATGGAGTACCCAAGGATCGTTTTTGGGTCCAATGCTGATATAAATTTATGTTAATGACCTTTTTGTAGCATTATCTATTATATTTGCTTGTGCTTGCTTATGTATTACTTGTGTATGCTTTTGCTTATATTGCTTGCTTGTGCTTATTTTATTATAGGCGCTTGGGTCTAAATTAAACTATTGAATCAAAGAAATCAACATGGTGTCAGAAGTCATGGATATAAGTCAACCATCAATAAACTGGAACACCGATGATCTTGCTTCTGAATGGACCAAGTTCGAGAGTCATGCAACACTGATGTGCGAAGGTCCCCTTGCTGAAAAATCAGAGAAAGTGCTATGTGCATACCTTCTCATATGGGTTGGTAATCAAGGGCGAGAGATATTCAGCACATTTGAGCTCACAGAAGCAGATAAAGACAAATTCAAGGTGTATTTGAAAAAGTTCAGAGAGTATGCAGCCCCGAAGAAAAACCAAGTGTTCTCACGCTACATCTTCCAAAACGAGACCAAAGAGACACTGAAAATGTTGAGAAATACATAACAGAACTAAAAATTCTTGTCAAACCAGCTGGATATACTAATGAAAGTGAGATGGTGAGAGACAAAATAGTATGTGGAGTGACAAACCTAGACTGCGTGAGAAACTCTTGGGAATTGGTGACACTCTCACACTTACCCAAGCTGTCACAATTTGTCGTGCACATGAATCGACCCAAGCACAACTCAAAACATTTGAATAGAAAGAAATCAAGCAAGAAGTGGATGCCATTTCAAAAAGCAAATACTATCCGCCTCATACGAAAGCAGAGTGCTACTTCTGTGGTGGCACATACTCTCCCCAACATATATGCCCTGCTAAAGGAAAAACATGTTCAAAGTGCAAAAAGAGTAACCACTTCGCCAAAGTCTGCAGAAGCAAGGCAGTGAAAGCTGTTGGCAATGGTGCAACAGAGAGCCTTAGTTTCGCTAGTGAATTGCAAAATCAGGAAGAAACCGAGGTATTTCTATATACAATTGGAAAAGACTCCAGCAGTGATGAAGTCTTTGCAGAAATATCCGTCAGTAGAGAGCTGAAGATCAAATTTAAGGTTGACACTGGTGCTCAGGTCAACATACTCCCATCGCAATACTTAAGTAAACTGTCAGAAAAGCCAAAGCTATCCAAAGCAACTCAATGACTCACCAGCTACTGTGGGTCAGCCATACCCTACCTTGGGGTATGCAGCCTGTCATGAAGCTACAAAAATGGACCTATACAATCACATGTATTCTACATAGTCAAATCAAATACCACACCCATAATTGGCCTCAAAACAAGCAAAGACCTGAACCTGATCAAGCTTGTTCTGAACATTGAACAGTCCCCAGAAGCTGAAAATGTTAACGTGTTTAAGGGCATAGGGAAAGTTGAAACAGAATGCAAAATACATCTAAAGGACAATGCAACCCCAACTGTACACCCAGCTAGAAAATTACCACTAGCCATGAAAGAGAAGCTAAAAACGAACTAGATAGGTTGGAATCCCTTGACATCATTGAAAAGGTTAGTGAACCAACAGATTGGGTAAATGCCATGGTAATGGTTGAGAAAAAGGATGGAACTGTCAGATTATGTATTGACCCCGTGGACCTTAATAAGGCCATAAAACGCCCACACTACACTATCACAACCTTCGAGGATGCTGTTGCCGAGATAGATGGAGCAGTTATTTTCAGCAAGTTAGACGCTCGCTCAGGCTATTGGATACTACCACTCTCTACCCGATCTTCATACCTAACAACCTTCAGCACAATATTTGGACGCTACAGGTGGAAGAGATATCCTTTTGGCCTTGTGTCGGTGCCAGATGAATTCCAGAGGAAAATGGAAGAAGCATTTGAAGGTCTTAAAGGCATCAGAATACTTGTGGATGACATCTTAGTATACGGAAAATCCCGTAAAGAGCATGACGAAAGGCTTACTGCAGTTCTCAACAGAGCTAAAGAAACAGGAATTCGATTCAACAAAGACAAATGCGAATTTGCAAAAGATCAGGTCAAATACTTTGGACATATCATCAGCAAAGAAGGAATAAAGCCTGATCATGAAAAAATAAAAGCGATAAGGGATATGCCGAATCCCAAGTCAAAAGAGGAGCTTCAGATGTTACTCGGAATGTTGAATTTTCTATCGAAATACATACCTGATCTATCTTCAAAGAACAAGCCATTGAGAGACCTGACAAAAGCCACAGAATTCAAGTGGGAAGCTGTCCACAAATCATCGATGGAAGAAATAAAAAAGTCCATATCAGACAGCTTATCTTTTTTTGAACATGATTGCAAAACACTGGACCTTAAGGTAGATGCATCAAAACATGGGCTGGGAGCTGAACTATCCTTGATAGGTAAAATCTTTGGTTTTGCTTCCTGGGCGCTAAGCAAGACAGAGCAGAACTATTCACAGATGGAGAAAAAGCTGTATGCCATCGTTTTTGGATGCAAACACTTCCACCACTACATCTATGGTCGCAAAGTCTTTGTTACAACTGACCATCGCCCACTAGAGACTATTCTGTCACGCCCACTCCATGATGCACCCGCCCGGCTCCAGCGAATGATGATACAGATTCAGCCCTACGACTTAGAAGTCCAATACAACCCCCGGGCAGAAATACCAATACCTGATGCACTATCACGTCTTCACTTACCTGACATGGACACTCAATTACAGAACGACATCGAAGTTTATGTCCATACAGTGATGAAATCCTTACGAGTGAGCGACTCTAAACTTGAGGAAATCCGGCATGAGACACGCCAAGATGCCCAACTAGCAACACTCGCATCCCTTGTACGTGATGGTTGGCCGTCAAAACGTCAGTCTTGCCCAATGGAAGTTTTGGCCTTCTGGAATATCCAGCACGAACTGAGCGTCCACGACGGTCTGCTATTGAAAGGCCAGCGGATCATCATACCTCACACGCTGAGAACTAACATTCTACACCAACTCCACCAAGCTCACCTGGGAATAGACAAAACTAAAATGCGCGCAAGAATGATTGTATACTGGCCAAAGATGAATGCTGATATAGAGAGGTTTGTCCAGAATTGTGAAATATGTTCGAAGTTTGCTGCCAACAACCAGAAGGAACCACTAAGAAGCAGCCAGATACCATCAATCCCATGGCAACACCTCGGTATTGACCTATTCGAGTGGAACAGAGCATGCTACCTCATAATCAGTGATTATAGCAGGTTTTTTGAAGTCAAAAAACTGCCAAGCCAAACTTCGTCCACCATTATAGAAAAAATGAAAACCATTTTTTCACGTTTTGGGATTCCCCAGCTCATATCCTCTGACAACGGTCCACAACTGTTCTCCCAGGAATTCAAAGATTTTGCTCAGTCCTGAGGAATCAGCTTGAAAACATCTAGCCCCATATACCCAAGATCCAATGGGCTTGTAGAAAAGTCGGTTCAAATCTGCAAGAAAATACTCACTAAAGCAAAAGAAGCTGGAACCGACCCTCCTATTGCTCTTTTGGAATATAGGAATAGCCCAGTTGACAGTTATGCTTCTCCAGCCCAGCTTCTAATGAGTCGCCAGCTCCAGTCAATCCTACCATCAACATACCAACAGCTAAAACCCAGAATTGTTCCAACAAAAAAGATTTCATGCAGCACAGGTTGGTTGAACAGAATAGGCAGAAATCTTACTATGACAAATCAGCAAAGCAACTCCCGGAACTTCAGACGGGTGACAAAGTATTTATCCAGAAAATGGCAAATAGCTCTTGGACAAAAGCCAGAATCATTTCGCGACATGAAAATCCTAGATCCTACGTCGTTGAAACCGCTGATGGATCTAGGCTGCAAAGAAATAGAACCCATATCTCTCGACGCCGTTTCCCTACCCCCACATCACCAGGCACCCCAACAACTCGAAACAAAAACAATGACACAGCCTATCTGGACACCTCCCATGCAGCAAATCCACACATTGATTCTTATACAACAGAAGAAGCCCGCGAAATTGATCAGGAGTCACACAAAGAAGAGGCGCCACTGTCGCCAAACTCATCACCAAACATCAGACCTGCCTCCCCGCGCCATGTGGAAGTTACACCACTCCCTTCTGCGTCAGTGAACTTGCCCCAGACCCGCAGTGGCAGAGTGATTAGGCCAATAACACGGCTTGATATATAGACCTTGTTAAGTGTGAAGAAGGGAGATGTAGCATTATCTATTATATTTGCTTGTGCTTGCTTATGTATTACTTGTGTATGCTTTTGCTTATATTGCTTGCTTGTGCTTATTATGTGCTTATTTTATTATAGGTGCTTGGGTCTAAATTAAACTATTGAATCAAAGAATTCAACACTTTTCTTTGCAGTTAAAAACTGTAAATCACAAGTATACTATCACCTTTGTCAACAAGCCAACCAGGATCTCTCAAAGCTTGAGTCTGGATCTGATGATGGTCTGGTGGCTTTTGTAGATGATAGCTTACTAACCACATTGTTTAAAGATGAGACTGGTCTGTGGCTGAAACTGACATTTCTTTTCAAGCATTTTGTTTCATGGTTTACCATGAATCATCTTGTATTAAATGTTTCCAAATCAAAGCTTTTTATTTTTCTCATGTTTCACAATCTTGCCCTGATATAAAAGAAAACTAGACCTCTGGAGGATCCATCTCTAGACCTAATTGTGGTTCTGTATGTTTCCTGGGAATTTTGGTATATAAAAAATCTATCATCTTAGTGCTCTTCAAAAGCTTAAGCACTCATATCCTGGTTGCATTCATAAGCTTTTTTTTTTTTCTTCATTGATTCAATAATATGTTTCTTATTGTCCACTAATATGGATGTCTACCTTTCCGTCTTCTACAAATTTGCTTTCTTCTTCCCATGAGGGGCCAAAAAACATTATTAAAGAGACTTTAACAGTTCTTTAATCAAGCCTCTTCTAAATCTTTGATCTGTGTATTTTGTATTCCGTGCATATTCTGCTTTTTCTTTAGTCCACAGGCAACCGCCAACTGTTTTAAAGACTCCATCCTTTGTTTATAATTTTTTGTCATATGCCCTTTGATATTCTGCTAATGTAAGAATTCCTTCTATGTGGTGTGTTTGGTCTGACTTTAATCTGGTTACCATAAGTTTAAAGTTATAGAATTCTCTACTAGCTATGGCACAAGGTAGTCATTTGTTTGGGACATTAAAAAAAATGGTGTGGAATTATCTTCAAGAAGAGTTTAATTGGTACTTGTTTAGAATCCAATAAAAACGCGAAACAGCCACTCAGGAAAAACAAAGATCAAATAGACATTACCCTGTAATTCATATGAGACACTGTATAAACAAGGGGTTTCTCACACTGGGAACTATATTTAAACTTTAGTTTTTTGGGTTTAGGGGAAATGAAGGTATCTAGGTTAGGTAAAGTATTTAATATATGTTATGCTTTACCCTCCCCCCTCTAATGTGCAAATATATAGCCCAAATTTGTTTCTAAACTATTATATTTTTATCATACTTTGTTTTATTTCATTAGCATTAACAAAACTTCACTTATCACATGTTTACTGGATACTAAACAAGTACTGTTTAATTTATAGGGTAAAAACGAAAATTTAAGTTTTATGTTAAATTCTAAACTTTTTATTTATCATTATTATTGCCGATATATTTAATTATTATAATTATGTTTTGGTGTGCTTTTCTGTGTAAAATTATTGTTCAATAAATGAACTCTGAACTCAATCTAAAAAAAATTTAACAACTCAATAGAAAAAATCTATCTCATAGCAGGAAGGTCAAGAGGGAGAGGGGAGGCCACAAAGCAGATTTTCCATTAAAAAAAAACTTTCTGGGGGGTTCTTTCATTTAATAATGCCTTTTCCTGGTATTTCATTTCTGCTCATCTTTGGTTTAATGTAGCTTGTTCATTTTCTTTGAAAAACTACCTCTGTGAAAAAAAAAAAAATAATTAATAGACATAGTTTATTTATTGGTTGACAAAAGAACATTTTTAATCTTTTTGATTTTCCTCAACAAGAATCCAGATTTTGGTTTATTATTTATATGTTAGACACAATTTTGCAATAACTTTTTGTAATACTGTGTAACAGATTCTTTGGATTGATGGATACAGAGGAAAACATTCATATATGGGTTCTAAATCTGTATAATCTTTGGGGTTCAATAGGGCTGATGGAATTCTAGCCCCAATCATGCTAAAGCCTTGACAATAGACAGATATTAATTAACTATGCCATCAACATGCCCAAAAATTTCAACTTCATTTCCTTAATCTTTCCAGAGATATCACAGATAGACCCTCTGAACAACTTTGTGTGCACATAGTGCATTTTATTTTATTTCAATTTCCCACTCAAACATACCCTCACAATTTTAACTTAATATCCTTAGCCATTCCTGAGATGTTGCAGATATTCCTTTTGAAGAAAACTGGATGCACATAGTGTCTTTTAGCATAGTATCCCCAAAACATACCCTGAATGTCAAGCATATTGCCCTGATTTTTTTCCTAGGATATTGACACTCTTTTGGCAAACTGGATACCAATAGTTTCTTTTGATTTAGTTTTACATCCCCCTCAACTTTTCCTTGAAAGTTTCAACTTAATCCCCTATTTAATTCCTAAGACACTGCATCTGAGCCATTTTGACAATCTGATTGAACTTCAACTCTTTTAATTTAGTTCAATAGCAGTAGTAGTAAGTACTTAAGTAGTAGTGGTAGCAGTAGTAGTAGCTGCTGCAAGTAGCTCCAGTTTCTGTTACAAGAAGTCACAGTTGCATGCATTTGCAAATTGCTTTCACATTTCCAAGTAGTCAAAGTCAATTTTGTAGAGTATTTGCAATCACAGTCACAAACAATTGCAGTCACAGTCGTAAGGAGCTGCAGACACAAGTAATTGTTGCTGTCAAAGTCACCTGTAGTCACAATCACATTTCCAAGTAATTACAGTTACAAGCAATTGGAGTTGTGGTTGCAAGTAGCTAGAGTTGCAGTTGCAAGTAGCTGGAGTTGCAGTAGCAAGTTTTTGCAGTTGCAAGCAGTTGCAAGCAGTCATAGTCATATATAGTTGCAGTAGCAGTAGTAGCAGCCATGGCAGTATAGGTTGTAGTTTTATTAATAGTAGTAGTAGTTGTAGTAATCCTAAAAGGTTTAATTTAATACCCTCAACCACTCCTGAAATACTACTGATGCTTTTTACAACCTGCATGCATATAGTACATTTTTATTTTGTGTAACATACACCCAACATCCCCTGAAATTTTAACATTAATACCCATAGTAGTTCCAGATATATTGCAGTTATGCCCTTTTAATATCCATGTTTAATTTAACATGCCCTAAAACTTTGATTTTAATGCCTGTATCAATTCCAAGGTTATCACAAATACACCCTTTATGACAAAAGTGTGGATTGACACAGTTTTTTTTTATTTAGTTCAACATTTCCAACAACATGCTCTGGAAGTTCCAATGTAATGACCCTAGCTGCTACAGGTATTATGTAAATGCACCCTTTTGACAATCTGGATACACACATAACTTTTCATTTAGTTTTCTGCCCTATCAAAGTTCCCTGAAAATTAAAACCTAATACTTTATTTTGTTCCTAAGGCATTGTATCTATGCAGCATTGTATCTATGCCATTTTGACAACCTGGATACATTTAAGCCTTTTTGATTTAGTTCAATGGTGGGTAGTAGCAGTAGCAATGGTATTAGCCCTAAAAGTTTCAATTTAATACCCTAAGCCATTCTTGAGATATTGTTGAACATCCTATTGACAGCCAACATGCACATAGTGCCTCTTGATTTAATTTTATAGAAACATAAAATTTCCCTGAAAATTTCTGCTTTATGCCATATTCTAGTCCTAAGATATCCTGCCTCTGTCATTTTGACAGCCTGGATTCACTTAAACTATTTGATATAGTTCAATAGTAGCAGTAATAATAGAAGAAGCAGCAGCAAAAAATGGTATTAATACTAGTATTCCTGACAGTTTTAGCTCACCAACCAAGGGTGATGCTGATATCTTACTTTGATAACCTGCATTTGCACAGTGTGGTTTGATTTAGCTCAACACCCCCCTCAAAATGCTCTGAAAGCTTCAACTTAATGCTCTAAACCACTCCTTAGATATTGCTGATACAACCTTTTGACAACCTGCATGCACATAGTGTATTTGATTTACTTCAACACAGCCTTACCATTCCCTGAGAGTTTTATTAATAGCCTTGGTATTAGCAATAATAGCAGTAGTGGGAGAATTAGAATAGTAGTAGTGGTAGCAGTAGTAGTATTCAAATAGTACCTTTTTGATTAGTTCAACATCTTCAACATACCCTGATAATTTCAAATCTGAACACTTTAAGCTGTTTTGAGATATTGCTGAAACACTCTTTTGATAACCTGTATTCCCTTGGTAAGTATTGATTTAGCCTACATTCTTGTTAACAGTCCCTGAAAACTTCTCCTTGATTCCCTTAGCCTTAGCAGTAGTAGTGGCTTTGTGCATGTAGTGCCTTTTGGTTGGTTCAAAATTCTCCTCAACATGCACTGGATCTTTCAACTTAATGCTCAAAGCAGTCCCTGAGAACCTACCTGTTACACTCTTTTGATAGCATGCACATAGAGATTTTTGGTTAGTTCAAATCCCCCCATATATGCTCAGAGAGATTCAAACTTAACACTCTAAGCTGCTCCTGAGAAATTACTTATACAGTGTGCAGCAGTAGCAATAGTATGCACATAGTGCCTTTTGTTCGATGCAAGTTTTTGCACAATGGTTAGTTCAACATCCCCTCATGATACCCAGGAAGTTTCAACTTAATCCTATAAGCTGTTACTGAGATATTGCTCATGCACCCTTTCAACATCATATATGGTCATAGTGTGTTTTGTCTTGTTTCAAAACCCCATAAAAAGTTCTCTGAAAGCTTCACCTTAATGCTTTTAGGCTTAGTAGCAGTAGTAGTTGTAGGGTATAAGCAGGGCCCCACTGCTTTGTATGGTTACAAAAATGAAATACCTTTGGGGCCCCTTTCATGGCTCAAGATGCAATTTGCAACAGAAGCAATTATTGTATAATGAAAGAGCATAAAAAGGCATCAAATGAAATCTTCACTTTCATACCGTTGGGGCCCCTTTTAAGGCTTAAGATACAACTAGGACCAGAAGCAATTATTCTATTATGAAAGAGCATAAAAAAGGCATCAAATGAAGTTTTCACTTTCATCCTAGCTAAATTATAGGCCTACCTAGAAATTTACTTGTACTTTTGTCTGTAGACCTAGGCTATCCCTGAAAGTTTCATTTTCCTAGCCTGGCCCCTTTCCAAGATAGAAAAAAGTAGTTAAACTAGAATTTGGTCAATATCTACCAAATCATATTATTGAGTTAGGACTAAAGTGAATACACCATTTGATGCCTTTTTTAATGCTGATTACAAATATAATAAACATTTCTATCAGAAATGAATTTCAGCCCCCCCCCCCCCCACTATATATGCCAATTCAGGGTTAGGTTAGGTATAGCCTATATAGGGGGGGGGGGGGCTGAAATTCATTTCCAATAGAAATGTTTATTATATTTGTAATCAGCATAAAAAAGGCATCAAATGGTGTATTCACTTTATTCCTAACTCAATAATGATTTGGTAGATATTGACCTAGAATTTTATCAACTACCACTTGAGTCAGCATGTCTACCTACATAGGAATCCTATTTACTCTTCTCCAAAATCCTTAAATATTAGCACTGGTGAAAATCAAAACTAGGCCTATCAGTGCAAAATCTGTCCATTGTAGGCTAGCCTATTTTGAAAGAAAAGTCAACGCATATTGCGCTATTACCCTAAAATTTACAATCAAAAACAAGTTATTACAAGTTTTAAGTGACTGACTAATCTACATTTGAACTTGTTTGGGGTTTGACGCCTTCGACCAATGGGTCATATGCGTTATTTGAACTTTCCACCAAAATTCTTATATCCTGCGTTGCCAACTAACGGTATTGTCAACGTGTGACAAAAAGAGCCGAAAAAGTGCTTTTCTACCTAAAAAGTGCGACGAGCCTATTCACTGATTTCTATAACCAGAGTTTTTGGAACCCAGTGATTAAAGCCAACCCATCAAATATTGAACATCAAATATTACACCATATATTTAACAGATCATATATTAAGCAGTTAAAGAAAAATCACTGGTTTAAACAAAACGAAGGACAATTTACCTTTTCTGATAAGAGCTTTGATTCCTGGCTCCCAAACAGCTTTTTTTTTAATTATAGGCTGCGCAACAGCACTGACTAAGTAAAAAGCGATATGGTAATAATGTATCATTATATTTTTTTTAGACCAGGACACTTCGTATAAAAAGAAATTGTCGTAGAAATTCCAAAACGGGCTGATTTTATCGCGAATTGCAAGTTCTAGTGTCATTTATAACAGTGGATAATGATTGGAGGGCAAAAAGCCCCCCCATGCTTATTATTTATCTACATGATCCACAAAAAAAATTTGAGGCGAGCAGCCATTTTGTTCAACATACTTGAAAGGTCCAGTAATTATGTGTTTGCCCCCCCCCCCCCACAGCCCTCTGGGCAAGAGCTATAAGTTATACCCCTAGGGCCTATAAGACTTGTATGGAAATGGTGGTCGTACAAACTTCGGAGGGGCCCACTGAATTAGAAATCAGAAGTTCTAGTGCACTTTCTAATAGTTGAAAATCACTGGATGGCAGCCAGCCCCCTTCCACGCCCATCATTCCTCCAAACATATCCAATAAAAATTCTGATATATCCATTCTGTTAAGTATATTTGAAAGGCCTAGTAATTCTCCTCCCCCGCCTTACACGGCCCTATGGGCTGTAAGGTATAGTAGTTTCTGATTATTAACATTTAGAGTTTTTCTAGGAAGGGTAGTCGTATATCGGATAGACTTCGGATGCGGTGCATTCAATTGGAAATTAGAAGTCCTAGTGTTGTTTTTGAAAGTCAAAAGGGATAGACTATCCCCGTTAAGAACGAGGCGTTTAGGATGGGATAGTCCCTTTCGTATACGGAATAATTTTTGTTCGTTTTACTTTTTAATGTCGCTTCTTGTTTTCAGTTAAAAAAAAACTTGTTTTTTAAATTTTATTTCTGATTATTTTTCAAAGAATACATATAACTGTTTGATACACTGTTAGATAATTTTTTTTCCATTACTTTGCGTCAAAATTCAATGTTCTAGTCATAGCTCTTAACTTCACTTCTGACTAAAATCAGGGGACAACCGTGTTTGCACCGGTGATCTCCCGATCTAGTGTACATTTCAATAAAACATACTATGTGTAAACAATCTAGGCAAATTCCGAAACTTACAGCCCTTTCCGTTAATTGAGGAGGGTTGCCCTTTCTTCAGCACCTCACTTTTCACCCTAAGGTTTTTTAGTACTTTAAAAAAATCCTCGTGTAGTTTCAATTAAACGGCTCTTGTGTTTCAGGAGTCGTTCTTAAAGAATCAGAACAAAATTACGACATTATCGTAAATAGCGAGGTGTTTGAGGAGAGAGTAACCCCATTCATATACTTAATAATTTCTGTTCGTTTTAAAGTTTAATGTTTGTCGTTACTTTCGGTTGAAAAAAACATGTTTTCTATTTTGATGGCTTTTTAAATAATACTGAGAAATCCAGCTCCATCTCCACAGAAAAATATACCCCCTCCCCCAACAGAAAGATTCTCTAGACAATTGATTTCCGGTGAAAAAATTACCCCAGACGATTACCCTTCACATCTCCACATGTAAAATTGAGTCGGCAAAGAGAAAGTAAGGAAAGTGAACAAATGAATGTGCATTGTCAGTTTATTGACTAGTCATTGACTAGTTAACACAAGAGAATTATATCATACTTTTTTGGATATTTTAACTTGGATACTTGGTAAATTTTCCATTGGATGTTTTCAGCTCTACCTTTTTTTGATCCCGCCCACTGTCATCAGTCGCGCTGCTAGGCATTCATACACAGAAGGTGTGCGGACGTATTGAGAGAGAGATTTTGCTTTTTTTTTTTTTTTTTCATTTTGTCATTTGCCGAAGCTATGCAAGTGGGAAACCGGGCGTTTGCTCAATTTAAATATTACAAGCTGTGGCCTTGCAAAATTACGCGGGTGATACCTGTCAAAGGTGATGGAAGTAATTATGAAGTTTGCTGTTACGGAACTGACGAAATTAAAATAGTAAAGTCCGAGAATATATGGGCTTACGCGGAGAAATATGAAGAAGCGCTGAGAGATGGCAGAAAAAATGTTCAGAGAGCGATAAGGCTGTGTACGGAGGACTCGGAAGGTTTAGCCGGGGATTTATCTGAGTCGGTTAACTTGATGCAGTCAGAAATTGTTAACCTTCGTGACGGCATACAGGATGAAATTCGTAGGAGAGTGGAAGAGCAGTGCAGTAGATTAGGGAGATATCCGGTGACACAGATTAAGTCAGATTTTCTTGATACTGTTACGCAAGCTGTCTATGAGGCGATCGATCTGCAATTCAAGGGTAAATTTGAACTGCTTGAGAAATCACTTGGCGATTTGCGGGCAAGAATTGTCCAAAATTGCGCAAAGCTCCAAAAGCTTGAAACTAAGCTGGATGATATAAACCAGTCTTCTCTTCTGACTAAGGTTATTGTATCTGGGATAGACACAAAAAATTAGAAGAACAAACAGCAAATACTAAATTAGGGTGTGCACTTAAAAACATACACTGAAAATAAAAGTGTTCTGTTTTGACGGGGAATCACTTTGGCAGGATAAGTCTTTAAACTGTGCTTCCCTTCTCGGCCACAAAACTGGCAGTGTTGACACTGTTTATAAGTGAAAGCCTTTTTGTTTACTAGGTGCGCAGTCACTTACACTTGTCCCTACACGTAAACATATAAAATAGACTTGACAATAAATGTTATCACGTTTTAGTGTAGCGAGAGCCTATCTTTGCAGAGAATATATAGAAATGAGGATTGGTAATGATTCCAATTTTCTTAATAAAATCTGCTATAAAATTCAACTCAATTTTTATTACAATTAATCCATTTATTGAGGGCAAAATCTTGGTAACAGCAGCAATGTTATCCATATATATATATATATAATTTCCATTAACTAAATTAATGCACTATTTTAGGGGATGTTAAAAAAAAAAACATTGAATAATTAGTAAAATATTTATACACACGGCTTAAACTTAAAATATTTTAAGATATGAATTTTGGTTACTTCATAAGTATGTATTTATATTAGTCATTTCAATCCGTGCTGAAAGATTCCAAAATGGAGGGATTGATCCTTTTTTTTTTTTTTTTTTAGGCACAACTCCGCTCGGCAAAGCCGAACGAACATCATCCATAGACTTGCATATAGGCCCAGGGTTAGACTCTACGTCTCCGTCGTCCACTAGGCATCTCACCCTGCAGCTGTCGGGTAATGCGGATAAGTCCACGTCCGCTATGATATAATGCAATGTTCCCCACAATGCCCGTTTTTTCGATAACCCCACCCTACGACAATACAACTACCAGTCCAACAGACTAGAAGAGTAAGCATCCAAAGCTCGAGCGGACGCAGTACACATTTTTTCCATCATCTGGTTAACTATCGACGATGAAGGTTTTTGCAGGAAAAAACCCGATGCAGGTAATAACCCATATGAGTTAGCGGTTTTAGCTAACTTCTCTTTAATCCTGCGTATAGCTGTTTTCCCGTTTTGCAACACGCTGCTTCCTCTCCTCTTCAGACATCGGAGGGACTGTCTCTTTAGGTTTCTTTGATGGGGCCTTCCCCTTGGTTGGCGCAAGTCCTGTCGCTCCTATCCGACCCGTCTTAGCCGTTTTACGCCCGCTACTAGGGCGCGTGTTGGTACGAAAGTAATCCTGCAACACAGATATCTCGTGTTCATCAATCCCCACCAACTCCTCAAACTCGCCTTTGTAAAAAATAGAATATCTATTAAAAACAGGAATGTTGTATTCCAATTTCTCATCATCACACACTTCTTTACGTAATATATATCTACATATACATGCAACTTCCAAGGCCCCGTCTATCGCCCCGTCCCTGTATTCCTTTAACCGTTCCACATAAAACCGAGCTACGTCCCCCGGATTAGCAGATCTCATTGCACTTCGCGGAACGAACTGCTGGGCACCTCCGTACCTGGCCCACTTACCATCACGTGAGGCTAATTCTGTAGATGCCTCTTCAACACAGGTACACTTTGTGTGGTATCTCATAGAAATGTCCAGCACTTTCAAATTTTTACCAGGCATCTCATCCCTGTCTTTTAGTACTAATGATACTCTATTAAGTCCCATGTTGCTGTTAATGCTAATATACTTAGTTTCAGATTGAGGGTTTTTCTTTTTCTGTACCAGTCGTAGCCCTCTGTCTAGACTGGCTATTTAGTTTTCCGATACTTGTTCAGAGTTTGGGTCTTTTCTATACCAGCATTCGGAACAATCGTGGTTTCGGTTACCGCAAACGTAGCATGTCTTTCTCTGGGGGAGGCGGAACCTATTTTCAATCGACACGGCAGCCGAAAAAAACTCATCCGCCGGTTTTGTCGCAATTCAATTTTTTCATACTTGGTCGCAATTTTAAAAGCATCTTCTAGGTTAGTTATTTGATCCTCTTGTTCCATCAGTACCCTTTTAAAAGTTATGCGTGCACCTTCCCTAAAAGTGTTTAGTGCCAATGGTTGAACTGCCGGGTTTCTTAGCCCATCCCAATAGCCCATTGAATTCGCATAGGACTTAGGGGCTCTTTAAACTCGTTTTAAGAATTGATATACTGTTTCATCCGGAAATTGTTTACATCCCACAAGATCTTGTAAGATTTGCCCGGGGCTACGTTGAGGAGCAAAAGCCTCCAACAGATTTTTCCGTAATGTTTCAAGTGTTAAATTCCCCTTATTTAAATCATCAAAAAAAATAGAAAATTCCCCTTTCATTAGCATGCCTGCTGTGGCAACCACTTGCTTTTCCGACCACGTTAAGGTATCTTGAATTCTTTTCAGTTGGCTAATAAATTCATTTATCTGTGAGACCTCTGTTAATGGTGTTATTAAGGAAGCTAAATCTGTTGTTGCTCTGATTGGAAGGTTATCACTTGACGGTGGATTATTTGTTGGACGCGGTTTTAGAGGAAATTTGTAGATAATGGGCCATTGCCGCTGCTTCCCAGAGACTTATGTCAGAATAAAACTTACTGACTATTTCTTCGTCATAATCATCACTACTTCGATCAAAGGTAGGGGGTATTTCTATGTTTCGTAATTCTTGCTGTGCAAGGAAGGCTTTCGCTTTTACTTCATCAAAATTATCATTTTCAGGATTTAATTCTGGGATATTCATGGTTAAAAAAAACAACTAAAAATTGATACAAGAAAATAGCTAGCCTAAGCACTCCTAACTTTTTCCTATGCGCACAAAACTTTAGGGCTCACACTTACTCTTTATGTTTTTCACTGGATGCAGATCCCTCCAAGGTTTCTTCTTTGATGGCTGGAGATTTCACGACAGGAGATGTGCGTAGATTGGTAGGCTTCGGTCACCTTCGGTTGATAGAACTGCGGTGGTTGAGAAACATTTAGAAGTTGAGACGACCCTGTGTAACAATATGTCTGGCCAGTATTTTGTTTATTTCTGGCGTCTGTTTGGATGAAATGGCATCGGACTGGCTCTGCTGTGGATGGACTGGGCTCGAAAAATTACAGCACTTCTGACACCATGTTGTAAGCTTTATCTTTATGTTAAAGAGTTGGGCGAGTCCATTCAATGGTGCTTACAAACTAGTATACCATTTCGCAGAGCTAGATATTCAAGTCCATAGATGTTTCATATAAACAGTCTTTATTTATATCAAAGCCATAGCTTATCACGTACAATGCATACGTTCGACTCTCTCTATCTAAGGGTTAAACACACAAATATATACTTGTCTTTCTACAGGTTTATGAATATTTTCTAGGAATCCTTTCACTTTTCACATTACTGGTTAAACCTATATTCAAAGAAATCCCTTGGATTCCGTGACAAACGAAAGCTGTGTTGCAACAAAAATATTGACAGCTAGGTTAATCTATTAACATAATTTAAATCAGGAAGAGACTTTACACTCGACTTAACAGTGAAATGGGACTCAATCTTGATAAATCCGTTGTCAAGGGTGCAAGGCGTTTGGGAGGTGCCTCGGAAATAAAAACTCCGATTGAACTTACATTTTTTACTGAGGCATCTGCAGTTGAGATCCTGCGCAATCGCAAGAATTTGAAAGGTACCCGAATCTATGTAAATGAGGCTCTAACCAGGGAAAGGCAAGAAATCTACAAGCTTGCGCGCAATAAGTTTGAATTGAAAAATGTATGGACTTTACGAGGTGTTGTTTATGTCAAGTGCGGTTCGCAAATCATTCCGTGTGTAAAACGATTTCCGACGTAGTTCAGATTCGCAATGTGTCATATGAACCTGTCGTCTAAACTAAGAAGCTGTGAATTTTTCTTTTCTTTTTTTTTGTTTTATGGATCGTTTTCAGCGTTTTTCTTGATTCTCGTTTGAAATTAGATGTTATTCTAAATTCAGCTATCGGAAGTGATAAAGATATGCCTTATGTAAATAAGCTACCTGAATGTGATTATTCTTCAGGCAGGTTTCTATCGGATAAAACAAAAAGTTGTGATTTTCCGATCAGATCGTTACATGTAAATGCCCAGGGGCTACAAAGTGCATTCAATGAACTGAAGCTTTTGCTTGCATCTAGTCCTATAGACATTGTTGGAGTTTGCGAAACTTTTCTGTCTGCTAATACACCCCTTACAATGTTAGATCTGCCCGGGATGAAGTGTATTTCGCGTACAAGGTGTCAGAATGCGAGAGGAGGTCAGATGCTGTATATTCGTGATGACTGGTCTTTTAGTATTCTCAGTGATTTGTCTGTATTTGATGAAGGGTTATGTGAGACTATTTTTGTTGAAGTTGTACCTTTGGGCTGTAATCCATTTATTTTCGGGTCTGTTTATCGATCTCCGTCGGGTAACCCAAAAATATTTTTTGAAGTTTTGAACCGCTGTTGAAAAATCTGGAAGCGTTGAAAAAACCGGTTATTATTTCGGGTGATTTTAATTTTGATCTTTTGAATCTCGATGTTGGAAATAATAAGGAGTTTTTAACTATGATGTTGTGTTCTAATTTTCTTCCAAGTATTTCTCTGCCGACAAGAGTTACAGCTAACACAGCTACATTATTAGATAATATATTTTTCTCTCCTGTTTTATTTGATGCTGAAAAATCGTCAGTAATTTTGTCTGATATGTCAGATCATTTTCCAGTGAGTGTTCTTTTAAATTTAAATAATAGTAATAAACAACATCGAGATTCAACAATGGATAATTCAAAAAAGCGATATACATGGATTGATTGTAAAGTTCTACGTCAGTTAATTGGTGACCATGATTGGAGTTCGGTTTATGGCTCAGATGACGCAAATGCTGCGTTTTCAGATTTTATTGATCAAATGATGCGACTGCGGGATCGGGCTTCTTCAACACGAGTTTCGCATGGAAAGTTTGCGCAGAAATTTGACCCATGGATTACTGAAGGTATTTTGGCATCGTTAAAACATAAAAATAGAAAATTTAAGAATTATTTAAAATTACAGACACCTGAGTCGTTTGAAGAATTCAGAGTTTATAGGAATAAGCTAAATTCAATTATCAGACATGAGAAGATAAAATATTATAAAGAGAAATTTTTGGAGTATAAATCGGATATGAGAAAAACATGGCAATTGATAAATGAAAAGATACGTCCTCATAGTCGTAAGAATACTAGTGTTAATTGCCTTGTTTTAAATGGAGAAAATGTTACAGAGCCCAATGAAATTTTAAATGCTTTTGGAGATTATTTCAGTAATATTGGTTGTAGACTTGCATTGACTATGAATATGCAACTGAATTCCCCTTCTGTTCCAGTTAATGAGCAACATGCGGAAAATTCGTTTTCTTTTTCTGAGATTAAGCCTCATGAGATTGAAAAAGTTATTCTGAAGCTTAAAGGGAGTTTTTCTAAGGACGAATTTGGATTTTCGGCTCAAACCGTAAAGCAAATAGCGTCAAGCATTTCACCTTTGCTGGCACATATTTTTAATCTATCACTTATGCATGGGGTTTTTCCTGAGCTTTTAAAAAAGCAAATGTTATAGCATTACCTAAAGCTGGGAGTTCAACTGACCCTTCAGATTATAGAGGCATTTCTCTACTTTCGGTTTTCAGCAAAATTTTGGAAAAACTTGCAAATAGTCAATTACAAAAATATTTATTTGATAGTAAGATTTTACACACGTCTCAATATGGTTTTATAAAGGGAAAGTCAACTGAACTGGCAATTCATGAGCTTTTACTAAATATTAATGATTCACTAGATGATGGTCAACACGCGTTGGCGATTTTTCTTGATGTCGCAAAGGCGTTTGACACCGTAAATCATTCGTTGCTTCTTTTTAAACTAAAGTCTTATGGGTTTCAACACAAGCTGTTAAATTTTTTTCATCTTACCTTTCTGGGAGACGACTAGATTGTGTTGATAAATCTCGTGATCTCCGTTCCGAAACTTTTCCAATTAATTACGGAGTGCCTCAGGGCTCTGTTCTTGGGCCTATTCTATTTATTCTGTTTATAAATGATTTGCCAGAAGTTTTGCCTCTTTGTAAAATTATAATGTTTGCTGATGATGTAGTAATTTTTGCTTCTCACCGGGACCTACCAGTTCTTTTCCAGAACCTCGGAAGTACGTTACTAACTGTATCTGATTGGTATTCAAGGAATTTACTAGCTCTTAATGAAAAAAATGCCAGTATATGTTATTTTCGCGAACTGGATCAGTAGTGTCAGATACCTTCTCTCTTTTTTGAATGGTCTTGAATTAGAGACGGGTGGATCAGTTCAAATATCTTGGGATTATTTTAGATGAAAATTTGTCGTTTCATAAATATGTAAAAACACTGTCGTTGAAAATTTCCCGAAATATTGGCATGCTAACTCGTCTTTGTCACTTTTTTCCTAAAGCTATTCTAAAATCTATTTATTATTCTTTCGTCCACCCATATTTTCTCTATTGCATTTCGGTTTGGGCATCTACCTTTCCGTCTGTTTTCAAATCTCTTCAAATACTTCAGAATAAAGCAATGAGGATTCTTTTTAATGTTGATTGCAGAACTTCAGTTAGACACCTATATGGGACTTCAGGAATTTTCTCTTTGGACCAACTTCATTTAATTTCTATCTCTAGTATTTGTCATGATTATCAATATAGTAATTTACCTGTAAATTTCTCCGGCATTTTCTCAACTAATTCTCAATTTCATAATTATCCTACTACGCATCGTTCAGACTTTTCGTGCGAAATTCGCCCGACATCGAGAGCGGGATTCAGCATCCGTCACATTGGCCCAAAAATCTGGAACTCAATTCCTGCACCAGTTCGAGAATGCAGCAACAAGCGACATTTTCTAAGACTGGTGAAGAAATATCTTATGACATGCTAAGCATTTTGTTCATTAGGATTTTCTTTTTCGTTGTTGTAAAATTTAGTTAGAAAATGGCTGTGTATTTTCGTTAGCAATATTTTCAGCGCTAAAGTATGCCACCAGGCATGTGCGCTGTTTTGTGACATTTATTTATGTACGTGTTATAAATAAAAATATTCTACTCTATTCTACTGATATTTATTAATCAAAATGTTAATATTATTTGATTTATTAAAGTTATAAAAGTAAAAACATTTATATTTCTTTCAGTAAAGTGCAAATTATGTTCTGGCCTTGGGAAGGCATAAGGGTTTTGAGCCCTACTCATGTTAATTTCTGCTCGTTATTGTAATTTCTGTTCGTTTTGGGTTTTATTTACGTTTATCGATGCTGATTTGTGGTAGTTTCACGCTTGCTAGATTATTTGATTTCATTTTTGCTCATTTTTGGTTTAATGGAGTTCTTTACTTTTCTTTGAAAACTTATTTTGCAGAGAGTTTTTTTTAATTAATTTGATAAAAAAAAGGGTATCAAGAGATTTTCATTTTGAGCATTGCTGGATTATCTTAGAAGCTGTAAATCTACCGTAATGACAATTTTTTCTACCTCGACAGTTTTTTTTTGAAACATGTTTTTAGACTTTTGGTTACTACGTGCTATTTTGAACCCTCTAAGTCCCTTTAAGGGCTAAAACTTTAATTTCCTGAAAAAAACGGTTATTGAAGTAAAAAGAGCATATAAAGTAGCATCAAGTGATGTATTCAATCTCATTCTAGCTAATTTATGTTGAAAGCTGCATACTTACCAGAATTGTCACCCCTTTGTCGGTATGTTAGCCTAGTAAAAAGAACACCATTTCCAACAATCTTGATTAATGCGCAATGCCTAAAATTTAACTATAGAAAAGATGTTTTTTAGAGACTTTTGGTTACTATGTGCTATTTTGAACCTTCTTAGTCCCTTTAAGGGCTGAAACTTTAATTTCCTGAAAAAAACGGTTATTGAAGTAAAGAGAGCATATAAAGTAGCATCAAGTGATGTATTCAATCTCATTCTAGCTAATTTATGTTGAAAGGTGCATACTTACCAGAATTGTATCCCCTTTGTCAGTATGTTAGCATAGTAAAAAGAACACCATTTCCCACTATCTTGATTAATGCGCAATGCCTATAATTTAACTATAGAAACATGTTTTTAGACTTTTGGTTACTATATGCTATTTTGAACATTCTTAGTCCCTTTAAGGGCTAAAACTTTAATTTCCCGAAAAAAAAAAAAAAAATAAACGGTTATTGAAGTAAAAAGAGTATATAAAGTAGCATCAAGTGATGTATTCAATCTCATTCTAGCTAATTTATGTTGAAAGCTGCATACTTACCAGAATTGTCACCCCTTTGTCGGTATGTTAGCCTAGTAAAAAGAACACCATTTCCAACAATCTTGATTAATGCGCAATGCCTAAAATTTAACTATAGAAAGATGTTTTTAGACTTTTGGTTACTATGTGCTATTTGAACCTTCTTAGTCCCTTTAAGGGCTGAAACTTTAATTTCCTGAAAAAACGGTTATTGAAGTAAAGAGAGCATATAAAGTAGCATCAAGTGATGTATTCAATCTCATTCTAGCTAATTTATGTTGAAAGGTGCATACTTACCAGAATTGTATCCCCTTTGTCAGTATGTTAGCATAGTAAAAAGAACACCATTTCCCACTATCTTGATTAATGCGCAATGCCTATAATTTAACTATAGAAACATGTTTTTAGACTTTTGGTTACTATATGCTATTTTGAACCTTCTTAGTCCCTTTAAGGGCTAAAACTTTAATTTCCCGAAAAAAAAAAAAGCGGTTATTGAAGTAAAAAGAGTATATAAAGTAGCATCAAGTGATGTATTCAATCTCATTCTAGCTAATTTATGTTGAAAGCTGTATACTTACCAGAATTGTCACCCCTTTGTCGATATGTTAGCCTAGTAAAAATAAAACCATTCCCCACAATCTTGATTAATGCGCAAATGCCTAAAGTTTACAGTCACCTAACAACTAAGGCTAACCTAGCTGGCACCTAACACTAGTTCTCAGCTTATAATTTACTAGAATCTTGATGTTGAGGCTTAAGAAAAGCTTGGCTAACCTTTCTTGTTTTTCTTATTTTTGTTGGTTCTTACTCTAGGTCGTTTTTTTGCACTAAGATCTTACATCTAAGATCTCACATCTTTCTGCAAAGATTTCCGTTCTTTTAACCCATCTTTGTTCTAAGATCTTACAGTTCAGTGATATTATAAAAAAGTGTGAAAGACGCCATCTTTCTGCCATATAGAACAATGATGAGAGAACTTTGATGATATACTCATCATTGTTCTTGGACTGCTGATCAGAGCAGAATGATGAAAGATGTTTGCAAAAGAACGCTATAAGATGTAAGATGTTGGTGCTAAGATTTCACTTTGTTAAAAGATGTAAGATCTTAGCACAAAGATGAGTAAAAGAACGGCCCTTTTATTTCATGACTGAACCCAAGATTAAATTGGATCTAATTCATTGAGCACTAACTAATCTAAATTTCAAACGTTGAGATTCTTTTCTTCTCGGCGAGGGTTCTTTATTTTTTGTCAGTTTGTCAAATTGATTGAACTGGCATACCGTCAAAAAATAAAGGCGACGCTTTATTTCAGTCACACTACGAACACAGAAAGGTCGCAATTGACAATTTATTTTCTTTCACATCTAGATTTTCTAATAAAACAAAACCATAGCACTTTTGTGCGACACTTTCTGGCTTTTCATGAGAAAAGTGCGGTTTTCTGTGCCGTACGTACTACAGTACAATGACCGAAAAAGTGCGACAAAATCACAAAAGTGGGACAGTTGGCAACCCGCCCGCAGCGTTGCCATAACATGGAGAATATCACGCCTGTTTTCTAACCGAATTGCGCTTTATAGCATAATTATGGTATTCTATGTCAGTTTCAATTTCAGCGAATAAATTATATAATAATCTGAAAGGCAAGCAGGCCTTGTTTTCGATGATGTCTTCATGCTTTCTCAGACAAAAAATGTTAGTGTTATTTCTAGTGTGATTAGTTTGAAACTTGACGAGATTTCATGTAATAATTCGCGTCGACAAAAATTTCTTTTTTTTAATTTACTTAAATCCTTTAGATTATAAGTTGCTTGAGGATGTATTAAAATATGCCAGAAATTTTAGATTGCGCCACGAAATGTCCAAAACACTATATTTTACAAAGATCTTTAATTTGTAGCAAAAATGGGAGAATTGTATCGTGATGGCACGGTAGTCCACAGCATATTTTTGCTTTCACCGTTATTTAAGTCTTGTCTCTACCTGCGTCTTTCATAAAAAGGTGGGAAGAGTACTTAAGACCAATGAACACCCTGAGGGATAGTATTAAGCACATCACAGTCGACTATCCAGCTTCGTATCACTGGGTTGAGTGTGCCGCGAAGGAAGCATAGACGTTTAAAGAAGAAGTTGTTTCAGGTTCTTAAAAATCTTTAGTTTTTCTTCTCATGTAAAATTAGCTTTTTGAACTTCTTACAAATTCTCCTATATTCAGGTTTTGAAATTTTAGCCTGTTCCTCAGTAAGAAATTTTATACAAGTGTAACTGAATATGAGCTTAAATATTCACTGAAAGTGTATATGGTTATTACAAAGTAGGAAACTTCGCATGATGAAAAATTGTTTTTTTCTCAATATTTTATTAGTAATGAGCAAAATTGCAAATTATATGAATTGGCACGGACATTTTTAGAAAGTGTTTTGAATTCTTCAATTGAAATCCTCGTATCCATCAACTGAGGACATCCCGGGTCACTATTCATGGTTAGGGAAGCTTTACAGGCATTTTTAAATCGCCACCTCATTTTCATCAGATTATGACCCTCTCCTAAAATAAAAAAAAGCTGATTTATAAATAAACTGTAAAATATCTAGATATCGCAAGATATGACAAATTTGCATTGTTCTTATTCTTTTTAATTTGAACTAATTTAAATAAATTACACTAGTCAAATCTGACTTGTGAAAATCCGTTTCACAAGCCATTGTAAGTCGTTCTACATTTATTGTAGACCCGAAAAATTCACCAGTCAAATACTCTTTTCCCCCTAGCCGATGTTACGGGTATAGTTTTGCCAGGTTGAATATTCTCCCAACAGACATAAGCACATTTTCAGTTCTTTTGTCAAAGTAAAAACATTTACTTTGATAATTAGTATTGAAAAACATTACTAAGATCCTTGGCATCTTATTTAAAGAGATTCAAACTCCATGTTTATCAGACTACAAATATGCAATGCTTGTCAAATTAGTGCATTCAATAAGTTTACAATTGACAGGAAAATAAGCAATAGCAGGGTTGCCAAGACTTTTAGGGACCAGTGTCCAAGTCGGCCAAAAAAGGACACTTTAGTGTCCCTCTAGAAAATTAGCCAAATACAGGATTACCACTATGAATTTTTCATAACCTGTGAAAAAAGTGCCGAAAAACCTGTGAAATTCGTCCTTCTTAGTTCTGCTACTTAGCGCATGAGTTCTGCAGGTATTTCCAGCTTTGACATTAACGCTACCTATAAATAAAGTTTAGTGCTAATTCAATTTGAAGAGATGGCAGAAAAAAATCGTCATGAGAATGTCAACAGAGAGAAATTTTATATCGATACCACTACCTATCTTAGTCGAAAAGGAAAGAACCAATCATAGACATTCATTTTCACTTCAGCATTTTCATAAGTTATGCGAAAAAGATGCGAGTCGTTGATCTTCAGTAGCTATTAAGGATCTTTGGGTGCGACAAGGTCCGAACGGCTGTAGCAACGAAATGTTTATTTTGACCTACATGGATTTACAGTTAAAGAAAAGACGTCGATCACCTTAACCACTCAGCCAACTGGTTAAAATCGTTTAACAACTCCTCTATCTTGCCGTTTTCTGAGCATTTCGAAGTAGCCCTGAGAAAAAATGACGTTTTCGAGAACTAAAAGAGTGAGAAGACAAAGCTGATTGAAATAAATTCGCTTGAGTTATACTCGATAGAAACTGACGACCAGTGTTTGACAAAAAATCACAGCTGAAAGTATAGAATATAAAACAGACACATTCGCTAGCGGCTATAAATAAAATTGAGCCGCAACACAGCTTTTCTGCGAAACTCCTTTCTTTCTATGACAGCAGTGTAATAATAGCCATATGCACACGGCTACACGCCACAGGGATTTACAGGGAACGCGCCAGCAGGGAATGGCCATTCACTTCTTCTTTCCAGCCTTCAGTTTTGGTGACTTTGCCACCAGCAGTAGGTGGGTCCTTGAAGTTGAACGACTTGATGACAAACGTCAACCGTAAGATAGAAGAAAAAGATGGATTCGAACAGTTCTAGTATTCCACATTGGTTAAGACTTTAGGTCCTATTCCTATTCGGTTGATAAATGGTGTTCGCGCAGGGCGCAAAAACATCTAAGAAAAATCCCCAAGACGTTACCAAAGCTTAAAAGTAAGTACAAACTAAAAACAGTCGTATTTAAAAAAAAAAAGAAGAAAATAAAGATATTTGGTTTTTGATTTGGAAAAAATGTCCAAAAAGTGCCTTTTTTTTCAAAAAGCTGCCTTTTTGACCCAATTGTGTCCCGGTGTCCCTCAGAGTGAAAAAGTGTCCAAAGCCACTAAGAGTGTCCATTTGACATCCCAGAGCAATAGGCAGCGTTTTGTTTTCATGTTTATTCCATTTTTAAGACTAAGACTGTATTAGTAATCTCATTTCCTAAGATCAGAACTCTCTGAAATTTAAGTGGTAGGGGACATCTAAAGAAGGTATCATATCTATCAGCCCTTTCGTAATAAGCCATAGTCTGTGATGGCGGTTAAAACATATTTATCAAACAGTCCGTGGTAACGAACTGTATAATATAATAATAATAATATAATATAGATTTATTACCTGCCAAAACTGTAAGAGATACAATGGGCGGCAGAGTATAGAAAAGTGAAAAAAGAAAATAAAAGACAAACAACAAGTACGGTTTAACACGAATATATACAATGAAATGGGCCCTCAACATCGACATTCAAATAACACAATCAACTCAAGTCTGTCCCTGAAGAGTTACCCAAGGATGACCTAGAGTCATGAACTTTTTATGAAAACTCGCTACTCTGGCAGGAACTGCCAAGGCAGGGTCTATCAATCCAAATCTACTGATCAAATACCGGTTTTTGGACCATGGTGGTAGTCCAAGCAGATACTTAGCATATTTAAAATAAATCGTGCGCAACTTTTTCTTCTCTGTCTGTGTGAAGCAACTCCAAAACGGAGAGATGTAGAGAAAACTCGGTAAAGCAAATGCATTATACAATCGGGCTAAAATATCACGACTAAATCTCGCCTTGCTCGGGACAAGCTTTCCATATGCAGAACGAACTTTTCTAAGGGTATCAGCGATAATAAGTACGCGTGTGTGCCTAGAGTGACGTACCGATCGGGACTCCAAGGTAAGTAAGTGATGTAATAAGTGATGTATGAGTAAGGTAATAAGTGATGGAACAGGTTTGATTTCCGTATCATCTAAAATAACGCATATGTCCTCAGTCGACACTTTATAATTGAAAAATAACAATTCAGTTTTCAATGGATTAAATGTATGACCGACACGAGCATATTCTACCTTTAATGCACTAAAACAACTCTTTATTCTATTCAGGGTTCTACTAATGTTTAAAATGTCGTCAGCATAACCTATGAGCGACACGTCAATCCCGCATAAAATACACGTTGTTGGTGCTTCATGTTGCGCTTCGATTACGGAATTATGGAATAAATCTGGTGAATTTACTGCCCCTTGCCTAATACCCTTTTTCACTGGTATATCAAGTTCTAAAAGCATATCACAATCCCAACCAGGACACTTTATTAACACGAAGATTACTATACATTGAATCAAGGGGTTCGATGACCGAATTTTCTACGCCTCTCTCTGCTGCAGAGAGTAAAATATGTTCGTGGATAGACGAATCGAAAGCACGGGCAAGATCATGAGCTGCTAAAACTAAAGAATCGTTGTCATTCTCAGCGTCAGTCAGTATAGACACCAGCGAGTAAAGGGCATGATCACATCCAAGCGATCGCTGGAACCCAAACTGGTGTGGGGGAACCGAGCACTTGCTTCTAATTTCGTCACGAATAAGAAGCTCAAATAGTTTACATAGTGTAGTCGACACAGTAATGGGCCTATATGAAGAGCACTGGGAGGGAGGCTTCCCTGGTTTGAGAATGGGTGTTTATTACACCAATGCAAAAGGTATCCGGGACGATACCTCTGGTAACGATAATTTGGAATAATAATGATACATGTTCAAGAAGTTGTTCACTACCATAGAGTAAATGCTGGCCACAAATTTTATCGAAGCCTCTCGAAAATTTCTTTTTTAGCTTTTTCAGGCATTCACGTATTACACTTCTATTAACTACCATGTTCTCTTTCGGCAGTTTTAGCATTTCATCTAGCTCACTCCGGTAAGAATTCCGTAGCGCTTGGTTGGGGACTTTTGAACTGATCGGTGAAGTAAGCATTCCAGGCCTCTTGTGTCAGAAGCGGGACCTCAGAGGTCGATTCTTTGGGCTTCACTAAATTCCGCCAAAGGAGTTTGGGATCGGACTTGCTTTTCTTGCTGTATTCGTCAATTATGTCTCTACGGTGCTTAGACAAGGCTTTGGCAAAGGCACGTTTAGTATGATTCTTCACTTTCCAGACTTGCCCAGATCTTGGCTTACCACTGTCACACCATAGGCGAAACCAGAACTTTGCGGTCTGACATGCTTCTGTTAAATTTAGGTTAGCGGACCATCCTCTAATTTCAGTGTTTACTCGAACTTTACGAAAGGGTACGGCTGCTGATTCGGCACACCGAAGGGCATGACATATTGAGGCAGAGTAAATGTTCAACAGAAGTTTCTGCTCTTCGGCCGGGATGTCACTGTTGGACATCAGTAGCGGGAAAGGGACTTGGATCTTTTCAAGAATGCTATTACACACTTGTTGATACTGTTGGATCGCAGCATCATCGAGCTTCCAATCTTGCACAACTTTGCGCTTGGAGCTGCGCTTTTTTTTACTTCAGAGAACGGGCAAGCGAAACTCAAGGATATAGGTAAGTGATCGCTAAGTGTACCACCCATTAGTACCGACACATATTCGTCCTGGACATTGAATGATGTAACAACCTGGTCGAGATTAGATACAGAGTCACTGTTATGACAATAACTGAAGTTTTTATCTTTATCGACAACCTTGAAGCCATCTGGTAAAACTCCTAAAGCTATTTGTGTTCTAGGACTGTCAGTGTCAGTACGGTCGCAGTTGAAGTCGCCAATAATTAAATAGTCATGACCCGACTGCTTTATTCTCAACACACATTTAGCAAGTTTCTCGCAGGATAGGTTGAATTTTCTCTCTGATCGATCATTCTTGTAATTAGTAGGAAGGTAAACACAGATCAGAACAAGACCATAGACGTCCACTGCGATAAAACTGTCTTGCTGCTCGACAAGTTTGGCGGAGATGTGATCTTTAATTACAATAGCGATGCCTCCAGATGGCCTTCCTCTACCGCTTGATTTCGCTTCTCTAATAAAGAACCGATGCTTGTCAGAGAACTTGATACAATCCAAGCTATCCTTGCTTAAGAAGTGTTCTTGTATGCAAACTATGTCATGATCCTTGGCAAATTGTTTAATAATTGGCACCTTATCACGCAGATTTCCGTTCATATTCCAAGATATTACTTTAAGAGATGAAATGGTGGCTCTTGTCATTGCGGTTTCTTCATTGCTTTCTGGACTTCGGGACAACGGATGCTATAATAGGGTGCTTATCGGATTTGCAAAGCGCGTACCGAATAGGATTTTCGCAAGGATGCTCCTTTTTTGATGCATGTCCTTCTTCGCCGCATCTAGCGCAACGTTTAGAGTTTTCACATTTCGACGCTAGGTGTCCGTAGTTTTGACAGTTGAAGCACCGGCGCGGGACATTAATAAACTCATCAATATGAATTCTTTCGTATCCTATCAAGGGCGGGTTCCGCATTGCATGTTGCAGATCACTTTTAAGGGAAAACTGCAGTTTGAAGGACCTGGTTGCTCGGATTTGCTCTGCTTTAACACAATTCGGGACCACGGCTAATAGAGCATCAGCATCAATTTCTGTGGGTACAAGTCTAGCTATACCAGAAAAGGTAGGAGTTTTCATTTTGGGGTCCAAAGTCACATTATCACCGTTTAGAATAGCAACACTCAATTTTTCGGCCGCTTGTTTGTCTTTCAGGTTTATACGCCATTTAGTTTGGGTTTGCTTCAGCTCACCAACATGATCTGTTATGCTTGAATCGTTGTTACATAGATTGTCAATAAAAGCTTTTCTCCCAGCAGCGGAAGGTGGCGGGTTTGCCGGCTTCTTAAGAATGACAGCATAGGTGGCACTTGTCGGTGCTTGTGTTGGCAGGCTATGCGTTGTTGAGTTCTTATTTCGGGTAATCAGTGAATCTAACTTCGTATTCATCTCGTTAATGTTTCTGGTAACAAATGCGCTGATTTGGATACCGCAAGAGGGGACTTCTTGGGGCTCGGCAATAACAAAAGTCGGTAGCTCCACACTTTTCAGATCACATTCTTTTAAGATTTTCATTATGTCGAGAACGTATTCACTTTCAACATGTTTTATGGAGGGGCGTAGTTTTGGATGAACAATAGAGTAGATGAGGATTTAGCCTCCTTGATCGATTCTTTCCCAAAGAAGTCGGTGCACGTCTTAGCTATCTCATCTTTCGGTACACCACTGAGCATTGATCTTAGCACATAGTTCAGTACAGCATTCCAGACCAATTTTTTTGGAGTGGTCATCTTGGCCAAGGAAGAAGTCGCTCGTAAAATATTCACCGGCAACGTCGCTCGGCAAAAATTTCAAAAAGTCACAGCGGCGTGGTCGAGCTACACCTGCAAATGGTCGCTGGCAACCCTGCGCACGGGATAAATTCTTTGTAGCTTTTACGTCGAGGAAAACGAGGGAAGCGTAGAGCCCCGCTACCTATTCCCCGCAGTTTAAGAGTCAAAGGACCCGGCAGGTACCTCTACGGCCGTTGCAACAGGTGCCCTCCCCTCTTCTGCTCGTTTTCCTCCCAAGAAGAGCCTCAAATCCCGCTAATACAATAAAATACGGGTTTGTGCCTTGACCTCTAGATGGCGCTCCGACATAGGCCTTCGTAGGAGAGGCGTACCATAGGTGAATGAAACAGGAGTGATATCGATGGGGAAGAAAAGTGCTTAAAGTTGCTATTGTTTGGCGTTGTAGAAATACTGGAAATTTTGTTTAATGGTGGGGATTTTAAATTTAAACAATAGAGAACAGTGTCCTGAAGACGTTTCTTTACTCTAGCATCAGATCTTCACTTTAATTGTAGGTAAATTTCACTATTCAAAGACTGTATATATATATCATAATATGAATGCACTCTAGAATCCGCTATTGAGAATTATTATAGATGACGCTGTTTTGCTTCCAAACAAAGAGCATAAATTAGTAATAATGTTATAAGGCAACTCCAGTTAAATAAATATATTCTTCAGTACAAATTACATGAGAAGAATTGAAAACTATGTTTTCTTACTGTTCCTGGGATCACATAATCCAAATCGAGCACAACCTTGGTTAAAGAATCAAACTATTTCCATATAAATTTGACTTAATTCAAATTTGGTATTTTATTTGCTTCCACTGATTAGAAAGTTACTATAGCAGTTCATAGTAAGAGCGACCCGGCACAATAGTAACCGAAACTGTAAAAATCGAAATTTTGATGTCAATAGATACATCGAAAGAATCGGATTTTTACGCTGATTTAAAATATTCAAGTTTCGTCAAGTTTAGTCTTCCCATCAAAATTTACGAGCCTGAGAAAGTTTACCTTATTTTCGAAAAAAGGGGAAATAAACCCTAAAATCATCATGAAAATCCAACCGTCAGATTTAGCGTATCAGAGAACCTTACTGTAGAGGTTTCAAGCTCCTTTCTGCACAATTGTGGAACTTAGTATTTTTTCACAAGTACGGAAGAAGAAACTTCAGGAGAAAAAAAGACACGAAAGTCGAGCTAAATAATTAACAGGGCCTTATATAAACAGTTTTGTTGTAACAAAATGTAATTAAAGAGTGACTCTTTTTCAATAGAGACTGAAATTCGAAAAAGGACAAAAGTTTCGAAAGCAATACAAATCTATGATTTCCGCTGATTTAAGAAAATGCAAAATGTAATAGTCTTAAATCTTCTCATTAAAAGCTGTTGCTAAATTTGCACATTTTAATTTGCAGTTTTAAAATAGGAATCCCTCACCCCCCCCCCCCCCGAAAAAAAATAGGGGTGCACTATAGATAGAAATTATGTAACGAAAGTCTCCATGCATGAGCACACTAAATCTTCTATCTACAAGACATACAATTTCCTATCTTTTTTAGAGAAGGATGAATGTAACAAAAATAAGCGACTTTCATTGCATGTAAATAATATACAGCCTAGAATAAGCTAATAGGCCTAATAGGCTAGAATAAGCATAACTCAGAGAAATTTAAGAGGACTCATTTTAATGAATATTTAATGATCTGAGGGACTTAATAAATAAAAATAGACATCACCACACCTAAAAGTGCTGCAAATGATGTGATGTGATGCATCATATCAACTAAAAGTGCTGCATTACAGCATTTTTGTCCGAACATGGCCAACATACTTATGAGCAAAAAAGCTGAGAACTATACAGTATACCGTTTCCTCCTAAACATAAATGCAGTATATAAACTGAACTGTTATTAAATAATGTTTATGGAATAATCAAACAGTTCGTGGTAACGAACTGTAAAGTAAGAGCGACCCAGCTCAATAGTAACCGAAACTCTAAAAAACAGGAAATTTAATACCAATAGATACATCAAAAGAATCACATTTTCATGTTGATTTCAAATATATAAGTTTCAATAAGTTTAGTTTAACATTTTAAAAGTTACGATCCTGAGAAAATTTGCCTTATTTTCGAAAAAGGGGGAAACACCCTCTAAAAGTTATAGAATCTTAACAAAAATCACACCAATAGATTCAGCATATCCGAGAACCTTACTGTAGAGATTTCAAGCTCCTATCTGCAAAAATATGGAATTTTGTATTTTTTGCCAGAAGAAAGATCACGGATGCGTGTTTATTTGTTTTTTTTTTCCAGGGGTGATCGTATCAAACCAGTGGTCCTAAAATGTCACGAGAGGGCCCATTCGAAAGGAAATTAAAACTTCTAGTGACTTTTTTAATTAAAAAATTAAAATAAAAAACTTTTTAATTGAATTTACACAAGTAATCGATAAAATTCATCATTAATGGTGCCACTCAAGAGAATCAGATGTAGTAATTATTGACAGTAGTTTTGTTTAGACTTTTTACATATTAATTAAAAAAAACTTTCCGAAAAATAAGTTTTTCAAAGAAAATTAAAGGCCATTTTAAACTTAGCTCAGCAGATACAAATACCTGTTAAAATTCAAACTCAAAACGACCAGACATTACTATTAAAGAATAAATGAAACGCAAAACGAACAGAAATTAAACAAACAAGCATAGGAAAAAACATACAACAAGTAATAATATAAATGAATAAATAGATCTTAAAGCAAGTAATGCTTAGATTGAATATGAAAATAAAGCAAAAAACGAAAACAAATATTTTGCTATTGAAGTATATATGAAACTTAAAACGAACAGAAAATAAATAAACAATCAATGCAAACAAACATACAACAGATATTAATGTAAATGAACAAATAAATCTTAAAACGAGTGAAACTTAAATTGAATATGCATATCAAGATTGAAACAAACCAAAATCACTACAAACAAGAGTTTGGGTATCGCCTCCTTCTCTCACTGTAAAAGTCTAAGACCTACTGCGTCATTGGCGATTTACTGAAAATCAATTTTATTACAAATCTATTCTTCTGTCCTTAATATTGAAAATAAACATTAAAATTATAGTAAAATTTTGAACTGATGAGCTTTCAGAAATTAATCTCATTATACATCAAATATTCAGTTCAATTTATTAGTTCTTTCTAAAGTTGTTCAAAACGAATATAGTTTCACTACAAACAAGAATTTGGATACTGCCTCCTTCCTGAAGTGTAAATAAAACCAAAAGCCTGCTGCGTCATTGGCACTTCACTGAAAACGAATTATATTACGAAGATTTTCTTTTCCAGTTCTTTCAGCATTGAAAATAAAAATAAAGTTAGAGTGAAATAAATTATTGAACTGATGGATCTTTCAACAACTAATATCATTATATATCAAATATTCAATTTGACGTTGTGTATACTTTCCAAGACTGTTCAGGACGCATATAGTTTTCAGTAAAGCGCCAATGACGCAGTAGGTACGCGGTGATAACTTTCAATTTCTAATCAATTAAGCCCTCTCTGAAGTTTATATGAGTATCTAGAACAATTCAAATAAATATGATATTGCCCCACACGCAATATGATACAACATACACACAGTAAGTTAATACTGCCCTACACACCGATATACACAAAGGGTTTTAGCTCAGTATGAGTTCTTTGATGATACGATAGCGTGGATCTTCGGCGGAATGTTTTTCCACATATATCACACTCGAAGGGTTTTTCACCGGTATGAATTCTTTGATGATTCGATAGCGTGGATCTTCGGCGGAATGTTTTTCCACATATATCACACACGAAGGGTTTTTCTCCGGTATGAATTCTTTGATGATGGAATAAATTGGTATTTGAAGCAAAAAGTTTTTTACATATATTACATTCGAAAGGTTTTTCTCCAGTATGACTTCTTTGATGACGGTGTAATTCTGAAATAATAGCAAAACATTTTCCGCATATATTACATTTGAAAAGTTTTTCTCTAATATGAGTTTTTTGATGATATGATAAATTAGAACTTGACGTAAAACACTTCTTACATATATCACATTCGAAGGGTTTTTCTCCAGTATGTGTATTTTTATGATCAGATAAACATGTAATTGAAGCAAAACGTTTCTTGCATATATTACATTCAAAACGTTTTTCTCCAGTATGAGTTCTTTGATGATTCGATAGGGTGGATTTTTGACGGAATGTTTTTCCACATATATCACATTCAAAAGGTTTTTTCTCCGGTATGAATTCTATGATGATGAGACAAATTAGTATTTGAAGCAAAAAGTTTATTACATATGTTACATTCGAAAGGTTTTTCTCCAGTATGACTTCTTTGATGACGGTGCAATTCTGAACTAATAGCAAAACATTTCCCACATATATCACATTTGAAAAATTTTTCTCTAATATGAGTTTTTTGATGATACAATAAATTAGAACTTGACGTAAAACATTGCTTACATACATCACATTTGAAGGGTTTTTCTCCAGTATGAGTATTTTGATGATCAGATAAACATGTACTTGAAGCAAAACGTTTCTTACACATATTACATTCGAAACGTTTTTCTCCAGTATGAGTTCTTTGATGATTCGATAGGGTAGATCTTTGGCGGAATGTTCTCTCACATATATTACATTCGAAAGGTTTTTCTCCGGTATGAATTCTTTGATGTTCAGATAAGTTGGTACTTGAAGCAAAAAATTTGTTACATATATTACACTCGAAAAGTTTTTCTCCAGTATGACTTCTTTGATGACGGTGTAAATCTGAACTAATAGCGAAACGTTTCCTGCATAGATCACATTTGAAATTTTTTTCTTTAGCATGAGTTTTTTGATGTTGAGACAATTTGGTACTTAAATTAAAACATTTCTTGCATATATCGCATTCAAAGGGTTTTCTCCAATATTAGAAACCACCTGTTTTGCCACATCATTCCCAGCAATACATAAATGTGATTTGCCATCTCATGTTGACAAGGCGAATTCATTTCTAGCCCACATCTTTGTTTGCTGTTGATACTATTATCATACAACGTTGCAACAAGAAGAGCTAAAATGATATAAAACTTAGGCAAAATCAATCAGCAAGTCTTATATTTTTTAGCCATTTTCTTAATTTTTTTTACACAATTCAACTTTTAACATTAATAGCCTTACACAGCTACTATAAATTTAATTCAAATGATATATAACTCGGTTATTAATTTATAATATCCAATTTGAGGCATTCTTTTTATATAAAACTAAAACAATATAAAACTTAGTCAAAATAAATCAGCAAGTCTTATATTTTTTTAGCCATTTTCTTAATTTTTTTTTTACACAATTCAACTTTTAACATTAATAACCTTACACAGCAACTATAATTCAAATAACACATACCTCGGTTCTTAATTTACAAAATTCAATTTCATGCATTCTTCTTATTACAATTTGTATTCTTTATACAGTAGTTTAAAATCCCTAAGATTGAAGTTGTCATTTACACAAACGTTGGTTGCTCTAAAAATAATCACTGTATTAATTTTAGATATTTTTTATACTATATAGTATTGTAAGTAATTCTGTACTATTTCCAAAGTCTAAGAGGATAGGTGTTCCTATGAGACTTCCTCCCTATTTTTACCACCAGAAATGTGGGTGCTTATTTGTTTTGTGAATAATCAAGGTGTTTCCCATGATGAAAATACTAATAGCATAACCTATATTAGATGCCAGAAAAAAGACACATCAAGTCCAAAAGAACAACATAAAACCTGCTATACATTTGTTATGCAGTTCATAAAAATTAACATAGTTAAAAAAAAAATCGTCTCGTTTCTTCCAAATCCAAGGGCTGTAAATGGCCAAAAAGACTTTTAGAAAATTCATTTAAAAAGAAAAACCCAAATGAGGTTAAGCTACTGGTGATGGCAACCAAACATAATCTATCGGAATCCAGGGCATACTGCCCACGTCAAACTCCATTTACAACTTTATAAGACGCAACATTTTATAAAAAACACTGTTTTCATTTGATTCTAAAGCACCTTTGAACCTATGAGGCTGACTGAACCCCATGTTAATTTTTCACTTCGAAGGCAACACTGTTGCATTAAATCCGGCAAAATTAGAACGTTTTTAGAAAAGAATGATGAGACTACAGAGTGGTAGATTAGCATATTATCAAGGCAAATTATTTTTGTTGCGTATAGTTAAATTCAAGGGTAAATATAATTAGTAGACTTACAAAACTAGAGGCTATTCAATCCATCTTAGATTATCCTCTTTTCAACCATAAAACACTACGGCGTTCAATATCAGAGCTAAATATATGCTTAAGTAAGAAATTTTTAAGAACACAATGGAGATGGAAAGGGTAGTCTCAACATAAAATAAAAAAAATAAAGGTAATTACAAAAAAAGATGGGAAAAGGAGTGTGAGAAGAGTTGAGGGGGTCAAATTCACTCTCAGAAAGAGGATTCTTTTCACGGTTAACTAAGACCTTTTGTTTACTAGAACTGTTAGGCTAGTATTGCCGAAACAATAGGAACTCTTTGTCAAACTTAACCTTGCAACACAAGCAAAAGAATATGCATCATCTTTTTAAAATTGTGAAACGGTTTTAATAAGTTCCAAGAGCTAGATGAACTCAACATAAAATCAAGCTTGTCATTATTTCAAGTGGTTCAAATGGGGTACAAAATTTTATTCTATTTCTCTGGAGATGCAACCAATGCACTCAGATGCAACAAACACTTATCTATCACTCCCTCACCGAAATTGCAAAGGAAGCACAAAATACACCTTTTCATTTTAGACGCGCAAAAATAAAGAAGATGATAAAGCATACCTTCGTCTCCGTCAATATTAGACTCAAGTTTAAGAGGGTCATTACTAGGTTGAAACTCAGCAGATATTCCACAAGAAACAGTAAAAAAATTGGCTTCGTCTTCCATTAATAACATAGGATGTATATTTCCAGAAATATCTTTATCATTATTTGTATGTTCAGCTTCTACAAAAATTAGAGTAAAAATAAAATAAAAAGGCAACAAAATAAGTCTGTTACTTACAAAACATTTAAAATGTCAAAAAGAATTTATACGGTATTACATGGATTAATAAAGTTGAATTGATCCTCCCGGCATTTAATGACCTCGCAAATATATAAAAAAGAATAAGAGTAGTGTCGAAAATAAAAAATTTAATTAGACAATATTGCAAAAATAATAGCGAATTATCGTAAGTTCTGTTTAAGTTTCTTCATAACTGTTGAACCAAAACGTACAACCCAGTAAAGAGCAAACCATAGCCTATAGTAACAAAAAGCTGAAGTTCCATTTTGAAAAAAAAAAAAAACAACAACAAACAACTGCCGAGTCAACATTTTGGCATTTTTATGGTTTTCAACAGCAAACCATAGCCTATAGTAACAAAAAGCTGAAGTTCCATTTTGAAAAAAAAAAAAAAAAACAACAACAAACAACTGCCGAGTCAACATTTTGGCATTTCAGGCTGAGGCTGGCTCACTACTGTGACTATTTTATCCGAGGTTTTCACATGCTCATACTAAAACCCGAGAGAATATCATTTTAGCCTGTCCATCACTATTAAGTTTTTTTTTACATGCATAGCGTCCCATTGAAATCTAAGTGTCTGAAAACCTTAAACCAAACGTTTATATGTTCCTGTATTGATTGGTCCCCCAACCAACCCTTCCAAAGGATGAAAACTCCAATAAACGTTATGAGAAAACTGCCAAATGACAAAAAAATAGTCTCAAAGACTTATCTTTCCACTGAAACAATCAATTTTATGACAAGCCAACTGCTAATAAGCCAAAATGAAAATAAATGCTTTTATTATTAGGCTCATTAGTTTCAGATCCACCAGATCACCAAGTCAGAATAATGATTTTACTGCTGAGGAAGGTCGGAACCTTCTCTACAAATTGGAAAAAATTGACCAACAATTTTAAACCTATCTTAAAAATGAAGTACATCAAATTTCAACAAATGCAATTCTGGATTTGATAGAGGTAAATCTCAGCTAGACAATGACATCAAACTGCCGTCTTTAGATACAACATTAAAATTGTAAAAGAGCAGAAAAAAAATTTACTAAAATCTCCAAACTCTTAACCAAACGCTTCTATTCCGTCTTGAGCTATCGCTCTCCCAAAAGCCTCATTTAGTGTCACGTGAACGAGCTTTAGAAGAATTTGCCAAGAAAAAACAATCATTGACAGCGCAATAATACTGTCTTTAGTACTGACAGCGCAAATACAACGAAGTGAATAATTATAGCTTTAAGGGAATGATGAGAGGGATAATCAATTGACTAAAATGCAATATATGAACGCTACTGCTACTACTCTTAACCACTACCACTAAATATAAAACTTTATTGGGACAGCTAACAAGACTAAGAGAAGATGAACTAAATCAAAACACATTACGTACAAACAGGTTGTCAAGACGATGCATCAGCAATATCTTAGGAAGAGCTTAGAGCAATAAGTCGAAATTTTCAGGGCATAACGAGGGGGATGTTCAGCTGACTAATAGGCAATATGTACATACTACTACTGCGACGACTACTATTACAAAAGGCTAACCGTACGAAGGTGACAATAATAGGGAATAATGGAAAAGAATTTGTATTAAACCAAAACGCATCATGCGCATTTAGGTTGACAAAGGGGCATATCATTAATATCTTAGGAACATATTGAAATATCAAATTGAAACTTACAAGGCATGTTATGGGGGTAAAAAAGACCTAAACGAAATATTTGCATGCTACTGCTACTACTACTACTGTTGTTACTGCTTATACTACTGCTTCTTTTACCAAAGCTAAGGATATTAAGAAGTGAATTTCAGGGAATAATAAGAGAATGTTAAATAAATCAAAATAAACTATTTTCATGCAGGTTTGTCAAATGGACGAATCAGTAATGGCCAGAGTATTAAGTTGAATATTTCAGTGTATGTTTAAAAGCAGAAACAAAAGGCGCTAGGTGCATACGGCAACTAATGCTACAACTACGATTATTACTAATACTGAAGCAAAAGGTATTAAGGTGAAGCCTTCAGGAAATGCATTGGGGGTTGTTAAACCATATCAAAACACACTATGTGCAGTGCATGTAAGTTGTAAAAAGGGTTAGAGCATGAACTTGAAACTTTCAAGGTACGTTGAGGGCGATGTTGAGCTAACCAAAAGGCCCTAAGTGTAAATTACTACTACGGCTACTACTTCTTTTACGATTACCGCTAATACTGAAGTTGATGGTATTAAGGTGAAACTATCAGGGAATGTTGAGGAGGGTGGTGAGTTAAATCAAAATACATTATAAATGCAGGGTGTTATACATGGTGTCGAAAACGCATATAAGCAAAATCATAGAGAGAGTCAGTTTAGAGGAGCAGCTTAAAGTATTAAGGCTACTAAGCCTAAAGGTGTTAAAACGATGCGGACAGCTGGGATGGATGACACCCCTGTGACCCTAAATGGTAGTCAAATCGAGGAAGTTCAGTCGTTTAAATACCTTGGCTCAATGATAAATGCAACTAGGGAATCATCAGAGGAGATCCGGAATCACATATCCTCAGCCTGGAACGTCTTTCTGCAGCTAAAGGCCTCGCTATGGAAGCGTAGCGAAATCTCTACGCACAAAGCTTCGAGTTTACGAAGCCATGGTAGTCTCTGTCCTTCTCTATGGGTGTGAAACTTGGTCACTGAAAGCAGCGGAAGCGTCAAACTTGAACGTATTCCATCACAAATGCTTACAATATATACTAGACATTCACCTCTCAGACAGAGTCTCGAACGAAGAGACAGAGAAGACGTGGGGATCACCCACTTGTCTCTGATGTTATGGCTTGCGACAGTCAAGACTGACCTGGAGCCTACTGGGTGTTTTCCAACATTTGGGCGACGCTGGGATCGTCACTGGCTCGAAAATGTGCAGCCTGCCACCCTCGAGCGAAATCTCTGGAAAGAAACATCTCATCGTCTGCTGGGCACCACAATGAACCTAGATGCGGCTTGAACGTGCAACAAGTACAAGTAAGTAAGTAAGTAAGCCTAAAGATAAGAGAGGTGAAAATTATATACGATATTGAGGGGGAACTTGAATTAAATTAAAACACACTATATGCGAAAATGGTTGTTAAAAGGCCGTACCCGCAACATTTTAGGAGTGCATTTGACTATTACGTAGAAACGTACTGTGCATGTTGTTTGGGGATGTTAAACGAAAAGGTAATATTTGCATGCTCTTAATGCTACTTTCATCTCTAGTACTCCTACCGTTACTACCAAAGCCAAGGGTATGAAGGTAAAACTCTCAGGGAATATTCAGAGGGATATTAAACCAAGATTAAAACACACTGTCATGCCGTTTGTCAAAAGGGCGTATTAAATAATTTCTGAGACCACACTGGCTAATCATGGCGAAAACGAAAAAATAGTAAAGAAGAGAAAAACGAAGAATATACGAGCCAGTGAAAGAAAGTGGGTGATAAGAAAGTCTTTACTGTTTTGCCTTATTTTCCCGAATTAAGAGACAAACTGTAAATAATTCTAAAAAACATAACTTAAATGTCACCTTAAAAAAATTATAATAAAATTCAGAGCTATTTTAACAACGGCAAAGATAAAACGAGCCCCATTTTGGGCTGTGTGTTTTATAGGGTTCCCTGTTCTTGCGACTGTTTCTATGTTAGAACAGCGCGCCAGCAACTGGGGGGAGAGGTTGTTGGAACTGGACCTCAATCAACAAAGCTATGGAGCTACGCTAAAGGCCTGAGGTTTTTGATTCCGCCTTGGGTCAACATGTGTATGAGAATCCAAACCATTTCATTTTATTTGACAACACCTCCATTATTGCCCCCGTTAAAGGTCTCACGCAAGTTTTTAGGGAGACAGTTGAGATACTCTCAATAGAGACACTGGAGAAGTCTACTAAGCCTCGTTTATACTGAATTAATTAATTCTGATCGTTTTTACTATTTACTAAATCAACAAAGTCATGTTTTGTAACCTAATCTGTGATGGTGTCTTACCTGGCAAGCGTTTAGCTTTTAAAATGCTCTGTATAAATTAAAAATTGAATTAGCATTCACTATTATATTTTTATTCAGTTACCCTTTCGCCGTTACATGGAAAGGGTCGTCAATATTTTAGTTGTGTTTTGTTTTAAAGTTTTATATTTTTTTTTATATTATCCTTGGATTTTTATTAGTAATTTTTATTTTATTATCGTGTACTGAGGACGGTCAGGCGGAGGTCTTGATCAAAATATTTGTATTATTGTCTACATTTTTTCACCGGCTCGTATAATTCTCGTTTTCCCCTTCTTTACTATTTTTTCGTTTTGAAAAGGGCGTATCGGTAGTGTCCCAGGGATGTTCTAGGGTATTCAGTTGAAACTTTCAGGGCAAGTAAGGGGGGGGGGGGGGGGTGAACAACAACAAGGCTCTATGTGCCTACTACTACTTCTACTACCATTACTACTAGAGCTGGTACTAAACTACTACTACTGCAAGTACTACTACTACTATAGAGAATACTTTGATAGAGTTAATTTTAAGCTAGAAAATGACAATGATCTACCTTCTTTAAGTTAAAAATTTAAAATTTTAAGAAAGCAGACAAACAATTTACTAAAAATTCCAAACCCTTAAGCGGACGCTTTTATTCCGTCTTCCTCTTGTCGCATAAACGAGCTTTAGAAAAATCTTCTAAGCGAAAAACAATTATTGGCAGCAAAAGAAAACTGCCTAAGCAAAGAACGATGTGAGGAGTCGCAACGTTCAGGGAATAATGAGGGGGATAATCAATTGACTAAAAATGCAATACTAGTAAAACTACAGCTTCTATTGAAGCCACTACTTAGACTAAGGGGTATCAAGGGGAAAATTTCAGAGAATTTTGAGGGAGAAAACTGATCTAAACCAAAACACATTATGTACAAAAAAGTTGCCATAATGGTGTATCAGCATATCTTAGGCACGACTTATATAGTAATAAGTTAAAAATTTTCAGGGCATAATGAGAGGGATGTTCATCTGACCAAAAGGCAACATGTGCATGCTACTACTGCTACTACTAATACAGCGACAATTACTAATACTAGAGGCTAACTTTATGAGGCTGAAAATAATAGTGAGTATTGAGGAGAGCTTTGAATTATATAAAAAAAAAAACTTTGCTAATTCAAAGCAATTTGTGTGTTTAAACCTATCACCCTTCTGTTCCAGATGTGTGTCGATTGCAGTATGGTTCCCAGCTCTTTTCCGGCTGGATCACCTGAGTAGACCCCCTAGACTTGTTCAAGGCCTTCGACAAAGATCTGTATAAGCCCTATCCTGTTTATTACCCTAACATCCGAAATACCGAAATATAAAACACTATGTCAATTAAAAACAAACAGAAGTTAATTAGAAAAAAGTGTTCCACAACAGATATTTTTCAAAGAAAAGTAACGAGCTACATTAAACAAGAGACGAGCAGAAATTAAGTGAGATAGTTTTTTTAAGCGTAAAACCATTATTATTATATAGTACATTTAAAAGAGCCTAAAAAGATGCATTGAGCAGAAAAAATGGGGGGGGGGATATCAGGAATCTGAGTTCGTTATTTTTAATACTAGGGTTAAGCAGCCTATTGGGGAAGATTTTTTTTTTGCAATTAAATGTAAATAGCATTTTGATTTACTAGGCAAGTAGTTATGTGACCTTTTGGATGACCACACGCCTTCAGAGGTTGTTCCCAAACTTGAAACTGTCGTATTTTATTTATTTACTTGTATAAGATAAAAATAAAATTTGATCTTGATGATATGTTCATGAATTCGTCAAATTACGCGAAGGTTTATCAAGTTACACGAAGGTAATAAAAACGCACGGTTAGTAAGACATTAGTTTGAGGGATTTCTTCGTAAAAGAGTTTTTTTAATTGATAATAATTAAGTTGTATAGCTTGTTTCATCTATTTTTCAAGTAAAAGTAGTAGAAATAAGTGGGAAATTGTAATGACTGTCCTAGTTTTCGAGCAAAAGCACCAAATCGGCATAGCCATTGCCACCACGTTGCCACCAGGGTTGCAACCACGGCCAGTTCCTAAAATGCAACAACTCCCCAAATTTGCTACACAGCGATTTTAGGTGCTATAGTCAAAAAAATTGCGCATGGTCTGTTTAAACTAAGATTAGTTTTTAGGTCAATTTTTTGCTTTTTTTAATGTAAAGGGAATAAAAAAGTTTCCTGAGCTAATCAGAGCTCGAATGGGAATGCGTTTGTGCGCACAGACACATCCCGTATTTAAATTTATTTAGATTATTGCCACACATAAAGAATGTTCTGGCCATATTTTGATGTAAGACACATAATGTAATTGCATTTTATATGTCTATATTTTCAATTCAATCATATAAGTAAAAAAAATGCTACATTCAATGTAGCACATGCTACACATGATGAAATTGTGCTAAAATAGCACTTTCGTGCTATAGGTGGCAACCCTGTATGCCACCAATAATACCAATTACCTTGCTTAACAGCAGTGATGCCAAAGAGGTTGTGTTTTTCCATGTTTCCCCAATTGAGTCAAATACACAGTCAGTCTCTCTTCATTGATGCAGGCAATTAAACATCTCAAGAATCTAAATAATTAATGGTGTACCATATCATCCCTTCAGCATGGGAAGACAGAGCGCAAAACCTAGAAAATTGTTAGATGATACAAGCATGAAAAACATAGATTCCAATATTCAAGACCAATTTATCAATATTTCTATTTTTATAGTGATCAACTGAATTAAAAATAGGGCTATTGAAAGCTATTGAAAATAGGGCTATTGTTGTGATAAAAAAGGGCTGTTAAAAGCTATTACTTTTTAAAGAGGGTTTTAATTAGGGATATTACTTTTTAAAGAACTTTAAGACTTTAGCGGAATGGGCGAGGATTGAGAAAAGGGCAGCTCCCCTCGTGTACGGAACAATTTCTGTTCCTAACAATTTGAAACTTGGCTGAGATCCAAGTTGCCATTCTTCTGTCCGGTTTGAGCCCAAACACATAAACATTTTCAATATTTAAAACCCTTAAGCCCCTGGATACGACCTTGACTGAGTATGATAATTATCGATGTCAACAACAGGAAAAAAACTACATCAATAGTGACGATATCGTTGATGTCATGGTGATGATAATGTCACATGGCAAGAACGGCGATGGCGATACCTTCTGAAAGCGCAAATGGAGTTGTGATTTCAGGCATCATGTTTGAAGCGTGTTTGACAAAAATCGTTCTCAGGTTCTCCGTGTATAACCCAGCCAAACTCTAAAGCATTTTCATCTGACGAGTTCCAACCGTGTGGACACAAATTCTTGAAAATTGTAACGCGCCAGAATAACACGGTTGAACACAGGTACTGAAAAGGCTCAAACCTATGTTGAACACTGCGCTTAAAACGATAATCTGCACAACCGTGTTCTATTTCGCTTTGGACGTGGGTGGCTTGAAAATGGAGCTTTGGGTTTTGTTGGTCTATCCCAGACCAATATACTACAAATCTTAATTTTCTAGAAAAATTTTATGGGTTTCAAAAGAAAAAATTAAAAGGGAAAGAAAAGTTTTTGTGCTGATCTCCTACTAGTAAGTAGCACTTGCAACTTACTACACTTCATTTTTTTAGCTGATACGACTGTATCAGAGTATTATTTAATTCACTTCGATGTATTTAGAGTATTTTGACAAAATGTTGGCCCCTTAGAATCAAGCGAGTCAAAGCTCCCCTAAATCTGAAGACTTACAACTGGTACACGTTCGTAGGTTCCGGCAGGGAACCCCTTCCGCTAAAGGGAAGAAGAGACTATAAAATATTCACACTTTGGAAACTAGGCTGCTGGGTTGGGTATTTATTTTCAGATTTATGGAGAAAGAAAATTTATTCCAAAAATCGTTAAGCAGCATTCAAACACTAAATAGCTTGCATAATTCAATTGTCATTAATTTTGAGATTATGAAAAACGTTTTAGGCCTTGGATATAGCCTACTAGTAAAAGGCACAGCCCCTCCTATGCACATAAAGAATTGAACCCTTCGAAAATAGAAAACTATTTACACCCCATATTTGTTTGTCCCACATCAGCGAATTTAATTTTAATTTTTTGTTTACAGAAGATGGATGGAATAAATTTAGGAAAATAATTATTTGAAGTTTCTGATGCTGTCTTACGGAAGAAAGTTAGGAACGCAGTTAGGAATATTAGTAAAAAGGCTTTATGTTTAGATAGGAGTTGGCGCTCGTACAAGAATAATCTGAGTGATAGATCATATGAAAACAAGAGGAATGTAAAGAAAGTGGAGAAAGCATTAAAATATGAACTATGGATGTGTGAAGTGGAGGCCATGGATAAAATTGCCGAGGATCTGGAAGATGCAGCTAGAGGGCATAATGGTAAAATATTGTACTGGCATGTTAATAAAGTGAGAAGGAATCAAAAAGGACAATAAAAATACAAAAGGAGAGAAAAACAAGAGAACAGATTAGGATAATAAAAATGAGGAAAATATTGCGATGTTTCAATAATTTTTTTTTTTAGTTATGTCCAGGGCAACAACAGCAAATGACATGTAGGATGACAGATAGCTGATAAACTGTATGGGAAAATATTTTTGTGTGATGGTTGACAATTATAGGCTACTTCTGGGAAAAAATAGGTACAACATATTGCTTATACACCCAAACGTTTCTAGCCTAACTTTTCAGAGACAGCACTATGGTGCCAGTGACACATAATTTTTTTTTCTCGCCTTTTTAGATGGATGGGGTGCTCGTAGGAGAACCCTTTCTAAAAGTCAAAAGCAACTGCAAGGCACCCTCTTAAGCTAGCTCAACACTCAGCAATCCTCCAAGACATCTGATCAAAATTTGAAATGGACATTTTATTCAATTAGTAAGAAAATTCAACAGATATGCCTCTACTGACGCTACGAACCCTTAGGTCGGGGGCTGAAAATAATAAAATTACAAAGGAACATATTGGTTTTTAAGAGCGGCAACGCTCTATCATTGTCCAGAGTAAAGAACCATAAGGCTTCAGAAATATTTCCCCCCAGAGACACTTCATACAGAACAGGTAGTCCTATCAAACAGTTCGTGGTAACGAACTGTAAGTAAGGAGCGACCCGGCTCAATGGTAACCGAAACTCTAAAAAAACGGAATTTTGGTACCAATAGATACATCAAAAGAATCAGATTTTAATTCTGATTTCAAATATATAAGTTTCATCAAGTTTAATCTTACCCATCAAAAGTTACGCACCTGAGAAAATTTGGCTGATTTTCGAAAAAAAGGGGGAAAGACCCCCTAAAAGTTATATGAACCTTAATGAAATTCACACCATCATATTCAGCGTATCAGAGAACCCTATTGTAGAGGTTTCAAGCTCCTATCTACAAAAATGTGAAATTTTGCATTTTTTTGGCCAGAACAAAGATCACGGGTGCGTTTTTATTTGTTTTTTGTTGTTTTTTTTTTTTTTTCCCCAGGGGTAATCGTATTGACCCAGTGGTCCTAGAATATCGTAAGAGGGCTCATTGGAACGGAAATTAAAAGTTCTAGTGCCCTTTTTAAGTGACCAAAAAAATGGAGGACAACTAGGCCCCCTCCCGCGCTCATTTTTTTTCTCAAAGTCACCCAAGTAAAATTTTGAGATAGCCATTTTGTTCAGCATAGTCGAAAATCTAATAAATGTCTTTTACGATGACTTAATCCCCCACAGTTCCCAGGGGAAGGGCTGCAAGTTATGAACTTTGCCCATTGCTTACATATTGTATTGGTTATTGAAAAGTATACAGACATTTTCAGGAAGAATTTTTTTCTGGTGGGGGGGGGGCTGGAGGAGGGGGTTACTCGGGAGAATCTTTCCATGGAGGATGTTTCTTTGGGGTAAGGGACATTTCTATGAAGGGGGCGCCGGATTTCCAAGCATTGTTTAAAAAACGATCAGAAATTAAATAAAAAAAAAAAACAAGTTTTTTCAACTGAAAGTAAGAAGCAATATTAGAACTTAAAATGAACAGAAATTATTACGTATATGAGGGAGTTCTCCCCCAAGTCAATACCTCGCTCTTTACGCTACAGTTTTTTTTTTTTAGTGCTTTCAAAAGAGCTATCTATTCTAATTAAACGGCCTTTGTGAATTAAATTTTTTTTTAACTTTTAACGTAAAGAGCGTGGTATTGACTAAGGGGAGAACCCCATCATATACGTAATAAAAAAAAAAAACAATAAAGAAAAACAAGCGATACGGCTCAATAGTAATCGAAACTTTTAAAAACGGAACTTTGATTTCAATAAATGTATCAAAAGAATGGGCTTATAATGCTGATTCTAAATATATGAATTTTATTAAGTTTAGTATTACTCATCAAAGGCTACGAGCCTGAGAAAAATTTACCTGATTTTTTAAAGAGGGGGGAAACATCCCCTAAAAGTGAAAGAATTTTAATGAAAATCACACCGTCAGATTCGGCGTATCAGAAAACCATATAACATAGGTTTCAAGCTCATATCTGCAAAAATCTGCAACTTTTTTATTTTTTGCCAGAAGAAAAAATATACGAATATAGAAGTTCGTTTACGTAAGTTAATTTGTAAATTACGTGAGAACCAAATTTAGAGACAGTCATTTAGCAAAAAGAAAAGTACAATTTTTATGCAAATTTTGTTTACTTATTCAATGACGGTGAGCCAAAATAAAAGCTGTATTAACTAAAAAACGATCAGAAATTAAATAAAAAAAAAACAAGTTTTTTAAACTGAAAGTAAGGAGCGACATTAAAACATAAAACGAACAGAAATTATTCCGTATATGAAAGGGGCTGTCCCCTTCTCAACGCCTCACTCTTTACGCTAAAGTTTGACTCTGTCTCACAACTTTATTTTTTAAAACAATAAAAAACTTTAGCGTAAAGAGCGAGGCGTTGAGGAGGGGACAGCCCCTTTCATATACGGAATAATTTCTGTTCGTTTTAAGTTTTAATGTCGCTCCTTACTTTCAGTTTAAAAAACTAGTTTTTTTTTTACTAAAATTCAGAGAGGGCTCATTTGACTGGAAATTGAACACCCAGGTGCCCTTTTTAAGAGTCAATCATGATCAGAAGGCAGCCAGCCCTCCTCCGACGCATGTTTTCCCAAAAAAAATCAGCTTAAATTTTAAGACAGCCATTTTGTTCAGAAAATTCCAAAGATGAAAAACTATGCGTCCTCCCAGGGTTGGCTGAACCTCACATAGGCCCCAGGCCAAGAACTGTAAGTTATGCAAATTATCCGTTGTTTGGATATAAGCTTCTTTAATGGGAAAAGAATGCATGCCTGAAGAAGGGTATTCTTAAAGGCTTATGACTTTAAGGTGAACCTTTAAAGAAGTTTTGCTAGTGAAGTCGAATAAAATAAAAACATTATTTGCATTCTAGCAGTCATAAGGCGTATCAGCAATATTACTAACCAGCCCTCCTTGCCCTTTCAGATGCCCCTCCTCTTAACACTGCTATTTTTTCAAAATAGTCAAAGGGCTTAAGAACTATACCTCTAGAGATCCCATGCCCCAATATTTCACAGGGCAGTGATTGCAAATTATACAATTTACCCATTGTAAACAAACAGGGTTTGTCATAGCAAAAAAGGAGAATGTTCAATTATGAATGTCCAAAAAGGCTAAGGGTAATAAGATGAAACTTCGGGAAATATTGAGGGGTAAGTTGAATTAAATCAAAATAGACAAAATGCATCCAGTTTATCACAAAGGCAATTCTGCAATATCTTAAGAATGACTGAGAGTATGAAGTTGAGAGTTTCAAGGCATAATGAGGAGGGAGATGATAGCTTCCCTCTGATGCCCTTTAAGCTGTCCCCACTCTAACACATCCAATCAATTTTGGGAATAGCCATCCTGCTTGAAATAATCACAGTTTAATATCTATGCCTCCAGGGATGACAAAAACCACCCACAGTCCCTGGGACAAGGCCTGTACGTTATGTAAGTTGTCCATCATTTATATATAATGGTTGTTATTAGAAGAAAAGGTCATGTTTGATCCTGGGTATCCAAAAACTCTTTGGGTACTGATCAGTAATTTTGGGGAATGTTGAAGAGTATATCTGCAATGTCTTAGGAATAGGTAAGGGTATAAACTTGAAACTTATTGCACCACTAGTAGAATGCGCCTTCTGGATTCTATCGAGGCCCTAGGAATTACCATGCTATTTACTTGAGGCCCTAGGAATTCCCATGCTATTTGGGGACACTATGTTCCTTCCTATGTTATTCTATGGGACCTCTAAACGTGATTAAACACGTTTTGAAACTACATGCTATTTGCTTGCCGTATGTTCCCTTAAAGGTTTGACGACTACATTCACGAATACATTCACGCCTACAAGAATATGCAGTTTCACGTGCACATTGCAAAAAAGCGAGCAGTACGAGCGGGGATTCCCCACACAAGTTTGCTTCAACTCCACGTTTTTTAACCAGACTGGTTTTTTTTTGGAGCAACACCCATTTTTTAAGGCCCAATCAGAGAGAGAGTGGAGGTTACTCCATATACGATAACTTGATTGGCGATTGGATTCAAATAAAAATTAGTGATTTTTCATTAGTCCTTGAGATTTTGTATAAAATGCTCATGCGTTACGATTAAATTTTCATAATGTATTAACACATCATGGATAGCACATTTGATATTATTGACTTCGAAGCTATGGATACATCGATCTATAATGTAAGTTCAGTTTACTAAATTTTCTTAATTTATTTCCAAATAAAATCATTTTACCACCCCTCCAGTAAATTCAAATTTAGGGGCATATCCCCACCCCCTCCCCCCCCCCCCCAACAATACAAAATCTACAATATGATGATTATAGTCGCTAGAAAAAAACGTAAAATACGCTCTTTTTTCTATTACGTAAACCCCATCTTCCCCCCCTCTGTTTACAAGTTTAATTCATTTCATTACGAATAGTTCTTTTTGTTCAAAATGTCCTTCTCTTGTTCATGTTTTTAAAATGTGCTTTGCTTTCCGGTCTAAATAAAACCACCTGTGTTTAACCTTTTTACAAAAGGGTGATTTTCATAAGACAAAAACTTCACACGCTTCTCTTACTGAATAGATTAATGCCACATGTGTTTGTGATTCAAGACACTTTGAAAAATAGATTGTTTTTCGGCCAAATTAGACGAGATATTCTATTTGATGAAAGTAAATGGGTTTCATAGATAATTAAGAGGTTTTTATAAAAATATAAGGCGGGGAAGGGGCAATTTATCAATTCTAACACCTTCGTTGTAAGGTGAAAACAAACTATTTCGTCGCATGAAAAGTAAGGGGGGGATTCTTTGTGCAGACACGTATACCCTTTGACAAGAAAACAAATGTGCTCATTCCGACACGCAACACTGAAGTTTAGCTTTTAATTATATCATATTTATGGCTGACTATTTATTTTTTTTTTAGTTGGATTTGAAGCAGCGGGGGAGGGGGGGGGGGGGGTACTAATTTTTTCTTCTGTAAAAAGGGGAATCGTTTTTTTCCATACTAAATTTTGTCTTCTTCTTAAGGACAATTTTGAAGAGTCCGTACCTCCCCCTCAAAAGAGAGCTAAGGCTAATGGCAATACTCCAATGCAACAACTGGAGATAGCTGAGCCATCCAGGGCCACGCGAATACAGTATGGTCAAAAACCGAAAAGAGAATGGGTGGCTGCTCACAGGATGGTGAACCCCACTGGCTCATCTGTACAAGCCAGTGACATCGCCGCCGCATCTATGCAAGAAACGGACATCATTGGAAATGTACGTATTTTTACCTAATGTACTTTACGTTATCGCTATTACAAATAGTAGATTTGTAAACGAGTAGATTTGTAGGAAAAGGAATCTGATAGCTATTTTCTATGGATGGCTAGATTTGTAGGAAAAAAAAGAGTCAGTTTTTTTAATGAGCTATTAAGACAATTATTGAGTTGATTTTTTTTACCGTATTTTATTGCTATTAGTCAAACGTTGCGATGTGTGTGCGCGTGTGGGCGCATGTGTGTGTGTGTGAACGTGTGTGTGCGCATACGTGTGTGTTGTGTGTGTGCGTATGTGTGTGTGCGCATGTGTGTGAGCGTGTATATGTGTGGGTGTGCGCGAGTGTGCTCATGTGTGTGAGCGTGAAACAAAATTTGTAATTTTTATGCATTTGTTTGATAAATACGAATCAAATTAAGAAAAAAAAACACAAACAACATTAAACGAGTAGATTTGTAGTAAAAGGAAATCTGATCGCTATTTTTATGGATAGTTAGATTTGTAGGAAAAAAGAGTCAGTTTTTTTTAATGAGCTATTAAGACAATTATTGAATTGATTTTTTTTTACCGTATTTTATTGCTATTAGTCAAACGTTGCGATGTGTGTGCGCATGTGTGTGTGTATGCTATTAACAAAATTTGTAATTTATTATGCATTTGTTTTGTAAATAATGCTACAAGCAAAAATTTGTAATTTATTATCCATTTGTTTGATAAATCCGAATCCAATTAAGAAAAAAAAAAAATTAAACGAGTAGATTTGTAGGAAAAGGAATCTGATCGCTATTTTTTATGGATGGCTAGATTTGTAGGAAAAAAGAGTCCGTTTTTTTTTAATGAGCTATTAAGACAATTATTGAGTTGATTTTTTTTTACCGTATTTTATTGCTATTAGTCAAACGTTGCAATGTGTGTGCGCGTGTGTGCGCATGTGTGTGTGCTATTAACAAAATTGTAATTTATTATGCATTTGTTTGATAAATACGAATCCAATTAAAAAAAACATCTTGTTTGATACATAATATGAATACAAATCCAACTAAGAATAGTGTGCTATAATTGTGATAAAACTTTCCTCAAAGAAGAAAAAACTCAATTCATTCATTTTTTAGTTTCAGGGGGAAGCTACGAAAACAACTGTCTTCCCTGGCCCAGGACTTCAAAATATCATGGGCAATTGTCCCCTCTCGCAGGATGATGTTAGTGAAGGTACGTCATTTAGTATCCCCCCTGGATTTTCAATTTACAACTGAAGAAATGGACAGCCTTATGCAAATTGTTGGATCTAATGTTTCCGGGGACATTTTTTTTGACGATGACTTTACTATTAGTGAATTGGGTCCTGTGCAAATAGGTGCAGGACATGAAAATAGCGTCGCCTCCCCGGAACTAAGTGAATTTAATTTGTTGGAATCTGCTCTAGGTCACTTGCAAACACATAGGGTAGATTTTAATCCCCCCGAGGAAAACCCTGGTTGACGGGAGTGTCATTTTAACAGACCCTGTAAATGTTCTTCATACCTACATCGACCGAATTCGAGCACTTATTAAGATTCAGATTCAGAAATGGGGAGTCAGGGAGGGATTAAGGCATCGGTAAATCAAAAAGTTTATTTACAAAAGGGGACATCTGGGGACATTTTTTATTTTCATTTTTCAACTGGCAACCAAACTTTTTACCCTGGTCTAAATGAATTTGAGGGTAACTTTTTCAATTGGGTTAATAAATTAATATTAACTTTGGACACATTTAACGAGAGGGGAAGTGGGTCCACCATTTTATACATTGATACATGGATCTTAATCTCAGTAGATTAAACAAAACTTTATTTTAAGGGGGCAGGGAGAGGTAGTCGACGAATAAAATGCCATCCAGATTTGTCGGCTACCAAAGGGGTCCAGGGTTTCGATTTTGACACAGGGCTGCAATTTTTTAAATGTGCATTTTTAGCAGCAGCCCATAAAACACTGAAAAAAGATTCAACAATAAAAAAGCTCGACAGACTTGCAAGTAACGGTGGAGACAATTTCCCTAGAGTAAATTTTGATTGTTTAGAGGGAAAGTATCCGGTGTCCTTAAAAGAAATAACCATATTTGAAAGAGCAAATGAAAATCTTGGGTTGGGGGTGGTGTTCTCCAGTATGACACAGAATTTGTAAATGGGGAAAGAAACCAAATAAAAAAGGCGTTTTTTATATTCAGTTAGGACACCGTCGGTATATAATGTTAAAAAAATTGGGTTTGGGTTATTTATGAGCCTCCCAGATGTAAATTCCTATGGTCATTTTTTCCCCGTTACAGCAATAAGTCGACTCTTATCTCTAGGCAAAAAATATGGGGAACATCACTATTGCCCCATGTGCCTTTACCCATTTAGAACTGAACAAACATTCACGGATCACATGAGATATTGCAAACTTCATGGCAATCAAAGAATAGAAACGCCGGCAGAAGGCAAAGATACTTTACAATTTAAAAACTTCCAAAATTCCCTGCTACAGGTTGATAAAGTATCTTTAGACTGTGAACCAAGACTGGTGGAGGTATCAGACCCATCAAGGCAAAATATAGTCAAGGAACACAAACTAGTTGCGTGTTCCTATGCGCATGCCCGTCGCGATTCCAATAATAAAATGCAGCTGGAAGAGTTTTTTTTGGCTATGGATGAGGAGGGTAGCATGGAGAAGTTATTAGTGTCTTTAATGAAAACAGCGAACGGTGCAATTTCACGATTGCGTCACACCAACTACCCAATGCCATTATCAGATAAGGAGCAACTGGCGCTAGAAAAGGGGACAATTTGTTGTGTTTGTAGGGGAGCTCTTGTCCCAAAAGACGCTGTCCAGGATCACAATCATCTTATTGACCCCAATTCAACGGGGAAAAGTAACTTTCGGGGGTGGGCTCACAATTCATGTAATTTAAAAATTGAACAGCAACTCTTTCTTCCGGTTTTTTATACATAATTCTAACTACGATCTGAAGTATGTGCTACCAGCAATGACACATCTTCAAAGAAATGGAGATATGGATGATGCATGGGTGATAGACAGCTTTTCCTACAAAATCATTCCTAAATCATCGGAAAAAAAAAAAAAGTTGCTTGTTTTGGAATTTATGTGGAGATATGTTGAAGCCGACATTGAGTACACGAATAAAATTCGCTTTCTAGATTCCTACAGTTTTTTCCCTAAATCATTGAATGAATTAATTCAAGTGTAGAAAAACGATGACGGCTGCAACGCTTTCCCCCTTCTCAAGCAACAATTTCCAAATGATTTATATGATTTGTTGACGGTCAAGGTCATATATCCTTATGATTATTACTGTTCCATGTCGAGATTCGCCGAGGAAACTATTCCCTCGATCGAATCATTTTACGACATTCTACACGATCGTAGGTGCACCCCCGATGAATACAGTTTTGCTAAAAAAGTGTGGGCAGAGGGAGGGTGTAAAAATAGGTTTGACTACTGCAAGCTGTATTTTTATCGAGTGATGTTAACTTTGTTAGACATTATGTGTAAAATACGGACAAAATCATTGGGGAATTTAATCTTGATTTGGGGTATTATTTTACATATTCTCATCTGGTAATGGACCTCATCCTAAAAATTAGCGGGGAAAAAATCGGGCTGATCACCGACATCGATCAGCACCTGTTCATCGAGAGGTCAATGTGGGGTGAATACGTTTTTCACGGGGATCGTATCTTGGAAACTGATCCAACTGGAGAGAAGACGGGAACAAAATCAGATGCAGTTTTCCTTGATATGAATTCTCTCTACCCCTCGGCCATGTCCCATTATGAGCTACCCTGCGATGACTATAAATGGCTCAATGACCCTCAAGCTCCCCATTTCCCCAACATTGACAGTGTTGAGGAGAATGGGCCGGTTGGATGGTTTTTTGAAATTGATGGGGAGATACCAGTTGAGCTTCACGATTCAGTAAAGGATTTTGTTTTTCCAAGCATCAATAGACCTGTGACTAGGGACTCTTTGAGCCCCCGCAATAGACGTTTAGTCGAGGTGGACGGATTGCATTGGTCACCTTCAAAACAAAAACTTATTCCTGACCTTCTGCCGAAAAAAAATATTTTTGTAAATCATGTGGCTTTAAAATGGATGTGCAACAACGGTTTCAACGTCACAAAGGTTCATAGAGCCCTCCAGTTTAGTCAAAAACCCTATCTGAAAACATTTGTTGACACTTTTGTCAAGAAACGTTCTGAAGCGCAGACGAAAGCCGAAAAAGAAATTTATAAGCTCATTTTGAATTCGGCTTTTGGTAAAATGTGCGAGTGTTCGCAATAGGAATCGTTGTGACGTCGTGACCGATCCCGAACAATGTGCTCGAATTATTGCCGATCCAAATTACACTTCCTTCACAATCATTGGCCCGGACATGGTACTATTGAATAGGAAAAAAAAATAAGCAGTGTCCTGAATAAAAATATTGCTGCAGGCAGTGCGATCTTGGAGATCTCTAAAAAAAGCTCATGTTGGAATTCTACTACAATGTGGCTAGGGTACAGTGGCCGGAGAAGGGGCAAGTAGAGGTATGCTACGGGGACACAGATTCTCTACTGCTAAAAGTAAAAACCCCAAACCTACTTGATGATTTGGCGCACGGTGAAATCATCAGCTCGCCGATGGACTACACCAATTGGAATGGGCTTTACCCAGAGCTAGTGAAACGTCAGGTGCCAAATCAACTTTTATTTTTTAAATCAGAAACGGGAAGCGACATGATTTCCCGTGGTATGTTTGTAAGTCCGAAGGTGTACTTTATACAGACACACGACGAGGAAATCAAAAAACGTTGCAAAGGAGTACCCATGCGCTATGTGGATAAGAATTTCGACATGGACATCTATAGGAATTGTATTGTTGAAAATACAATTCCACGAGCAAAATTGTTGGCAATTCGTTCACTCAACTACAGGAACTTCACTGTAAATATAGAAAAAATTGCCATGAGTACCATTTCGACAAGGTCTATATTTTGTCAAGACGGTGTGACTACCCTCCCCCTGGGACACTATTTAACTTCCGACCGAGCCGAATGTGTTAGCCATAGGGAAAGTCTCGGTTTGAGTAAAGTCCAATAAATTTCCCAAAAATTTGGGGGGGGGGGCCTCGCGGCCCGGTGGGGGGGGGGGGCGGCCGGCCGCCAGCGGGGGGCGCGCCGCCACTCCCAAAGTTATCTTTTTTTTACTTAGAGCAGATTTTTGTGCTTTTTTAAATATACATGTTGCATTCAAATTTAAAAAAAAGTGATATTATTCAGTGTACTTTTTTTTCATTAAATGTTGTATTTATAAATAAAGTATATTTATTAAAGTGCTTCTTCTAGTGCATTTTTTTTAAATGTTTTTTTTTTTTATTATAAATAAATTAAAAAAGTGCATTTTTCTTTGTTTTCTGTAAAGTGCTGTTTATAATACAAGAAATAGGATTCTTTATTGATTTTGTTCTCATTATTATTCTTGAAGGTCTAGTAGTAATAGGGAAATTATTTAGTCATTAGACAACTATAGTCTACAGTTAGTTGTCTAGGTGAACTGTTGAAGGGAACATGTATCAATTTAAAAACACCATTCAGATCGTTTCTGTGTGGGCCGTCAATGTCAGGCAAAACAACACTCTTAACTAAAATAACTAAAAATTGCGATAAAATGTTTGTGGAAAAGCCAAAAAAAATCTACTATTGTTACAGTAAATGGCAGGAGTCATACGATAAAATAAAAGCAATTGACACGGCGGGATTGGTGCAGATACAATTCATACAGGGACTTGGTGTTTTCAACATTATTGAACCAAACTCTTGGTTGATTATTGACGATCTGGCTGAATCTATTGAACAATGGTCCCAGGAAATGCTGCAATTGTTCACTGTTCGCTCTCATCATGAACAGATTTCTATTACTCTGGTTCTACACAACCTCTTTCATCAGAGCAAATGTATGCGAACACTTGCATTGAACTGCACCTACTATATCATCTACAGAGTTGTTCGTGATTCTAGCTCGCTAATAACTCTCAATAAACAAATCTATCCAGGCGCCCCCAAATTTCTGCTCTCAGCGTACAATCAGGCAACTAATAAACCCTACGGCTATATCCTATTGGATCTTAATCAAAATACACCCGAGGATTTGCGTGTAGTCACAGATATTTTTGACAATGAAATTACAGTATATCTCCCCGTCAACAGTAAAAAGACCTATTAGTCGCTATCATGACACTGAAGAAACTACATGAAAACAGACATTTATTTTCAGTTCTAAGCACTTCAAAACCCCCACTTAGGAAAGCCATACTCAAACATGGTATTGACAATGATTTCATTAATCTAATATCTGAACTTTGTTTAAATTTGACTGAGGGCAATGTTCAACTGCCAGAAGTAGTTAAGCAACAGGCAAAGCAACATCGTTCCATTGTACGTACATTGGCCTCTAAAAAAACAAAGGAAAGAATTTTAAAAGGAAACGTCTTCTTCAGGCGGGCGGTAGCTTTTTCACGCTTTTACTGCCAATAATTGCAGGACCTGTAAACAGTTTTCTCTAGAGAGAATGGCAAAACCCTATAAATTGACTCCAATAGAACTCGCTCTCTCACCCGTGGAACACTTGGAGGACAATCTGAGTAAATTCATTGACAACGAGAATATTGAGGATGATAAAAAACTCCTTTTACTTCAAGATGCACTTCGCCGAGTGGACAAACATAAGCCCTATCGTGCGAAGGCCAGTGGTATTGATCACAAAAAAGAATCATCTCCTCAGGATTCTGCTGCTGGAACACAATTAAAGAAGGAGGAATTGGATTCAATTGTATCGAAAATTGGAAATCTAATGCCCCACTCATATCGTGAACAAAGTAAACGACTCCTAACATATCTCATGGAAAGTGGTCAAGATCATATTCAAGTTGATAGCAATGGGAAAGAGATTTATAATTCAAGGCAAAGAGCTATAATCTACTTGATTTAATCTATGATATGGCTACAAATCGTAAAGGACTATTATCATTTGACACTCATCTATAAAACTTTTTAAATACATTAAACTTCCCCAAAAGCCTTATTAGCAACAGGCAAATTCGTAAAAAAATAAATGAACATGCACCCTTGTCAACACCATTAAAACATGAACATGAAGAAGAAGAAGAAGATTTTAAATCAATTTTGGAAAATACTAGCACACCTAGTGGAAACTTGACAATGGTGGGGAGCAGCACACCACTGATAGCTAGACAAAAGAGAAGACGTATCAAGTCAACGTCACCACCACCACCAACCACCACTATACAAAAGGGTAGCGGACGTTATACTACACGTTTACATTCAAAATGGTTGAAGTTCTGAAACGTGTTTATGAAAATATTGGTGAAGTGGGGAGTTTAAGTTCCCCCACCACTCTTTCCAAAGTCACTGGTGTTCACGCTAAAAGTGTACAAGACTATCTACAAAATGAATCAAGTTACACTCTGCATAGAAATCATAGGCTTCGTGCTAATCATTATCAAAAAACTAAAGCCTTTTTCCCATTGCATATAATGCAAACAGATCTCCTAACTCTAGATGAGATTCAAAGACGTCACAATACATCGTACAAGTACATTCTACTTGCAATCAGTGTTTTTAGTCGCTATGCATATGCCATTCCATTGCGCTCGAAGAGAGTGATGAAGTTGCTCAGGCCATTGAAAGTATTCTGGAACAGGATTCATATAAAAAAAATTCAAACGGATCGCGGTAGTGAATTTGTTAACCCCTATGTTGCAAAAGTGCTAGCAAAATATAATACACTGCTCTATCATAGTCATAGCCCTATAAAGGCTGCATTGGCCGAACGATTGATAAGAACTATTCGCCTTTTAATTTCAAGATATTGTACATTGAAAAATACATCTGCTTTTATTCATGATTTAGATAAAATCATGTTGATTTATAATCAACGACTCATCGATCATTGTCCAATTCAACCCCTACGGAAGTTCATCATTCTGATCATGATACAATTGACACCTTTCTTAAACATTATTCCAATGAAACGAGTGTCAAGAAGAAAAAATTCAATGTTGGTGATACTGTTCGAATTAATAGAACAACTAATGTTTTTGAAAAGGGTAATTACTTGTGGTCCACGGAACTTTTTAAAGTGGCAAAAATCCTAGACACTAAACCCATAACTTATCGTTTGCGCGATACTAAAGATGATAAAATTCTCGGCGGCTTTTATGACTATGAACTCCAAAAAGTTAAAAATAATAGTGAAATCTATCAAATTGAAAAGATATTAAAGACTCGTACTCACAGGGGTAAGAAACAGTTACTTGTTCGGTGGCTAGGATACAACTCTGATTTTGATTCTTTGATCAGTGTTGAAGATATTGACAATGCCCAATGATTTCTATGTAACTTTTATGTCCAACGTTTCCGATCCTCTCTACAACGACTTGAATAAAACAAGTGATTTTTGGACGAAACTCTCCCCCGCCATCAAATTCGATGACGGAAAGTATGAAGTGGCTCTTGTCGATTGTATTCTCAAAAATACCTATGACATCCTGGAAAGGATCGTGTGTATGATATAAAAGTTATACCATTCGATTGGTCACTCTTTGTCGACTATGAATGGGTTGAAGCACTTAAATCTAGTGAATATCCACATGTCAAATTGAAATATATTGAATACGATAATATGACCGATTTGTGTCGTACAATCAATAGAAAAATCTCATATCGTAGGAATGGTACATTCCATTTTAATTATTCAATGGAACACGATAGGATTTACATTACCTCACCTGTTGACAGTGAAATAATTATTCTCAATGATAATCTGAGAGACGTTCTTGACTTTAAACAGAATATGATCAATGGGAAAAACGCTGGCACCGTTTTCGGGATGGATCAAGTTATTTTTGCTGATTATCCACCAGGTTTTGCCTCGGACTCTTGCATATTTCTCTATGCATCTTTTGTGGAAACATCGAGAGTTGGTAATTCAAATGTCCTCCTCCTACGTGTTCTTGAACGAAAAAAAACTCATGAACTTGTTCATCACTATAATATAAAGCATCTTCGGTATGTTCCTGTAAACACTTCGTATTTGGAACTCTGTCAGTTAACACTAAGAAGTGAATTGGGTGATCCTCTAGCAATAACAAAAGGTTTAGCAGTGATTACATGCCATTTTCGACCTATCGTCGGCGACACCACCTACTAAAATGAACAATAGAAGAATTCCATTTGTCTGTCGCGATATCAATTGCTATGTTGGTGCTCTGAGTCCACGTCAAATAGGCAATGGATTGGACTACTACAAGGGGCGTACTACAATGTCTGGCTATGGTCTTGGTAGCTGGTTTGCTAGGCTATTTCGTTCTGCACTACCCCCTGCCAGAATATATCTTGTGCCTGCTGCATCAAATTTTGCTGCCTCAACACTACAGGACTGGGGGTCGGGTAAGAATTTCAAGAAGAGTGTTAAGGAAATATTAGATCTTCAGCAAGAGCCGTTGGTGAGGAATTAAAATCTCATCAAAATGGGAAGGGCTTGAAAAGGATGCGTGCGCCTCATTCACTCATCAGTCTCTACCCAGGCGGGAAGCGAAGGACATCAACAAGGACTTTGAGAAATAAAACAACAAAGACCAATAAGACGAAGAAGAAAAAGAAAAAGACCGTTAGATCAAAGAAGGATTTCTTCTCTTAAGATGACTTATCTCCCCCACAAGGAATCACATCCATCAATCAGTTCCTCATTGAATCTGTTCAATGCTGAAAATGTTTATGTCAGTGTCAAGTATGGCTACTACGAACAATTTCACCCCCAAACAACCCCTCTCGGAAAATATACACTTTCAAATATTTTCCAATGAAGACTATTTCATTGATTTGTCATCATCATTTATTGATTTAAATGTTGCGGTGAAGAAAAAGTCAGATAATACAACTCCAACTGCTGCCGATGGTCTCTCTTACGAAAACTGTATTCTACACAATCTATTCAAACAAATTAATGTATTTATTAATGGAACATTGGTGAGCACTAGCAATAATTTATCCAACTAAGCAAGCTACACACAATTTATGATGATGACACCAAAGGCTTATAAAGAGTTGAGGACAATCATTGGGTTATGAATATCGATCAGGTGTTGATACTGACGGTGAGTTGACTACTGCAGTGACCCAGGAGTATCATCTGGTTGGTCAATTAAATCATGAGATATTCAATATATCCCAATGGTTATCCCCCAATGTCAAGATTGACATAAAGTTGCAACTAGCCCCATCGAATTTCATTTTGAGAAAAACACTTCCTGCAGCACCCGATGCAAATGTCATTATCACATCGGCAATTCTCCATGTCCGAAAACAACAGGTTATGAGCTCTATTGCATTGGCAGTGGAAAAGGTAAGAGCCAACGGCAAAAACATTAAACTTCTTGTCCCCCATACGATCACCAATCAACGTCACATTGCCACCGGCTCTCGTAGCTATACCGATTCATCATTTATCAATGGGGAAATCCCATCAAAATTGGCTTTGGCCTTTGTGAAGAGTGGCAGTGCCGTTGGATCCTGGGCTGAATCCCCCCATGATTTTATTTTTTCGGTCTATCTAGCCTTGTGTGCAAAGTGAATGGTATTCAACTGTACACTCTATCATTTGACAAAAAAATCCTATAGTACTCTGTATGAGTTGACCATGCAATCCCTAGATCATGACTCCCAACTATTTGAAAATGGAATAACCGATTCAATGTTTTCAAAAAATCATGGTGTAATTGTTTTTGGACTTGTCGGGGACCCAGGATATGAGCATAGTACGAACAGGGAATGTACGTTTAGAGTGTACATTTGCCGATGCTTTGACTGAGAGTATCACGCTAATATCATTGAGTCAATTTGAAACCTATTGGGAAATCACACCCGACGGCAGTGTTCTACTAGACCTAGCACCATGAACACAAACCAAATAATCAACGTATTTAGTATGGATCCATACATGTCCCAGTAAAACTCCTATTGCATACCACCGGACTTCATTGAAAAAATTCCAAGTGTTAACAATACCCTAATCATTGTTAATAGCAGTCCATCGACTTTGAAGACAGGTCATTGGCTATGCATCTTTCAAACAGCGAAGAATATTGAATTTTTTATCCTCTTGGCCTATCGTATAAATTCTACACTCCATACATCAGCAACTTTATTGAAAGCAGTGGGAAAACTATTATTCAAAATCAACGAAGAGTACAGGATTTAACGACTAAGACATGTGGCTTTCATGCACTACTCTTTTTCATATTCAGATGTCGTGGCTATACCTACAAACAGTTTCTCGACATTTACGTTGACTTACCTCGATTGAACGACTTTCTAGTGGAAAATATACTTACAAGCGTGTTTAATATTAATTTTAGTGCCCTACGAATAAAATGTTCTAAAAATGTATGTGAAATTGTTTATTAATAAATAAAAAAAAATGTATATACATGATAAAAACGACTTTTCTACTCTTTAGATTTCATCTTCTACTAGGTATAGGTATTTGTCAATAACAACTAATGTAGGTAGATTATCTGAATTCACAGTATACTGATCCTGATGTGCTGCAATGTCAGGGTCGCCTTTTCTACAAATAGAGTGTAACTTCACTCTTGTCATATCTCTTTGTATAGTCAATGATACTATTCTCATTCATTTTATAGAATTCACATGTTTCAATTTGCGTATTTGAAACAATGTCACAAACAGTGTCCTCAAGTGGCGAATCACATTCCGTCACAGCCAAATAAAAATCAGTGGGCTTATAATCGTAGTAGTCATTGTCTTCACAACGATGACGTAGAAACCAAATTATTTTGTTGTTCCAACAGTTGAATCGCTGACCCGGCTCCTCCTCCCAGAACAATCTAAAACCACGACGATATCAATCTCTTAGCAATAAACTAAAATCACGCCTAGGATTCTTTCCAATCATACCAGGATATGTATTCTCCCATTGATTACATTTATCATAGTGGCAATTGGAGCATAGGTGGCCTCTAGGATGAGAGTCACAAACCTCTTCAAGACAGGAATTACAACCTTTAATTTGTACAGCATATCCTCTATGCAATTTACACGGGTTGCATAATCTGCACTTTTCATCATACTCATCAATCATTGTACAATTCTCACATGATGACCAGCTGCCCAGTGTGTGCATACATAGCGGACATGTATGGAACATTTTTTCATGTGTTGACACTCTCACTGCCACAATGAAACTGAGCTATCAACAACAACAAAATTGAGTGGGATAGAGAGAGAGAGGAGTAAATCATCCTTGAACTCCATCTTTCTCATGAGAAAAAAGTCACTAAATTTCTAAACTAGTGTTTAAAAGCATATCCACAATATCATTTTGCCGTGTTGTGATTAATATATCAATAAATTGTGTAAATGCATTTGGACCACGACGTAAAAGCTTCATGCAATAGTCTAATGACGGAGAATCAGTTTTCATTATATCGAAAGGCATTCCCTGAGAAAATATCTTCCTTTGAATAGACAGCTCTAGAAAATTATCATCTAGAATCAAACGGTTTTTCCATAAGCACTAGATTCCCCATGATTCGCTGTTTCTCAAATCTATTCATTTTTAGAGTCCTAACACTCTCACAACCAACTTCAGACTAACCAGAATTTTTTTTTCTATGAAAAATCACTCCTTTTATTTGAATCCAATTACCAATCAAGTTATTGTATATGAAGTAACCTCCGCTCTCTGATTGGCCCTACAAAATGGGTGTTGTCTCAAAAACCAGTCTGGTATAAAACGTGGAGTTGAAGCAAACTTGTGTGGGGAATCCCCGCTCGTACTGCTCGCTTTTTACAATGTGCATGTCAAACTGTAGTGTATATTCTTGTACTCGTCAAACCCTTGCACTGTATATTCTTGTAGTCGTCAACCTTTACACTGTATATTCTTGTAGTCGTCAAACCTTTAAGGGAACATAAGGCAAGCAAATAGCATGTAGTTTCAAAACGTGTTTAATCACGTGTAGAGGTCCCATAGAATAAAATAGGAAGGAACATAGTGTCCCCAAATCGCATGGGAATTCCTAGGGCCTCAAGCAAATAGCCATGGTAATTCCTAGGGCCTCGATAGAATCCAGAAGGCGCATTCTACTGCCACTATTGCTGCTATTCCAACAGTGAGTACTTATACTTTCTACTGCAACTACTTTGCGACTGTGACTAGGTTTACTTGCAATGACAACTACTTGCAATTGTGACAGCAACTAAGATTACTTGAAAATGTAACCACTTACAATTGC
>CM051276.1:42166980-42268480 GCA_027921565.1 Artemia sinica | reverse complement strand
GGGAAGGGGTTGTAAGTTATGCCCTAGGGGCATATGAGGTTTTTATAGAATTTTTTTCGTAGAAACTTAAAAAATGGTTAATTCGATTGGGATGTCAAAGGGCTAGCGGCCCTTTTAATAGTTGAAAGTGATTGGAGGGCAACTAACCCACCCCTCACACCTACCATTCCAACAAACACATCCAATCAAAATTTTTAGATATCTATTTTGTTCAACATAGTTAAAAGTTCTGGAAATTAGGTCTTTGAGGATGATAACGCTCTTAGAGCCCTCAGGGAAAGTGTTGCAGGTTATGCCCTGGAGGCATATAAGGTTTTTTATAGAAAGCGTTGTCGTAGAAACTTCGAACAAAAGCTAATTTGATTGGAAATTTAAAGGGGTTTTACCCTTTTTAATATTCGAAAGTTATTGGAGAGCAACTAATCCCCAACTCAAGTCCACCACTTCCAAAAAACACATTTAATTAAAATTTTGAGATTGGTATTTTCTTCAACGTAGCTGAAAGTTCTGGAAATTTCGTCTTTAAGGAAGACAAACCCCCCAAACCCCTCAGGTCAAGGGTCGTAAGTTATGCCCTGGGGGCATATAAGGTTTTTTTATGGAAAGTCTTTTCTTAGAAACTTCAAAAAGGGCTCATTTGTTTGGAAATTGAAAGGACTAGTGTCCTTTTTAATAGTTGGAATTGTTTGGGGGCGACTAACCCCTCTCTCAAGCCCACCATTTCCCCAAACACATCCAATCAAAATTTTGAGATAGCCATTTTTTCAACGTGGTTGAAAGTTCTGGAAATTAGGTCCATGTGAATGACAAGCCTCTCCCCCCCCCCCACAGTTGTCAAGGCAATGGTTGTAACGTATGCCCTAGGTACAGGAAAGGTTTTTACAGAGAGCGTTGTCATAGAAACTTCGAAAAGGACTCACTCAATTGGAAATTGAAAGGGCTAGTGCCCTTTTTCTCTACTAATCCTCTCCTTCATTTTTATCAATTATAATTATATATTAAGCATATCAGGTCTTTGAGGATGACACCCCCCCCCAGAGCCCTAAGGGCAAGGGTTGTAGCTTATACCCTTGGGGTATATATTGTTTTCATAGAAAGCGTTGTCATAGAAACTTCAAAAAGGGCTCGTTTGATTGGAAATTGAAATGCCTAGTGTCCTTTTTAAGAGTCGAAAGTGATTGGAAGGCAACTAACACCCCTTCCACGCCCACAATTTATATAAAGACATCCAATCAAAATTTTGAGATAGCCATTTTGTTCAAAGTAGTTGAAAGGTCGAGATATAATATCTTTGAGGATGGCTCTCCCCCAACAGCCCTCAGGGTAAGGGTTATAAGTTATGCCCTGGGGCGAATAAGGTTTTTATTGAAAGCTTTGTCGTAGAAACTTGAAAAAGGGCTCATTCGATTGGAAATTCAAAGGGCTAGTGCCCTTTTTAATAGTCTAAAGTGATTGAAGGGTGACGAACGTGATTGTCGTAGAAACTTCAAAAATGTCTCATTTGATTGTAAATTGAAATGGCTAGTGTCCTTTTTAATAGGCGAGAGTGATTGGAGGGCAACTAACACCCCTTCCATGCCCACCATTTCCGCAAACACATCCAGTCAAAATTTTGAGATAGCCATTTTGGTCAACGCAGTTGAAAGGTCCGTAAATTATATCTTTGAGCTGGACACTCCCCCCACAGCTTTCAAGGCAAGGGTTGTAATTTATGCCCTGGGCATATAAGTTTTTTATAGAAAGAGTTGTCGTAAAAATTTGAAAAAGGGCTCATTTAATTGGAAATTCAAAGGGCTAGTGCCTTTTTAATAGTTGAAAGTAATTGGAAGGCAGCTAACCCTCCTCTAACGCCCACCATTCCCCCAGACACAAGCAATCAAAATTTTGAAATATTCGTTTTGTCCAACTTAGTTGAAAGTTTTGGAAATTAGGTATTTAAGGATGATAACCCCCTCACAGCATTCAGGGCAATGGTTGTAAGTTATGCCCTGGGGGCATATAAGGTTTTATAGAAAGTGTCCCCTTCCACGCTCACCATTTATCCAAACACGTTCAATCAAAATTTTGAGATAGCTATTTTGTTCAAAGTTGTTGAAAGGTCCGGAAATAATATCTTTGGGGATGACACTCCTCCACAGCCCTCAGGGTAAGGGTGTTAATTTATCCCCTGGGGGCATTTACTGTATCAAAACTCCTATATTATTTTGTGTTTTCAGTAAAGCGCTAGTTTTGTATAATCATAAAAGCATAGGGAAACATAAATAGTTGGTTTATTTGTACTAGTTATATTAATATATATTAAATAGGCTGTGAAGTAATAATTTTGTCCATTTTAAGTTTCAACTTCGCTCTTTACTTCCCTCGGAAACACTCTGTTTTTTTAAATTAATCTTTGTTGGTTTTTTATTAAAATTTAATGCAGAAACAACGCTGCCATGATTTTTTTTATACGGAATAACGTATGTTCATTTTAAGTTTTAATGCCACTTCTTAGTTTCATTTGAAAACTTATTTTTAATATAATTTCTAATTATCACCGATCTAGGAGAGATAAGACAGCTCTAAAAAATACTGCAAACAACCTTGACAGCTAAGAAAAACTTTCAGTCTATAAGATAAAGTTAATTATCCATACTTCACAAAACAATACATGTTTTTCAGGAACGTTTGTTTTTCGATGAGCAAAAAGCTGTTTTTACTTGGCCGACTTCGCCTGAAAAAGCCATAATGAAGACAGGTCCTTATTAATCACCTACTGACGAGTAGAAACTAGAAGGCTACTGTAACAAAAGAAAGCTGTCTAAGGGTTCATTTAAAAGCTTATATTTATTCTTAATCGCTTTTTATAAACTTGACTTGATAACACATTAGTAGAGAGGGAGGTGCTACTCCCACCCCTCACCCCTGCTGCCACCTACAACTTTTTTACATAGTTTAATAGGGACAGTGTCAATGACCTCTTTCTCCAAGGTCTCTTTCTCCAGGTGTGTTTTTGGCCAAGTGTCCGCTATGGGAGAATGTTATGATCTAGGAAAGAGTATTTGTTGTTTTTGGCCAAGTGCCTGGGAAGAATGTTAAGATCCAGAAATAGTATTTGTTGTTGTTGCTCGATAAAAATGTTATGATCCAGGAAAGAGTTTGTTGTTTTTGGCACGCTAGGGGAGAATGTTATGATCCAGAAATAGTATTTGTTGTTGTTGCTCGAGGCAAATGTTATGAGTTTCCAGGAAACAGTTAGATCACGTGTTTCCTTCTCAGCCAATCAGAGGGCTTGCTTACATAACAATTTGACCTTGAGATTTCGTATATAATGGGCATGCAATGTGATTAAATTATCAGAAAGTATTTTGACATAGTTGATACAACAATGGATAAATTTAACTCTTTTGAAGCCTTGACTGCCACAATTTGCAATGTAAGTTCTGATTTAATACATTTTCATTTTTTATTTTCAAAATAAAATTATTTTCCTTGGTCACCCTCCAGTATATTCAGGTAAATCCCCCCCCCCATACAATACAAACATCACTATACAATCTTTATACTCGATAGAAAACATAAAATATGTTCTTTTACCCTCAAAACCTAACCCCCTCCCCCATTGTTTTACAACCAAAATTCTCGCAAATAGAAATAATTTTCTTTTCGTTAAATTTTAGCCTTTCTCTAATGTGATTTAAAGTGTCTACTGACTTCTGTCAATTTTTAAAGAAAATGCCACTCTGTTTTGACACAATGCTCTATGCGAGGTTAAAATTAGCTATCACCCTTTTCCGGTTTTGTTTACGAACGCGGCGGCAAGTCAAAGGAACTGTTCTTCCGTCAAAATTAAAACACTATGATGCATTTGCAATAATTAAGCGCAGACGCGATGCTCTATTTTGGAGAAGTGAAACGGATTACTTTCAAATTAAGGTCTAACAATATATTTAGGACATTAAAAGGGGGGAGAGGGGACAATGCCTCTCTTCTAACAGCTTCGTTGTAAGTAAATTATGTAAAAGGGAGAGGGAGGGGGCAATGCCTCAATTCTATCGCCATCATTGTAAAATGAAAACAAACTGAGCAATGCTGATATGCAAGGCTAGAAAGAAAAGTCTTTGGGAGTTGCATGAAGCATATATTATGTGTAAATTGAATAGCATTTTAACCTATGTTTGCAAAATTTTGCAAACATAGGTTAAAATGCTGTTCAAAATTGACAGAAGTCAGTAGACACTTTAAATCACATTAGAGAAAGGCTAAAATTTAACGAAAAGAAAATTATTTCTATTTGCGAGAATTTTGGTTGTAAAACAATGGGTGAGGGGGTTAGGTTTTGAGGGTAAAAGAACATATTTTATATTTTCTATCGAGTATAAAGATTGTATAGTGATGTTTGTATTGTATGGGGGGGATTTACCTGAATATACTGGAGGGTGACCAAGGAAAATAATTTTATTTTGAAAATAAAAAATGAAAATGTGTTAAATCAGAACTTACATTGCAAATTGTGGCAGTCAAGGCTTCAAAAGAGTTAAATTTATCCATTGTTGTATCAACTATGTCAAAATACTTTCTGATAATTTAATCACAATGCATGCCCGTTATATAAGAAATCTCAAGGTCAAATTGTTATGTAAGCAAGCCCTCTGATTGGCTGAGAAGGAAACACGTGATCTAACTGTTTCCTGGAAACTCATAACATTTGCCTCGAGCAACAACAACAAATACTATTTCTGGATCATAACATTCTCCCCTAGCGTGCCAAAAACAACAAACTCTTTCCTGGATCATAACATTTGCATCGAGCAACAACAACAAATACTATTTCTGGATCATAACATTCTTCCCAGGCACTTGGCCAAAAACAACAAATACTCTTTCCTAGATCATAACATTCTCCCATAGCGGACACTTGGCCAAAAACACACCTGGAAAAAGAGACCTTGGAGAAAGAGGTCATTGACACTGTCCCCATTAAACTATGTAAAAAAGTTGTAGGTAGCAGCAGGGGTGAGGGGTGGGAGTAGCTCTCCCTCTCTACTCACAGTCCGACAAAGTACACTTTTGTTTGTTTCTCCAACTTCTTTAAATGATAAAAGTGCCTTTTCCAATTAAATGACAAAAAAAGGTGATTTCAAAACCTAGGCAAGAGCTAAAATTAAGAGGGCAAGGACTTTCCTTCCCCAGAAATACCGCCGTTAGAACTAGTACACAGGCTTCATTACAGAGTGAAGTTTGAAGGTTCAATTCAAAACTGTTGATCAATCAAGCTTAATTTTTGCTAGATGTTTAGTTGGAAAGTTTTTAGTTTTATTTAGTTTATTTTTGCAATAATCTATTACTTTTAATATGACTAGTTGAATTAAGAATTTTCAATCAAGAATTAAAATTCTTGTTTGGGCTATAAATTTGGGCTATATAATTGCACATTAGGGGAGATGGGGGGGGGGGGTTAAAAGCATAGCATATATTAAATACGTGACCTAACCTATGTACATCCTCCCCCCCTCGTAAACCCCAAAAAACAACAGTTTAAATATCGTAAACGCAGTGAAAACCACGCTTTGCATTGCATTACTGTATAGCGGTCTCTTGAATTAACCCGTCTCTGGAGGGTTTTTCGTGACTGGTTTCCTTGCAAAGGCCCATGTAATGCGTAAATACCAAAAAAAACTATATAATGAATACAGCAAAATATACTAAATATGACCACACACATTACAAACTTAAGAGTTTATCCTGAATCCCAAAACCTAGTTTTCCCGAAAAAAAAAATCGAGCATTGCATTCAAGGCTAGTTTGTCCCTGAGAATGCATAGATATAATAAGCCTGGGTTTTATTGATATTATTGTTCGTAAATCCCCAGCCTAAAGCCTCAATTTTTAATGACCAAGATGATCTGAAACGTCATTTGTTCTTGAAATTTTAGATGAACATTAATTATGAATACAGATAGAATAGATAGAACCAGCTAGATTAATTGATGAGTAGAATATTAAATAAAACAAATATTTTTAAAGAATGCTTATCAAATAAGAAATAGAAATAATATGCTGATAGAAAACACAGAATATCTCGTCATAAATAATAGATGATAAATAGACAGTTTAAATATAAATGATACAAACTCAAAATGACATTACTTCCAATCGCATTGAACTGAAGATTCAACAGTATCGGTTAGGCTTGTTGATATGTCTTCCCCTCGTAAGATTTAGACGATTATCTTAAGCAATATTTACAACATAGATGGAACGTTTCTTAAACGATGAAGTGTTTTTAAGTCAGATGCAACTGCTTATTAAAAATAAACTCTGTTATCGAAGTTCGTAATTTAATGAGGGGGGATTTTCTTAACCCTTCACGAAAAAAAATTGTACAGGACAGCTATAAACGCTTATCAAAATTCTAAAAAGAAAAAATCAAAGTCTATCTTATCAGGTTTATGAGGAAATACATATCTTGATCCTGGTGAATATTTAGAGGAACCGTACTGCAACTGCTTATGTAAAGGGATATAAGCCATCAAAGCGATTTTTTTTTCAGCCACATCGTATTAGGGGAATTGTCTTGGAAAATTGGAGGTTACTCGTGTTATATTAAAATACATGTTTTCGATTTTATGCAAAAATAAAAATACAAATCCTTTTGAATATTTAAATGTAGGCCTACCGTGTTACACTGTAAACAAAAATAAAAAAAAATTGATTTCCAAAAAAATTTTGCTCGAATTCAATCTAGTCAAAAATAAATATTCAATTTTTCTGTTGGAATTTTGACTTCCTTATTGAATTCAAACACATCAAAAATGAAGAAAGACAAGCCGGGTTAAAACAAACCAAACAAATTGAAAATGATAAAGATGATGATTGGTTTTTGGATTTTGACATAATGTCAACAATGCCTACCACATCTTTGAAAATCAAAAACCTGGACTAGATAAATCTTTGGAAGAAAAAGAGGTGTTTGTCCCACCACCTGGATAATTAAAAGAAACAAAGGTTTGACGATATTTCTTTCGTAATTAATTAAAAAAAAAAACTTTTTCCACAAAAGAAGTTTTTCAAAGAAAAGTAAAGAAGTCCATTAAACAAAAAATGAGCAAAAATAAAATCAAATAATCTACCAAGCATGAAACTACTACAAATCAGCATCGAAAAATAAATGAAACCCAAAACGAACAAAAATTACAATAAATAACCGATTGTTGTCCCCCCCCCCATTTTCTTTTCTTTTCAGATAAATGACGCATTTTCCTTCCTGAAATTATATTTGCCTATAAGATAATTTTTAATCCTAAGTTGAATTCTGGTTGCTAAGTTAGATTCTTTCGCAATAAGTAAGCTTTGAACTAAATTATATTTTGGACTTCCAGGTTTGAGTCATTGAAATGTAAAGTTACGAAAAATTAGAATGGATTTTGAATGGGGATTTAGAGGATTGGCCAGGGCCAAGCGAAGGTCTACCCCTATGCAAAGTTTGTGTTAAGAATGAATATTATTTTGGAGTTAGTCTACTTTGATACCCCGTATAGGGAGTCTGTAATGAGAGTTTATAGATGTGTCTGTTGTGACCTTTTGGAAGAAAACAAGTAAGCTATTTTCTACAGCCGTGTGAGATTATTTTTCCAGGAACCCAGACAGGGTAGGAACAGAGCTACGAGATACCTTCATTATTTTATTGACAGGGGGGTTCGTTACCTCCAAGGAGATAGTTAGAAATTAGTGGTAACCCAGGGTGGGTAGCCTTGGCCTTAAAGTGACCATTTGACCGCTCGATCACGTTATCATACCCTAGGGCGGGGTTTACTGTAAATTGGGTATTACAAAACCTGATATTTACAGAACCGGTGTGGCAGACGTGGGCATCCCATAAAATTTGGTGCCGCCAGGAGCTTTTCCCTACAGTAAGTGGTTTAGCACCATTTTTGCACCAATAAGTGGTGAAACACGTACCTTATCACACCAATACTGGTGGCATCTTAACCTATCGGTATAACACTGATGGCAGCAAGAAAGGTCCTCTCAGTAAACCTGATATATATATATATATATAATATATATATATATATATATATATATATATATATATATATATATATATATATATATATATATATATATATATATATAATATATATATATATATATATATATATATATATATATATATATATATATATATATTATATATATATATATATATATATATATATATATATATATATATATATATATATATATATATATATATATGTATATATATATATATATATATATATATATATATATATATATATATATATATATATATATATATATATATGTATATATATATATATATATGTATATATATATATATATATTATATATATATATATATATATATATATATATATATATAATATATATATATATATATATATATATATATATATATATATATATATATATATATATATATATATTATATATATATATATATATATATATATATATATATATGTTATAGCGCCTATCTTAAGTTTTTCATCTAAGTTGAACCTGTTTCTCTGACTAATCCTAATGATACATTACAAAACATGATGAAAATATGATGCTTTACAAACAAATTTGGACTATATATTTGCACATTAGGGGGGCTGGGGTGGGGGTAAAGTTTAGCAGGTCTGCATGCAAAGCTGGTTGTCAGGGTTTCCTTCCAAACAACATTGTATGTTTGTCGTTCATTTTAGGGGATAGCAGAACTCTTAAGCTACGTTGTCTTTTAGCGTGAGAAAATGCCACGTACAACATATCATGATTAAAAATAGGAATACTGAGGTCGAAGATAACAAATTCAAAAGTTCGGCCTTGCGACTTATGTATAATCATGACAAATGAGGTCGAAGAAAAAAATTAATGTTTCTCAACAGTACATCCAAGTTCAGCTTTACTAGAGTGGAGCGCAGCTCGAGAAATGTGAACTTTATTTCCTGATATTTCCCCAGTAATTATATTTGCCTTAATTACGTTGTTACATAATTCAGTAGCAATAAGACAGGATCCATGACGCATCCCTTCTGAAATATCTAAGTCGTGCAAAAGCATAACGACTGTATTGTTCTTTATTCTTAAGTCATGGGGTGGTAAATATGCAGTATTAAGAATTGAGGAATCTTGGAGTGAATTCTATTCGTTATTGTTTATCTTTTACAGAATCATAAATTTTAATAGAATTTGTATTCTCCTGGGAGGGTATCGACAATTTTCGTATTTATTTTATTAATTCCTTGCTGATCGAAGATAAAATCACGCGATCCATCGTGATATTGACATTTTTATTGGAAAAATATTCTCTAAATATTTCCTAAATTACATTATTATAGGTAAATATATTTTCCGTTGATACGATTTCGTCAAAGTCAATTTTGGGACAATTTCCATTTCCCAGGTCAAGTCACAGGTACCTTTACAAAAAATTCCCATTCAAGATCGACCTGCATATTTTTTTCTAACAAATATGTTTGAAATGCATCCAAAGATTACAATTTTTTTTGAAATTTTGCCATTTAGCTGCGGTTGCTTCAAAGTTAAACCGGTAAACACTGTCGAAAATCACTCCCAGCAACTACAATTTTCCCTCGAAATTGGAAGTTTAGATTTACAATGGACCGGTATTACTGATCCAAATTTTGTAAGCTATATTTGGATAAAAAGGAGTGCTTCTTCAAGTAAGAAAACTTCTAATTGAGCTACCTTAAAAGCTCTGTTTGCACTAGGTCTTATGCTGAAAATTGACTCTAAGAAAAGTAGGCTACAACTTACAAGCAATGGGCTTGTGTGTGGCTCACCGCACAAAATATGATGCAAGATTCTATAAATAAATGTTTATCGATACCTTCTGGCCCATCTATGAAAACAATTTTTTCCCAACATAAGTGGGATCATTGACAGCCTGTATCTACAATTTTAAGCTGTTTTCCTTGCAGAAGCCGATACGTACTATCTCGAATAGCAGCTGACTCACTAGAATAGAAAAATTTAAGGCTTTGCTCATTCTCGTAGATCTCAGTGTTGTACATGCCATATTGTTCCGCCCAAAAATTAAAATGTCGACCTTCTATATCCATTGCATTAACTTGGATGCAATGACACAATAGCAATACTTAATTGCAGCATCTTCAGACATATTAATTCGTCGTACTTGCCGAATAATAGCTTCTGCCAACTGATTATTTAATCTTTCCAAAACACTTTTTTGATCTGCAGGATTTCCGAAAATAATAACCTTTGCGAGAAGTACTCGCATTACAGAAGGTATTTTGGACAGTGCAGATTCTTCTAGGGTATGAAACAACTGTTTATCGTTGAGTTCAAGGCCATGAGCTAAGTATCATTGTTTGTATATGGTATAATTAACATTATTCACAGTTTGGTATTTTTAAAACTTATTGTATTTATGATAGAGAAGTACTCGTAAATAGAAGCACCCGGGATAATGCACAAAATTTATGCTGTGAATTCGACCAATGGCACGCAATTGACGGATTCGTGGTTCCCATGTACTTTTTTCTGCCATTCCATTTAAATTGTTGAGGCATTTTCAAATAATGGAGAAATTCCTTTATTTTCATCATGGTTGCAGCGGCAGCTGCAACCTAGTAAAGAGCGAACCAGGGCCGATAGTAACCAAAAGTTACAAAAAGCGCTTAGAAAAAACTGCCTAGTGAAAAAAAAACTTCCATCTGACACTGATTCAGGAATGGTATTTATCGTTTCAGTTTGTATTAAAAATAAAAGTTTACTGGAAAAAGAAATTTCTGGTTATTTCAAAAAAAAGCCTGAAACCCCTCAAAAATGGCGTCAGATCAAAATAAAACGTGTACCATTGAAATGAGCAGAGTCTAAAACCTTATTCAGGGACATTACAGTCCCCAACCTTGAAAAACAAGAAAAACTACTTTTTTGTATGGGAGTAGAGTGCTACATTATACTTTGCAGACACGTATAGGAATCACTGTGATATTTGCTAGCCTTATGTTCCTTACCGTGCTACTCTACCGGCCCCCTAGGAAGTCCATTTCTACCGATGCTATAGGAATCACAGTGCTTACCTGATGCTCTACACCTTTTCAAAGAGCACGAGTACATGCATTACCACGGGCTATAACTAGGATTGGTATATGCCTTAATAGACGGGTTTCTGAGCCAATACCTATTTTTTGGAAATTGCCTTTAGTCAAGACTAGTTTGTTAGGAATGCATCGCCGCTAATTAAAGAATAGGATGCTACACTCAGAATTGATTGATTGGCATATCATGTTAAATCATTTACCAAAAAAATAAATCTATTTGCAAAAAAGGGTATAGCATTTGCGAATTGGACTGTATGAACGATTTTAATTGAATATTAATTGAATAATAGGGAAAAAACAGAGCTAGATAACATTTGCGAATTGGATTGTATGAAGGTGGTAAACTGATTACCAGTTAAGGTAATTCCGAAAGGTTGTTAACTCAGGCAGTTTGTTATAAATTTGGAAGAGCATCAATCTATGGGAATGGTTAACGATGATAAAATGGCCCTGTGAGTTGACCTTGCTTTCCTTCCCCGATGTGTTCTGTATAATACACAAGTGGCGTTTGAATAGTGTTGTCAATTTAAAATAGGGTCTAACGTTATAGAATACTAAAAAGCTCATGCTAATAGATATGTAGATGTCAAGAAAAGAATTTTAAGAATGAAATTCAGAACAAGCCTTAGAAATCCTTGCAAATCAAGTAGTGAGGTGATTATAGGTTTGAAGCATCATGGATCATAAGCACCAATGACCCTAACCACCAAGGACCTCAACCTCCAAAGGTCCCATACCTCCAACCTCCAAGGGGCCCCTCACCAAAACTTTTTGGCCCCCCTCCCCCTTTTTTTTATTTTTTTGAAGATTTTTTTAATTTTTTTTTTTAACATGTTATATTTTTTCAACTTTTTTTACATATCTTAGAATGACATGTAACATACTTAAAACAAAAAAAATCACATTTAATATTTTCCAAATTCAAAATGAGAATGATATAGAAATGTTAGTCGTGACTTTTACTATTAGAAAAATATGGTTTGTAGTAGCACTTTTTTTATTGGACAAAATGTTTTTTTACTCCAAAATTATTCAACTTTTTTTACGTATCTTAAAATGACATGAAATATGCTTATGGCTATAACAATTGTACTCTATGCTTGCTCAGAGATACGATGCGGCTTTCCCACTGGTACCTTATGGCGGGTTATCGACACTACCTAGTTTATTGCATTAAATCAGTATTTTTACGCAGTGGGACGACAAACACATAAAGTCATATATTTAAAAAAAGTGAAGATGGAGCATTTTAAGAAGGTTTGTTCACATGATAGTGTCATTGTAGCATTGAATGTTGACAAGGAGAAGTATTTAAACTATGAAATAAGTACAAGTGGTAGCACTATCGGAAACGTATGCGTGCATTGCCATGACAGTAAGGAATTAAATTTCTTTGGAGTACCGAAAAAATTCAACTCTTATGTTGTGGATATGGAGATTGCGATCTCCACAGATGATTGCACTCAAAGAGAATGCCAACATAAAAATAATCGTTGATGATAGAGGACAACTCCTTGCTACTGTTGCAGGTAGCACATTACCTACTGATACATCCTATCGTCAGCTTTCGGGTATTAGCATTCAACGGAAGGTCAAAAGAAGAAAGGCCTACTCTTCTACTAATATCATAAACCATATCTTGTCTACGTGCCGAAACTGTTACCTATGTAAAAATAATGTTGTAAAACATAGTGAAATTGCCGGAAAAATATAAAGGGCATTGGTAGAAAATATCACTATGGAATATAAAGATGAACCGATGAAACACAAAGTGCCAGCAAACGTTACTACCATTGATCAAACAGTCAATGAACCAAATAATACCAAAGACGAAACGCATATTGAACCTGTCGGTGATACACCAGTAAAATTTGTGTATGACTCAAAATGGAATAATGATTATTCTACTGATTACGAGCTAAGAGAAGACAATAGCTACAATATCAAGAGAGAACATGGTGAAATATTTTATGGAACAGATTCAAAATGACCAAAGTTGATCATTGATATTAATAATGTATCATAATATATTTTTGTATTAATATTCTACATAGCATTATTTCATTAAAAATAAATTATGCATTACAATGTTATGTGTGCATTATTTTTAGAGTATGCTATCATATCAAACGTCTAGAATGTCTGTTAAAAAATCGGAGATGTAAGGAAAGGAATTTGCATATATCTATTGTCAGACACATGGGATAACATTGACAAAATCTAGGTATCAGAATGAATAAATTCCTTATCAACATCCGTTGTTGGATATGTCATTATGTAAAATTGTAAGTAAGTAAGTAACAAACTCTTTCTTGAATTCACCTCTTGGATATCCAATACAGAAATTTAATTAAGTAAATTATGAAAAAAAATTGTAAGTAAGTAACAAACTCTCTCTTGAAGTCACCTCTTGGATGCACAATGCAGAAATTTCATTTAAGAAATAATGGAAAAAATTGTAAGTAAGTAGCAAATTCTTTCTTGAATTCGCCTCCTGGATAAATAAAAAAGACATTTCATTCAAGAAATTATGACAAAATTCTAAGTAAGTAACAAACTCTTTATTGTTTTCACCATTACGAAAAAACTGTAAGTAAGTTACAAACTCTTTCTTGAATTCACCTTTTGGATACACAATACAGATATTTTATTCAAGAAATGATGAAAAAATCGCAAGTAAGTTGCAAATTCTTTCTTGAATTCGCCTCCTGGATAAACAAAAAAGACAGTTCATTCAATAAATTTTGACAAAATTCTAAGCAAGTAACAAACTCTCTTGAATTCGACGTTTGCATGCACAATACAGAAATTTCATTCCAGAAATTATGAAAAAATTCTAAGTAAGTAACAATCTCTTTCTTGAAGTCCCCTCTTGGATACACAATACGGAAATTTAATTCAAGAAATTATGAAATATTTATAAGTAAGTAACCCTTTTGGATTTCACCTCTTGGATACGCAATACAGATACTTCATTCAAAAAATTAATGAAATATTTGTAAGTAAGTAACAAACTCTTTATTGATTTCACCTCTTGGATACACAATACAGATACTTCATTCAAGAAATTATGAAAAAATCACAAGTAAGTAACAGACTCTTAATTATTTTCAATTCTTGGATACACAATACAGAAATTTCATTCAATAAATTATGAAAAAATTGTAAGTAAGTAAAAAACTGTTTCTTGAAGTCACCTCTTGGATACACAATGCAGAAACTTCATTTAAGAAATTAGGAAAAAAATTCAAGTAAGTAAGTAACAAACTCTTTCTTGAATTCACCGTTTGGATGCACAATACAGAAATTTAAATCAGGAAATTGTGAAAAAAAAATTGTAAGTAAGTAACAAACTCTTTCTTAAAGTCACCTTTTGAAGTCACAATGCAGAAATTTCATTTAAGAAATAATGGAAAAATTTTAAGTAAGTAGCAAATTCTTTCTTGAATTCGCCTTCTGGATAAACAAAAAAGACATTTCATTCAAGAAATTATGACAAAATTCTAAGTAAGTAACAAACTCTTTATTGTTTTCACGTCTTACATACACGATGCAGAAATTTCATTCAAGACATTATGAAAAAATTCTAATTAAGTAACAATCTCTTTCTTGAAGTCCCCTCTTGGATACATAATACGGAAATTTCATTCAAGAAATTATGAAAATATTTGTAAGTAAGTAACAAACTCTTTATTGATTTCACCTCTTGGATACACAATACAGAAATTTCATTCAATAAATTATGAAAATTTTGTAAGTAAGTAACAAACTCTTTCTTGAAGTCACCTCTTGGATACACAATGCAGAAACTTCATTTAGGAAATTATGGAAAAATTGTAAGTAAGTAAGTAACAAATTCTTTCTTGAATTCGCCTCTTGGATAAACAAAAAGACATTTCATTCAAGAAATTATGACAAAATTCTAAGTAAGTAACAAACTCTTTCTTGAATTCGGCATTTGGATGCACAATACAGAAATTTAATTCAGTAAATTATGAAGAAAATTGCAAACACACTCTTTCTTGAACTCGCTTCCTGGACAAACAATACAGCAATTTCACTCAAGAAATTATGAAAAAATTGTAAGTAAGTAAAGTCTTTCTTGAAGTCGTCTCTTGGATACACAATACAGAAACTTCATTTAGGAAATTATGGAAAAATTGTAAGTAAGTAAGTAAAAAATTCTTTCTTGAATTCGCCTCTTGGATAAACAAAAAGACATTTCATTCAAGAAATTATGAAAAAATACTAAGTAAGTAACAAACTCTTTATTGTTTTCACGTCATGGATACACGATGTAGAAATTTCATTCCAGAAATTATGAAAAATTCTAAGAAAGTAACAATCTCTTTCTTGAAGTCCCCTCTTGGATCCAAAATTTTTTCATAAATTGTATTGATACACAATACAGAAATTTCATTCAATAAATTATGAAAAATTGTAAGTAAGTAAAAAACTCTTTCTTGAAGTCACCTCTGATACACAATGCAGAAATATCATTTAAGAAATTAGGGAAAAAATGTAAGTAAGTAAGTAACAAACTCTTTCTTGAATTCTCCGTTTGGATGCACAATACAGAAATTTAATTCAGGAAATTATGAAAAAAATTGTAAGTAAGTAACAAACTCTTTCTTGAAGTCACCTCTTGGATACACAATACAGAAATTTAATTTAAGAAATTATGAAAAAAATTGTAAGTAATTTTCAAATTCTTTCTTGAATTCGCATCCTGGATAAACAAAAAAGACATTTCATTCAAGAAAGTATGACGAAATCCTAAGTAAGTAACAAACTCTTTATTCTTTTCACGTCATGGATACACGATGTAGAAATTTCATTCCAGAAATTATGAAAAAATTTTAAGTAAGTAACAATCTTTTTCTTGAAGTCCCCTCTTGGATCCACAATATGGAAATTTCATTCAAGAAATTATGAAAAAATTGCAAGTAGGTAGAAAACTCTTTATTTTTTTAACCTCTTGGATACACAGCAGAGATATTTCATTCAAGAAATTATGAAAAATTGCAAGTAAGTAACAAACTCTTTCTTAAAGTCACCTCTGGGATACACATTGCAGAAACTTCATTTAAGAAATTATGAAAAAATTGTAAGTAAGTAAGTAAGTAGGTAACAAATTCTTCCTTGAATTCGCCACCTAGATAAACAAAAAAGACATTCCATTCAAGAAATTATGACAAAATTCTAAGTAAGTAACAAACTCTTTCTTGAATTCACCGTTTGGATCCACAATACAGAAATTTAATTCAGGAAATTATGAAAAAAAATTGTAAATAGGTAACAAACTCTTTCTTGAAGTCACCTCTTGGATACACAATGCAAAAATTTCGTTTAAGAAATTATGAAAACATTTTAAGTAAGTAGCAAATTCTTTCTTGAACTCACCTGCTAGATAAACAAAAAAGACATTTCATTCAAGAAATTATGACAAAGTTCTAAGTAAGTAACAAACTCTTTAGCGTTTTCACGGCTTAGATATACGATGCAGAAATTTCATTCAAGAAATTATGAAAAAATTCTAAGTAAGCAACAATCTCTTTCTTGATGTCCCCTCTTGGATACACAACACGGAAATTTCATTCAAGAATTATGAAAATATTTGTAAGTAAGTAACAAACTCCTTATTGATTTCACCTCTTGGATACACAACACAGATACTTCGTTCAAGAAATTTAGAGCGGGGTCACTCTAAGTGAACCTGAATCAACCCAACTTTTTGCCTGTCTCTCTCACTATGACTGTGTGTCTGAGCAGGTGTGCTGCCATCTATATCCAGTCTAACCTAAATTCAACCTAATGATGCATAAAGTGAAAATAAATAGAACTTGGATCTTATGTATGTTATTTGATGTATCCAATGAGTTTGTTACTTACTTTCAATTTTTCCATAATTTCTTGAATGAAATTTCTGTATTGTGTATCCATGAGTTGAATTCAAGAAAGATTTTGTAACTTACTTACTTACAATTCTTTCCTAATTTCTTAAACGAAATTTCCGTAATGTGTACTCAAGAGGTGAATTCAAGAAAGAGTTTGTAACTTACTTACCATTTTTTGTTTATAATTTCTTGAATGAAATGTTTGTATTGTGTATCCAGGTTGCAAATTCAAGAAAGAATTTGCTATTTACTTGCAATTTTTTCATAATTTCTAGAATGAAATTTCCGTATTGTGTATCAAAGAGGTGTATCCAAGAAAGAGTTTGTTACTTACTTACATTTTTTTTATGTAAAAAAAAATTCTAAGTAAGCAACAATCTAGAAAAATAAGAAAAATATGAAAAATAAGAAAAATACTTGCAATATGAAAAAATTGCAAGTTAGTAACAAACTCTTTATTGTTTTCACCTCTTGGATATACAATACAGAAATTTCATTCAATAAATTATGAAAAAAATGCAAGTAAGTAAAAAAATCTTTCTTGAGGTCACCTCTTGGATACACAAAGCAGAAACTTCATTTTAGAAATTAGGAAAAAATGTAAGTAAGTAAGTAACAAACTCTTTTTTGAATTCACCGTTTGGATGCACAATACAGAAATTTAATTCAGGAAATTATGAAAAAAAATTGTAAGTAAGTAACAAACTCTTTCTTGAAGTCACCTCTTGGATACACAATGCAGAAATTTTATTTAAGAAATTATGAAAAAATTGTAAGTAAGTAGAAAATTCTTTCTTGAATTCGCCTGCTGGATAAACAAAAAAGACATTTCATTCAAGAAATTATGACAAAATTCTAAGTAAGTAACAAACTCTTTCTTGAATTCGCCGTTTGGATGCACAATACAGAAATTTAATTCAGGAAATTATGAAAAAAATAGTAAGGAAGTAACAAACTCTTTCTTGAAGTCACCTCTTGGATACACAATGCAGAAATTTCATTTAAGAAATTATGAAAAAATTGTAAGTAAGTAGAAAATTCTTTCTTGAATTCGCCTGCTGGATAAACAAAAAAGACATTTCATTCAAGAAATTATGAAAAAATTCTAAGTAAGTAACAATCTCTTTCTTGGAGTCCCCTCTTGGATACACAATATGGAAATTTCATTCAAGAAATTATGAAAAAATTACAAGTAAGTAACAAACTCTTTCCTGAAGTCACTTCTTGGATACACAATGCAGAAAATTCATTTAAGAAATCATGAAAAAATTGTAAGTAAGTAAGTAAGTAAGTAAGTAACAAATTCTTCCTTGAATTCGCCACTTGGATAAACAAAAAATACATTTCATTCAAGAAATTATGACACATTTCTAAGTAAGTAACAAACTTATTCTTGAATTCACCGTTTCGATGCTCAATACAGAAATTTAACTCAGGGAATTATGAAAAAAAAGTAACAAACTCTTTCTTGAAGTCACCTCTTGGATACACAATGCAGAAATTTCATTTAAGAAATTATGAAAAAATTGTAAGTAACTAGCAAATTCTTTCTTGAATTCGCCTGCTGGATAAACAAAAAGGACCTTTCATTCAAGAAATTATGACAAAATTTTAAGTAAGTAACAAACTCTTTCTTAAATTCGCCGTTTGCATGCACAATACATAAATTTCATTCCAGAAATTATGAAAAAATTCTAAGTAAGCAACAATCTCTTTCTTGAAGTCCCCTCTTGGATACACAATACGGAAATTTCATTCAAGAAATTATGAAAATATATGTAAGTAAGTAACAAACTCTTTATTCATTTCACCTCTTGGATACCCAATACAGATACTTCATTCAAGAAATTATGAAAATATTTGTAAGTAAGTAACAAACTCTTTATTGATTTCATCTCTTGGATACACAATACAGATACTTCATTCAAGTCATGATTCATTGCTCAACCGGTTAAGACTGTATTGCTTGCTATCGCCCACTCTATGAATCACGTAATGAAATGAATGACGATGGATTATTGCTAAATTATCTGCATGCTGTGATATAATGAAAACTTTGTACAATCTGATAAAAGACAATCTGAAAATACAAGCCTTTCCCTAAATAAAACTCAACAACGGAAATGATTAGCTGTTATTCCTCCAAAGTGATTTAAGGCTCAAATTATTCGTGATATGAGATTAAAGGAATAGTGCAGTGGGGAAAAAGGACTGATTTAGGACTGGTGGCTTCTTCTTTTGCCAGTAAGTCAATTTTAGCTATTACTAAGTTAAGATGGGCAAGAAAAAAAATAAAAGGAGTCGTCCAGATATTGATTCTAGCGAGGATATTGCCACAAGTACCCCAAATACGTCAGGAAATTTGGATATTCGGAAGCCAGTGACAACTCAGGTTTCGTTAATGACCCTATCAGAGGAAATTGCAAAGATGATGAACATTATGCGTGAAACTCATAGCTCAGTCCAATCAATTGAACAGCGATTCATTGTAGTAGAAAATAGAATAAAAGCAATTGAATCAGAGCAATTAGCCTTAAGGTCTGAATTCTCCGGGATTAAGTCTTGTACAAATGCTGTAGAAAATGACATTTCTTTGTTGAAAAATGATAATTTTAACCTGCAGTCAGAAGTTAAATATTTTAAAGAAAAACCCTATGTATGTCTGATAGGCTTATGGCTGCAGAGTATCAGCCTAACGAAAATAATTTGGTTGTATGGAATGCAGTCTGTGAGGATGAAGATCAAGCCAAACGTATGTTTACCGAGATATGTACGGATGGACTAAATTTACCAGTGATACCCCATTTTTCAGTTGTTGCAATAAAAAAGGATAAGAAATATTTTAAGGTTAATGTAAAAAACCGTGGAAACAAGATTGAAATCCTTAAAAATGGGAAGAAGCTTAAAGGAAGAAATATAGCAAACCAGGGAAACATTTATGTGAGTGATGATGCCCCATTTTCTGTGAGAGAGGCAAGAAAAAAGCTATATGAAAAAAAATTGTGTCTTAAAACGATGGGTATAATTTCATGGGTATCAAACACAGTTCCACCATATCTTCAGTTTGAACGTCCGGGTGGTACGAAAGTGAAGTTTACGTGTGATGAATGGATTGAGGAACTAGCACATAAGCCTCCTCCCTCCACAGCTTCCAGAGGTGCTAAAAAATGAGTGTTTTATTGAATGTGTTTAGTTTACTTATTGGTTAATTATCTTTTCTTTTTCGCTTGGTTTAATCAAATAGATATGGAAAAGTTGATAGTGATGAATTTGAAATGTTTGGGTTAATGTTAATTTTTATTTTTGAGTAAATAATTTAAAATGTTTGTTAATGTGAAATTATTTTGAGTGGGTGGTAGCGGGCTGATGTCTTTTTGAATGGTTTTGCTTTGTGCCATGAAGCTTGCAATAATGTGCTTTTTTAAATTGTATGTCCGCTTTGCCGGAATATATTTTGTTATTTTTTTTTGTATTTATCTAGGTCTAGGTATATGTTTAGTAGATAATGATTTTTTTCGCCACCGCCACCCTCTACCGTCACATACATTAACTTTTATTGATGATGGTTAGAGATATCGTTTTTCCTCCTGGGAACAGTAATGTCCTGCAACTTGAAAGTCGAAGGGTTGATTTTTCCAGCCAGTTTAATCAAAGGATAAATAGAAATTTAGATATTAATGCCACTGAGATTTTGACAAATGAACCATCAAGGTATATTTTTAAAGAAGAAGCACTACCCTTGTATTGTGATAGGGGCCATTTTGGCCTTAACATTTTTCATTTGAATTGTCAGGGATTGAATTCTGCGCATAATTTTTTATCGGAATTAATAAATACTAATGTCTTTCAGGTGATCGCTTTAACTGAAACGTGGTTAAATGATAATAACTCGCAATTACTACATATCCCTGGGTATAATTTATATGTAAGGAATCGCGAGTATTACCAACATGGAGGCCTAGCAGCTTACATTCAGGCTGATTATAAGGTTTCAATAAGAGAAGATCTTACAATATATAGAGAGAAAGTTTGCGAGTGTTTTGTTTTACATATAACTAGAGAGAATTTGAATTTTTGTATTGTTGTAGTATATAGACCTCCACAGAGCCTGCTCCAAGACTTTATGGACCTATTTGAAGAACAATTAATGAAACTTCCGATTAATTCTATGCCATGTTTTATTATGGGGGATTTTAATATTGACCTTATTGATCAGTCATCTGCTAGCACTGAATTTATTAATAGAAGTTTATCCAATGGGTTTCATCCTTGTATAAATATCCCTACAAGAATTACGGGAACATCAGCTAAGCTTCTGGATAACATCCTTTCTAATGTACCCTTGAGTCTTCCCAGGGTCCTTATCAACGATGTATCTGACCACTTTGGAGTTTCAGCTAGCTTTAGAACTGTCACGAAGGTGGTTAAAGGCAAAAAATCAAGGATTCCAGTGATCAGTAAAAGTGCGATGGTAAAACTTAAAAATGATATAGAAAAGGTGGATTGGTACGATGTTCTAGGCGAAGTTCAGGACGCAAATTCAAAGTTTGTTTTATTTTATGAAAAGTTGCAGAGTTTGATAAGTCAAGTAGTCATGTTGAAACCGTTTAATAGAAAGCACTCAAGTAAAAAACATTGGATTGGTCCTGTGATTTTGAAGCAAATAAATGTAAGAGATAAATTGTTTAGAGCTCAAATAATTAACCCGACACAAGAAAATAAGCAATTATATAAAATTTATCGAAATAGGTTGAATACAATTTTAAGAAATGAAAAAAAGAAATATTTTGAGAAAAAGTTTAAGGAGGTCGAAGGATGCCCTAAGAAAACCTGGGGACTAATAAAAGAAGTGATTGGATTAAAAATAAATAGTGTACCTGATGAATTAGTTAGTGTAATGGGAAAGACTTTGAATTCTGAAAAGGACATATGCAATGAATTTCAGAGTTATTTTTCGAATATTGGTCTGAATTTAGCTATGTCAGTTGTGCCTGATAGTGGGGACCCAACGCCCGAGTCCTTACTGAGGGACCCCATTGATGTGTCTCTTCACCTTAGACTTCTAACAGTTGATGAAATTAAAAAAATTATTTATGGGTTGCGTAGTAATTCATCTGGTAGCGATCATATTACTCTAAAAACACTTAAATGTATTTTTCCTGTTATAGCTGAAGTTTTATGTGGGTTAATTAATGAGTGTTTTCGTCAAGGAAAATTCCCAGATTGTTTTAAAGTTGCCCGTTTAACCCCAATTCATAAGGGTGGCATTCAAAATGACCCAGGAAACTATAGACCGATATCTGTTTTACCCATTATTTCCCGTGTTTTAGAGAAGTGTTTTAGTATTAGAATGATGAGTTTTTTGGAGGATCATAAGTTACTGGTAGAGACACAATTTGGGTTCCGTAGAAAAAGGACAACGGAACAGGCGATGATTTATTTGACAACTATTATTAATGATGTATTAGATAAAGGTTTCAAAATAGGTGCTATATTTTTAGATCTGATGAAAGCTTTCGATACTGTGGATCATGAACTTCTACTTAAGAAGTGTGAGGTGTATGGTTTGAGGGGTAAATCATTAAATTTTTTAAGAAGTTTTTTAAGTAATCGTTATCAGTATGTCCAACTAAATGATACTTCTTCCGAAAAAAAGCGTATTGAAATAGGTGTTCCGCAAGGATCAGTTCTCGGTCCTATATTATTCTTGATATTTATTAATGATTTACCAAATTGTCTAAGTAATTTTTGCTATAGAATAAATGAACTAACGGTAAACCCGACTAATGAAACAGTTTCACTTTTTGCTGATGACACAACAGCCATTAGCACAGCTAAGACAGCGGAGCTGCTGCAGATTTCCATGAAGGAATCAGTTAATAGAATTACAGCATGGCTGAGGGTAAATAAATTAAGGATTAACATGGCTAAGTCTAACTTTATTATTTTCTCGCGATCATCAAACTTTTACCCATGGATCAAGGAATTAGATATGCCCAATGGCGTTATAAAACGGACTGCGTCTTTTAAATACCTTGGGATTGTAATAGATGAAACTCTATCTTTTAAGGAACATGTTACTTTAACTAGCAAAATTCTGGCAAGAAATCTTGGTATAATGAAGAAACTCCAACATTGTTTTCCCAAGTCTGTCCTTCGCCATCTTTATTTTTCTTTAATACACCCGTATATACTTTATTGTTCAAGTATTTGGCTCTCTACTTTTTCTTCTACTTTAAAACCAATAAGAGTTCTACAAAATCATGGAGTAAGAATTTTAGCTGGTATATCTCCACGTATGTCTGTTAGAGAAATTTACCCAATTTTAAAAATTTTGCCGGCTGCAGGCCTTCGTGAGTTCTATATATTGTGGTTTATTTTTGGACTGCAGCAGGATGTTCAGCCTCGTTGTTTTGGTGATTTATTGTCCATTAGGTCTACTGTTCATTCTCATGATACAAGGGGTAGCTCGGACTTCTGTGTACCTAGAGGTATATCTTCCCGTTCATGTTTTTCTGTTTTTTATAGAGGTACGCGGAAATGGAATAGTTTGAATAGTGATATTAAGACTATTGGTGACCCCAATATTTTTAGGAAAATCATTAAGGAACTGCTTTTTGCTGAATATGAGTTTTGACTGATTAATTGATTTATTTATTGTGGGGGTTTTATTGATATGATGTTCCCAGAGGAAGTATAATATATGATATTATTTTGTATTTGTTGTTTAGTGTGATGGTATTAGTGGTGTCGGTGGCCAAGTATTCTTTGTTTTATGGATTTTGTTTTCTCTACCTCCCCCACGGACAAGCTTTGCTTTTTAGGGGAGGCAGTAATAATTTTTTGTTGATATGTTTTTTTTCAATAAATCCTTCTCTCTCTCTCTCTCAAGAAATTATGAAAAAATTGCAAGTAAGTAACAAACTCTTTATTGTTCACCCAAACCCTTCCGATAAAATTTTTGAAATAGCCATTTTGTTGAAAATAGTTCAATCATCAGATAATAAAAACTCCGAGGTTGACACAAACCCATGTTTTCCCTTTGATATTGTTTTCATGTCTTAGATACACGATGCAGAAATTTCATTCAAGAAATTATGAAAAAATTCTAAGTAAGTAACAATCTCTTTCTTGAAGTCCCCTCTTGGATATACAATACGGAAATTTCATTCAAGAAATTATGAAATTATTTCTAAGTAAGAAACAAACTCTTTATTGATTTCACCTCTTGGATACACAATACAGACACTTCATTCAACAAATTATGAAAAAATCGCAAGTAAGTAACAAACTCTTTATTGTTTTCACCTCTTGGATATACAATACGGAAATTTCATTCAATAAATTATGAAAAATTGTAAGTAAGTAACAAACTCTTTCTTGAAGTCACGTCTTGGATACACAATGCAGAAACTTCATTTAGGAAATTATGAAAAAATTGTAAGTAAGTAAGTAAAAAATTCTTTCTTGAATTCGCCTCTTGGATAAACAAAAAGACATTTCATTCAAGAAATTATGAAAAAATTCTAAGTAGGTAACAAAATCTTTCTTGAATTCGCCGTTTAGATGCACAATACAGAAATTTAATTCAGGAAATTATGAAAAAAAATTTCAAACAAACTCTTTCTTGAACTCGCTTCCTGGACAAACAATACAGCAATTTCACTCAAGAAATTATGAAAAATAAAAAGTAAGTGACAAACTCTTTCTTGAATTCTCCTCCTGGATACACAATACAGATAATAACAAAGTAAGAAAAATTGTAAGTAAGTAAGTAAAAAATTCTTTCTTGAATTCGCCTCTTGGATAAACAAAAAGACATTTCATTCAAGAAATTATGACAAAATTCTAAGTAAGTAACAAACTCTTTATTGTTTTCACGTCATGGATACACAATGTAGAATTTTCATTCCAGAAATTATGAAAAAAATTTAAGAAAGTAACAATCTCTTTCTTGAAGTCCCCTCTTGGATCCACAATTTTTTCATAAATTGTATTGATACACAATACAGATATTTTATTCAATAAATTATGAAAAAATTGTAAGTAAGTAAAAAACTCTTTCTTGAAGTCACCTCTGATACACAATGCAGAAATATCATTTAAGAAATTAGGGAAAAAATGTAAGTAAGTAAGTAACAAACTCTTTCTTGAATTCGCCGTTTGGATGCACAATACAGAAATTTAATTCAGGAAATTATGAAAAAAATTCTAAGTAAGTAACAAACTCTTTCTTGAAATCACTTCTTGGATACACAATACAGAAATATAATTTAAGAAATTAAGAAAAAAATTGTAAGTAATTTTCAAATTCTTTCTTGAATTCGCATCCTGGATAAACAAAAAAGACATTTCATTCAAGAAAGTATGACAAAATCCTAAGTAAGTAACAAACTCTTTATTCTTTTCACGTCATGGATACACGATGTAGAAATTTCATTCCAGAAATTATGAAAAAATTTTAAGTAAGTAACAATCTTTTTCTTGAAGTCCCCTCTTAGATCCACAATATGGAAATTTCATTCAAGAAATTATGAAAAAATTGCAAGTAGGTAGAAAACTCTTTATTGTTTTAACCTCTTGGATACACAGTAGAGATATTTCATTCCAAGAAATTATGAAAAATTGCAAGTAAGTAACAAACTCTTTCTTGAAGTCACCTCTTGGATACACATTGCAGAAACTTCATTTAAGAAATTATGAAAAAATTGTAAGTAAGTAAGTAAGTAGGTAACAAATTCTTCCTTGAATTCGCCACCTAGATAAACAAAAAAGACATTTCATTCAAGAAATTATGACAAAATTCTAAGTAAGTAACAAACTCTTTCTTGAATTCACCGTTTGGATGCACAATACAGAAATTTAATTCAGGAGATTATGAAAAAAATTGTAAATAGGTAACAAACTCTTTCTTGAAGTCACCTCTTGGATACACAATGCAAAAATTTCATTTAAGAAATTATGAAAAAATTTTAAGTAAGTAGCAAATTCTTTCTTGAACTCACCTGCTAGATAAACAAAAAAGACATTTCATTCAAGAAATTATGACAAAATTCTAAGTAATTAACAAACTCTTTAGCGTTTTCACGTCTTAGATACACGATGCAGAAATTTCATTCAAGAAATTATGAAAAAATTCTAAGTAAGCAACAATCTCTTTCTTGATGTCCCCTCTTGGATACACAACACGGAAATTTCATTCAAGAATTATGAAAATATTTGTAAGTAAGTAACAAACTCCTTATTGATTTCACCTCTTGGATACCCAATACAGATACTTCATTCAAGAAATTTAGAGCGGGGCCACTCTAAGTGAACCTGAATTAACCCAACTTTTTGCCTGTCTCTCTCACTATGACTGTGTGTCTGAGCAGGTGTGCTGCCATCTATATCCGGTCTAACCTAAATTCAACCTAATGATGCATAAAGTCAAAATAAATAGAACTTGGATCTTATGTATGTTATCTGATGTATCCAATGAGTTTGTTACTTACTTTCAATTTTTTCATAATTTCTTGAATGAAATTTCTGTATTTTGTATCCATGAGTTGAATTCAAGAAAGATTTTGTAATTTACTTACTTACAATTCTTTCCTAATTTCTTAAACGAAATTTCCGTAATGTGTACTCAAGAGGTGAATTCAAGAAAGAGTTTGTTACTTACTTACCATTTTTTGTTTATAATTTCTTGAATGAAATATTTGTATTGTGTATCCAGGTTGCGAATTCAAGAAAGAATTTGCTATTTACTTGCAATTTTTTCATAATTTCTTGAATGAAATTTCCGTATTGTGTATCAAAGAGGTGTATTCAAGAAAGAGTTTGTTACTTACTTACCATTTTTTGTTTATAATTTCTTGAATGAAATATTTGTATTGTGTATCCAGGTTGAGAATTCAAGAAAGAGTTTGTTACTTACTTTCTGCATCGTGTATCTAAGACATGAAAACAATATCAAAGGGAAAAAATGGGTTTGCGTCAACCTCGGAGTTTTTTTATCTGATGATTGAACTATTTTTAACAAAATGGCTATCTCAAAAATTTTATCGGAAGGGTTTGGGTGAACAATAAAGAGTTTGTTACTTACTTGCAATTTTTTCATAATTTCTTGAATGAAGTATCTGTATTGTGTATCCAAGAGGTGATATCAATAAAGAGTTTGTTACTTACTTACAAATATTTTCATAATTTCTTGAATGAAGTATCTGTATTGCGTATCCAAGAGGTGAAATGAATAAAGAGTTTGTTACTTACTTACATATATTTTCATAATTTCTTGAATGAAATTTCTGTATTGTGTATCCAAGAGGGGACTTCAAGAAAGAGATTGTTGCTTACTTAGAATTTTTTCATAATTTCTGGAATGAAATTTATGTATTGTGCATGCAAACGGCGAATTTAAGAGAGAGTTTGTTACTTACTTAATATTTTGTCATAATTTCTTGAATGAAAGGTCTTTTTTGTTTATCCAGCAGGCGAATTCAAGAAAGAATTTGCTAGTTACTTACAATTTTTTCAAAATTTCTTAAAAGAAATTTCTGCATTGTGTATCCAAGAGGTGACTTCAAGAAAGAGTTTGTTACTTTTTTTTCATAATTTCCTGAGTTAAATTTCTGTATTGAGCATCGAAACGGCGAATTCAAGAAAAAGTTTGTTACTTACTTAGAATTTTGTCATAATTTCTTGAATGAAATGTCTTTTTTGTTATCCAAGTGGCGAATTCAAGGAAGAATTTGTTACTTACTTACTTACTTATAATTTTTTCATGATTTCTTAAATGAATTTTCTGCATTGTGTATCCAAGAAGTGACTTCAAGAAAGAGTTTGTTACTTAATTGCAATTTTTTCATAATTTCTTGAATGAAATTTCCATATTGTGTATCCAAGAGGGGACTCCAAGAAAGAGATTGTTACTTACTTAGAATTTTTTCATAATTTCTTGAATGAAATGTCTTTTTTGTTTATCCAGGATGCGAATTCAAGAAAGAATTTTCTACTTACTTACAATTTTTTCATAATTTCTTAAATAAAATTTCTGCATTGTTTATCCAAGAGGTGACTTCAAGAAATAGTTTGTTACTTACTTACTATTTTTTTCATAATTTTCCTGAATTAAATTTCTGAATTGTGCATCCAAACGGCGAATTCAAGAAAAAGTTTGTTACTTACTTAGAATTTTGTCATAGTTTCTTGAATGAAATGTCTTTTTTGTTTATCCAGCAGGCGACTTCAAGAAAGAATTTTCTACTTACTTACAATTTTTTCATAATTTCTTAAATAAAATTTCTGCATTGTGTATCCAATAGGTGACTTCAAGAAAGAGTTTGTTACTTACTTACAATTTTTTTTTATAATTTCCTGAATTAAATTTCTGTATTGTGCATCCAAACGGTGAATTCAAAAAAGAGTTTGTTACTTACTTACTTACATTTTTTCCTAATTTCTAAAATGAAGTTTCTGCTTTGTGTATCCAAGAGGTGACCTCAAGAAAGATTTTTTTACTTACTTGCATTTTTTTTCATAATTTATTGAATGAAATTTCTGTATTGTATATCCAAGAGGTGAAAACAATAAAGAGTTTGTTACTTACTTGCAATTTTTTCATAATTTCTTGAATGAACTATCTGTATTGCGTATCCAAGATGTGAAATCAATAAAGAGTTTGTTACTTACTTACAAATATTTTCATAATTTCTTGAATGAAATTTCCGTATTGTGTATCCAAGAGGGGACTTCAAGAAAGAGATTGTTACTTACTTAGAATTTTTTCATAATTTCTGGAATGAAATTTCTGTATTGTGCATGCAAACGGCGAATTCAAGAGAGAGTTTGTTACTTACTTAGAATTTTGTCATAATTTCTTGAATGAAATGTCTTTTTTGTTTATCCAGAAGGCGAATTCAAGAAAGAATTTGCTACTTACTTGCGATTTTTTCATAGTTTCTTGAATGAAATTTCCGTATTGTGTATCCAAGAGGGGACTTCAAGAAAGAGATTGTTACTTACTTACAATTTTTTCATAATTTCTTGAAAGAAATTTCTGCATCGTGTATCCAAAAGGTGAAAACAATAAAAAGTTCGTTACTTACTTAGAATTTTGTCATAATTTCTTGAATGAAATGTTTTCTAAAATCAGCTAAATTTTGTCAGGCGCGCGATGGGTAAAACTAAACTTGATGAAAATTATATATTTGAAATCATTATTAAAATTTGATTCTTTTGATGTATCTATTGGTATCAAAATTTCGTTTTTTAGAGTTTCGGTTACCATTGAGCCGGGTCACTCCTTACTTACAGTTCGTTACCACGAACTGTTTGATAAGAACCAAAAGCCTACTGCGTCATTGGCACTTAACTGAAAACGAGTTATATTACAAATATTTTCTTTTCCAGTTCTTACAGCATTGAAAATAAAAATAAAATTACAGTGAAATAAATTCTTGAACGGATGGATCCTTCAACAATTAATATCATTACACATAAAATATTCAATTTGATGTTGTTTATACTTTCCAAGACTATTCAAGACACATATAGTTTTCAGTAAAGCGCCAATGACAAAGAAAGTTTTAAACTTTTAGTTTTACACTGAGAGAAGGAGCTGATACCCAAAATCTTGTTTCTAGTAATTTTTGTTCGTTTCAAGCTTGATTTGCATATTCAATTTAAGTTTCGCTCGCTTTAAGATTTATTTATTAATTTACATTAATATCTATTGTATGTTTGTTTGCATTGATTGTTTATTTAATTTCTGTTCGTTTTAAGTTTTATTTATACTTCAATAGGAGAATATTTTTTTCGTTTTAAGCTTGATTTTCATATTCAATCTAAGCATTACTCGCTTTAAGATCTATTTATTCATATATATTATTACTTGTTGTATGTTTTTTGCTATGATTGTTTATTTAATTTCTTTACATTTTAGGTTTCATTCATTATTTAATAGTAATTTCTGGTCGTTTTGAGTCTGAATTTTAACAGGTATTTGCATCTGCTGAGCTTAAGTTTAGAATAGCCTTTACTTTTCTTTGAAAAACTTATTTTTCGGAAATTTTTTTTATTAATTTCTGTTCGTTTTTTATTGCAAAAAGTTTTAAGTTCTCAAATGTTTCTTATTTCAAAATCAATCTTTTTTTAATCGTATGTTCATCAAAGTATCAAAACTGGTATCAAAGTAACAATATCAAAGGGAAAAAATGGGTTTGTGTCAACCTCGGAGTTTTTATTATCTGATGATTGAACTATTTTTAACAAAATGGCTATCTCAAAATTTTTATCGGATGGGTTTGGGTGAACAATAAAGAGTTTGTTACTTACTTGCAATTTTTTTATCATTTCTTGAATGAAGTATATGTATTGTGTATCCAAGAGATGAAATCAATAAAGAGTTTGTTATTTATTTACAAATATTTTCATAATTTCTTGAATGAAGTATCTGTATTGCGTATCCAAGAGGTGAAATCAATAAAGAGTTTGTTACTTACTTACAAATTTTTTCATAATTTCTTGAATGAAATTTCTGTATTGTGTATCCAAGAGGGGACTTCAAGAAAGAGATTGTTGCTTACTTAGAATTTTTTCATAATTTCTGGAATGAAATTTATGTATTGTGCATGCAAACGGCGAATTTAAGAGAGTTTGTTACTTACTTAGAATTTTGTCATAATTTCATGAATAAAATGTTTTTTTTTGTTTATCCAGGAGGCGAATTCAAGAAAGAAATTGCTACTTACTTGCGATTTTTTCATAATTTCTTGAATAAAATATCTGTATTGTGTATCCAAAAGGTGAATTCAAGAAACAGTTTGTTACTTACTTACAATTTTTTCATAATTTTTTGAAAGAAATTTCTGCATCGTGTATCCAAGAGGTGAAAACAATAAAGAGTTTGTTACTTGTTAGTCGCATATCCACCAACATATGAGTTGAATTTTTTCTGTACTCCAAAGAAATGAAATTCCTTACTGTCATGACAATGCATGCATACGTTTCCGATACTGCTACCATTTGTAATTATTTCATAGTTTAAATACTTCTCCTTGTCAGCATTCAATGCTACAATGACTCTATCATGTGAACACACTTTCTTAAAATGCTCCATCGTTACTTTTTTGATGATATGCCTTATGTTTTTATTGTTCCACTGCGTAAAAAAAAACTGATTTAATACATGAAATAAACTACGTAGTGTCGATAACCCGCCATAAAGTACCAGTGGGAAATCCGCATCGTGTCTCTGAGCAAGCATAGAGTAGAATTGTTATAGCCATAAGTATATTTCATGTCATTTTAAGATACGTAAAAAAAACTTGAATAATTTCTAAGTTCAAAAAAAAATTTTGTCCAATAAAAAATAGTACTACCACAAACAATATTTTTCTGATAGTAAAAGTTACAACTAACATTTCTATATCATTCTCATTTTGAATTTGGAAAATATTAAATATGATTTTTTAATGTTTTAAGTATGTTACATGTTATCCTAAGAGATGTAAAAAAAGTTGAAAAAATATAACGTGTAAAGAAATAATAAAAAAAAATTTAAAAAAATCTTCAAAAAAAATTCAAAAAAATGGGGGGAGGGGGGCCAAAAAGTTTGGGTGAGGGGCCCCTTGAAGGTTGGAGGTATGGGACCTTTGGAGGTTGAGGTCCTTTGTGGTTAGGGTTATTGGTGCTTATGATCCATGATGCTTCAAACCTATAATCACCTTACTACTTGATTTGCAAGGATTTCTAAGGGTTGTTCTAAATTTCATTATTAAAATTCCTTTCTTGACATCTACATCTCTATTAGCATCAGCTTTTTAGTATACTATAACGTTAGACCCTATTTTAAATTGACAACACTATTCAAACGCCACTTGTGTATTATACAGAACACATCGGGGAAGTAAAGCCAGGTCAACTCACAGGGCCATTTTATCATCTTTAACCATTCCCATAGATTGATGTTCTTCAAATTTATAACAAATTGCCTGAGTTAACAACCTTTCGGAATTACCTTAACTGGTAATCAGTTTACCACCTTCATACGGTCTAATTCGTAAATATTATCTAGCTCTGTTTTTTCCCTATTATTCAATTAAGATCGTTCATACAGTCCAATTTGCAAATGCTATACCCTTTTTTGCAAATAGAGTTAGTTTTTTGGTAAATGATTTATCATCATATACCAATCAATCATTTCCGAGTGTAGCATCCTATTCTTTAATTAGCGACGATGCATTCCTAACAAACTAGTCTTTACTAAAGGCAATTGTCCAAATATTAGGTGTTGGCTCAGAAACCCGTCTGTTAATGCATATACCAATCCTAGTAATAGCCCGTGGTAATGCATGTACTCGTGCTCTTTGAAAAGGTGTAGAGCATCAAGCAAATAGCACTGGGATTCCTATAGGACCTGTAGAAATGGACTTCCTAGGGGGCCGGTAGAATAGCACGGTAAGGAACATAAGGCAAGCAAATAGCACAGTGATTCCTATACGTCTCTGCAAAGTATTTTCTATACGTATCTGCAAAGTATAATGTAGCACTCTACTTATGGGTAGAACTGATCTGTCTCCCTTTTTTCTCCTTTTTTCCAGGGGTAGCGGTTTACCAGAATATCATAGAGAGATACTTAATGGCTCATTAGAAAGCTGTTTCTCACATCTACGTGCTTTTTATAAATTCAACCATCTGCAAATGTCATATGGCACAAAAAGGGCAAAATATGTGCAATTTCTCAAAGGGTGGGGCTAACGGGCTACAAAAACATCGTCGACAGATGTTTAATAGCTCACATTAAAGCTATTTCTCATATCTACGTTTTATTTATAAATTCAATCACCTCCTACTGGCAAATGGCACTAAAAATGGCATTATTGATGCCATGTCCCAAGTAGAAAAGCTAGGGGGCAATGGACTGCCAGAGCTTCTTAGAGAGATGTTTAATGGCTGATTTGAAAGCTACTGCTCATATCTACGTGATTTAAATCAGTTCTGTCATTCGCAACTTCCAAATAGCACAAAAAACGGCACCTTTTGTGCCACTTCTTAAGTTGAAAAGCTTTGAAGTGTAAAACGGTGCAAAAATCATGTTTAAGAAAAAAAACTGCCTAGTGGAAACAAATTGCCATCTAACACTGATTGAGGAATGGTGACTATTATGTTGGTTCGTCTTAAAAGTAAAAGTAAATGTTGCGAGAAGAAATTTATGATGGTTTCGAAAAATCCCGAAATCCCTCGAAAATGGCATCAGATCAAAATGAAAAATGTACCATTAGAATCACCATAGTCGAAACCCTACTGCAAAAAAATTAAAGTCCCCCTCCTTGAACAACAAAGAAAATGACTTTTTCCTTGTTGTAGCACTGATGCGTCTTCCGTTTTTTTTTTTTCTTTTTTCTAGCAGGGCTAGGGGGTGACCAGAACATCACAGAGAGATGTATAATAGCTCATTCGAACAGAAATTAAATTTGCTATTGTCCTTTTTTAAGTGACCAAAAAATTGGAGGGCAACTAGCCCCCCCCCCTCCCTGAAGGTCCCCTCCCCCAAAGTCATCCAATCACAATTTTCAGATAGTCATTTTGTTCAACATAGTTAAAAGGTCAAATATCTTTGGTTTCGGTGATGATACGACCCTCCATATTCCCTGGAGAAAAGGGCTGCACACTGTATCAGTATCGGGCGTGTTTATATCACGCGTATCGGCGTGAGAATATTGCTATTGGGCGTATTGGTATCGCTTGTGTCTAGAAAGATGTTTAATAGCTCATATAAAAGATATTGCTCATATTTACCTGAGTGGCGTAATTTCGTCAAAATCCTGAGGTGGCGGGGGGGGGGGGGGGGGGTGGGGTAAAGTTGGATCCAATTTTTCCAAATCAAGTGAAAAAGATAGTGAAAATGGAAAAATGAGCCGTATATTACCATAGAGGCAAAGATATATTAAAGAAAACTGACCTGCTTCTCTGGATGCTTGAATTATGAAGGCTTATCTTAGTTTTGACAAGATTTTTTTTTTACAGAAACGAAATTTCAGCAGGGGGGCGGTCTGGGGGGCAAACTTGGGTCTGAAGGGGACAGTTGCCTCCCCCCTGCCCCATATCAAATTACGCCTTTTCTACACCCTTCCTATAAATTCCACCATCAGCGATTAACTTAAAAACACACAGAAAATTGGTAGAATTAGTCTATACCCTCTTGAAAGAAAAATTACTGGTACTTACGCATTATACAAACACACTCAAGAAGGGCTGTTAGGTTAATCAAAATGCAAGATGCCATATCATGATGAAAATATAATACTATAGTTTATATAATGATATAATTTGGACGAAATATTTGCACATTAAGGGGGGGAGGGGTAAAATAAATCTCAGAAAGGGGTTAAACACCTTATTCAACCTAACCTTACCCCCACCCTCTAATGTGCAAATGTACAGCCTAAATTATACAAGTCCAATGCACTCTGTCGCCCGTCATTCATACTTGTGGCTATAAAATCGGTTTGTTCAAATCGTACCTTCAGCAAGCTTCTCGGCTGTTTGGTATCATGGTTGCAGAGGTAGCTGCAGCCTAGTAAAGAGCGAACCATAGCCCATAGTAACTAAAAGTTAAAAACGCGTTTTGAATTTGCTGCCTAGTGAAAAAAATTGCCATCTGACACAGATTAACGAATGATAACGGGGTTAATGTCCATGAACGGAGTTAATGTCCAAGAGAATCTTCGTATTTGATGCGGAGTACGCCAAGGAGGCGGGTTATCCCCTGATGGTCTTAAGCTTTGTGTTGATGCTACAGTGCTCTCTAAGATAGCTGATGCTTGCTGTCTGTGTTTTTCTGATGTATCATTTATTGCTTACGCGGATGGCATCCTACTTATTCGTAGGAGCAAATTTTCTTTGTCTAAAATGGTGGATAATGTGAGGAAATGTTTTTAGATATTGGACTTAATTTAAATGTTGAAGACTGCGAGTATGTTTGTTTCAACGAGTATCTTTGTTTCGCTGAATTTTCTTTTTATTTGTTTATCTAACATGGATTTGATATAACACGAGTAACCTCCGATTTTCCTAGACAATTCCCCTAATACGATGTGGCTGAAAAAAAAATATCGCTTTGATGGCTTATGTCTCTTTACATAAGCAGTTGCAGTATGGTTCCTCTAAATATTCACCAGGATCAAGATACGTATTTCCTCATAAAACTGATAAGATAGACTTTGATTTTTTTTTTTTAGAATTTTGATAAGCGTTTACAGCTGTCCTGTCCGAATTTTTTTCGTGAATGGTTAAGAAAATCCCCCTTCGTTAAATCACGAACTTCGATAACAGTGTTTAGTTTTAAAAAGCAGTTGCATCTGACTTAAAAACACTTCATCGTTTAAGAAACGTTCCATCTATGTTGTAAATATTGCTTAAAAATAATCGTCTAAATCTTACGAGGGGAAGACATATCAACAAGCCTAACCGATACTTTTGAATCTTCAGTTCAGTGAGATTGGAAGTAATGGCATTTTAAGTTTGTATCATTTATATTTAAACTGTCTTTTTATCATCCATTATTTATGACGAGATATTCTGTGTTTTCTATCAGCATATTATTTCTATTTCTTATTCGATAAGCATTCTTTAAAAATATTTGTTTTATTTAATATTCTACTCATCAATTAATCTAGCTGGTTCTATCTATTCTATCTGTATTCATAATTAATGTTCATCTAAAATTTCAAGAACAAATGACGTTTCAGCTCATCTTGGTCATTAAAAATTGAGGCTTTAGGCTGGGGATTTACGAACAATAATATCAATAAAACCCAGGCTTAATATATCTATGCATTCTCAGGGACAAACTAGCCTTGAATGCAATGCTGGATTTTTTTTTTTCGGGAACAACTAGGTCTTGGGATCCAGGATAAACTCTTAAGTTTTTAATGTGTGTGGTCATATTTAGTATATTTTTCTGTATTCAATATACAGTTTCTTTGGTACTTACGCATTATATGGGCCTTTACAAGAAAACCAGTCACGAAAAACCCGCCAGAGACGGGTTAATTCAAGAGACCGTTATAGAGTAATGCAATGCAAAGCGTGGTTTTAATTGCGTTTATGATATTTAAACTGTTGTTTTTTGGGGTTTAGGGGGGGTACCTAGGTTAGGTCACGAATTTAATATATGCTATGCTTTATCCCCCCATCTCCCCTCTTGTGTGCAAATATATAGCCCCAAATTTATAGCCGTAAAAACAAGAAATCTAATTCTTGATTGAAAATTCTTAATTCAACTAGTCATATTAAAAGTAAAAGATTATTGCGAAAACAAATTAACTAAAACTAAAAACTTTTCAACTAAACATCTATCAAAAATTGAGCTTTAATGGGGCGAATTTCCAGCATTTTAATTGGGGGGGAGGGGTCCATATCCGGATAGTCAAGGGACATGGGATATATAATAATTTTTTATCCACATTATTGTGGGGCAACTGTTCGCTGGGCGAAGCGAAATTTTGACATAAGAAATGGGTTCCGATGTATTCTACGATCTATAAAACTGAGGATTAAACGCGTTTAATGACTCAAATTTGCTTATAAACTATTATATATTATAGGATATTCATCCTATTTTATTTCGTTAGCATTAACCAAACTTGACTTTTTAGAAAGGCCCATTGATGCGTAAGTACCTTTTTTTAATGTAAAATTGGTAACCTCCATATTTAGTATATTTGGTAAAATTGTAGTTTAGCTACTTTTTGCTCTCATGGATAGGGGTTAGATTAGGAAAATGAAACTTTCAGGGATGGGTCAACAGTCTAAAGTATGTCCTGGGAAGTATCTACCTCCACTCCTTCTCCCTCTAGATTGGCCTGAACTTTGATGACCTTTACAAATCTTTGTGTTATAAAAGTGAAACCTTGCATAATAGATCTTGTGCTTAAATGAAGTACAACAAAACTGTTTTTAGCTTCATAACTTTGCTCAGTTTTAATTTATGAGGTTATAAAGATCTGTAAATACATTTCATAAATTTAGAATATACCCATTGATATGGCTTAAAATTCTACTCAAATAACAGTAATTGTATTTTCAGAACTAAAACCAGAGAAAAACAAACTGAACGGAAAATTAAGGTAAAATAATGTTTCGTCAAAATTTCAATAGGTAAGACCTGTCAAGTAGGCAAATATCTAAGTTATGGAAATCAGAAGAGGGTTAACATGGAAGCTTGACAATACCTTTCCAGAGTATTTTTTTAGCCCTGAACTCATTACTAAAAGTATGATTTTCCTAACCTAAACCCTTTCCAAAATAGGACAAAGTAGTTAAACTAGAATTTTACCGTGTATATTTCTCTCAATATTACACTTTTCATTCATTTGATTATGTAAGCTATTTATTGCATTTGGCGTACTGCAAATCAATTTCTTCTGTTTAATTTTGGACGTCTTCAATGCAAAGGGCAATTGTAAAAGCCAGTATGGTGATTGATGGTCAGCTATATGCGGGTCTAGGCATTTCCCCCTGGAAAATCTAAAACCCAATGATCATCGCTATCCTATATTCAAAAGTAAACGCTAGTATGGCAATTGACGGTGAGCTATTTACGAGTCTACGCGTTTCCCCTGCTAAATCCCCCTCCCCCCGGAAAATTCCACCATATTCGCCCTGGATAATTTCGAACGTTCATTACAAGGGAAATTGAAAGTTCTACCTACCTGTTTAAGTCAGGGGTAATGCTTTAGCGTTAATCAAACAGTTCGTGGTAACGAACTGTGAGTAAGGAGCGACCCGGCTCAATTGTTACCGAAACTCTAAAGAACGGAATTTTGATATCACAAGATACATCAAAAGAATCAGATTTTAATTCTGATTTCAAATATATAAGTTTCCTCAAGTTTAGTCTGAACCATCAAAAGTTATGCGCCTGAGAAAATTTGGCTGATTTTAGAAAAAAAGGGGAAAGGACCCCCTAAAAGCTATAGAACCTTAATGAAAATCACACCATCATATTCAGCGTATCAGAGAACTCTACTGTAGAGGTTTCAAGCACCTATCTAAAAAATGTGGAATTTGCGCATTTTTTGCCAGAAGAAAGATCACAGATGCGTGTTTATTTTATTTTTTTCCTAGGGTTGATCGTATCGACCCAGTGATCCTTGAATATCGTGGGAGGGCTCATTGGAACGGAAATTAAAATTTCTAGTTCACTTTTAAATTGACAAAAAAATGAAGGGCAAATAGGCCCCCTCCCACGCTCATTTTTTCCCCAAAGTCACTATATATATATATATATATATATATATATATATATATATATATATATATATATATATATATATATATATATATATATATATATATATATATATATATATATATATATATATATAGATATGATAGATAGATAGATAGATAGATAGATAGATAGATAGATAGATAGATAGATAGATAGATAGATAGATAGATAGATAGATAGATAGATAGATAGATAGATAGATAGATAGATAGATAGATAGATAGATAGATAGATAGATAGATAGATAGATATAGATAGATATAGATAGATATAGATAGATATAGATAGATATAGATAGATAGATAGATAGATAGATAGATAGATAGATAGATAGATAGATAGATAGATAGATAGATAGATAGATAGATAGATAGATAGATAGATAGATAGATAGATAGATAGATAGATAGATAGATAGATAGATAGATAGATAGATAGATAGATAGATAGATAGATAGATAGATAGATAGATATATATATATATATATATATATATATATATATATATATATATATATATATATATATATATATATATATATATATATAGGATGTCAGCATGCCCACCGTATACTTGCAAAGGTGTTACAAGAAGCACATCGTTTAAAAACGGAAGTTCAGTTTTGTGCGTTAGACCTATCTAAAGCTTTCGATACTGTTTGTCACTCCCAGGCATGGTTTTCTCTGGCACGTTTGGGTGTGAATAGTTCAATTATTTGTGTACTTCGGTTCTGGTACCAGAATTCATTTATTCAGTTGAGGCAGGGTTCCCGGGCCTTTGGCTAAATCCCAGTTAGATCTGGGGTCCGTCAGGGTAGTGTGCTTTCACCTCATATTTTTAAAGCTTGTTTATTGAGTGTTCTTAATATGATACCGCTTTCTTACTCTTCAGGGTTGTCAAACGTCTCCTATATTGCATATTCGGATGATCTTCTGCTTGTTAGCAGGTCAAAGTTTACATTAATGAAGTCTGTGCTACTTGTATCGCGGCTGTATGGGGAAATCGGATTAAGCCTCAACACTGATAAATGCGAATATTTAGTGTTTAATTCAAAATCTTCAGCAACGCCGCTTGATTGCGGCGTATTTTCTGTAAAAAAGTGTTGAATCTTTCCGATGGCTTGGGATCAATATTTGCAAATCGCTTACTTTATTTCGTTTCCGGGCATTGAGTGATATTAAAGATAAGCTGAAACTGGGGTACGCCAAAATTGTCCCCAACAGGGGAAAATATAACAGAAAAGCATTGGCTAAATTGTACTCGAATTTTTGTGACCATGCAGTTTTGTTCCCAGCTGGCCTTCATATCCTGTTTCGGCCAGGGGATATTAGCGATATTAGAATTATGTATTTTAGATATTGCAAGTTTTTATTGTATCTACCTCGCAGATACAGTAATAGAAAGATGATGCAGATTTTTGGCGCTCCGGATATTGTAAATTGTTTTGTCAGACAAAGTAGCCGTCTTCAAGAGAACATTTATGCTACTTTGGGTGTTAACCACCCACTTATCCGGGTAGCCACAGCGCATTGAGTGTAATATTTATTTATTGTGTTGTTGTTAAATGTATCTTTGTGTTTTTTTTTGTTTGTTTATTATTTTTTTTCTCTCTTTTCTTGTGTTACTCCACTTCATTTTCTGTATAGTGGGTCAAAAAATAAATTATTATTATTATTAATCCAGGTATATAATTAGAGGAACCGTACTGCAACCGCTTAAGTAAAGAGACATATGCCATCAAAGCGATATTTTTATTCAGCCAATCGTATTAGGGGAATTGTCTTGGAAAATTTGAAGGTGCTCGTTATAGATGTATATATATATATATATATATATATATATATATATATATATATATATATATATATATATATATATATAATATATATTATATATATATATATATATATATATATATATATATATATATATATATATATATATATATATATATATATATATATATATATATATATATATATATATATATATATATATATATATATATATATATATATATATATATAATATATATATATATATATATATATATATATATATATATATATATATATATATATATATATATATACATATATATATATATATATATACATATATATATATATATATATATATATATATATATATATATATATATATATATATATATATATACATATATATATATATATACATATATATATATATATATATAATATATATATATATATATATATATATATATATATATATATATATATATATATATATTATATATATATATATATATATATATATATATATATATATATATATATATATATATATATATATATATATATATATATATATATATATATATATATATATATATATATATATATATATATATATATATATATATATATATATATAACGAGCACCTTCAAATTTTCCAAGACAATTCCCCTAATACGATGTGGCTGAATAAAAATATCGCTTTGATGGCATATGTCTCTTTACTTAAGCGGTTGCAGTAAGGTTCCTCTAATTATATACCTGGATTAAGATATGTATTTCCTCATAAAGCTAATAAGATAGACTTTGATTTTTTTTTATTATTTATTTAGAATTTTGATAAGCGTTTACAATTGTACTGTACACATTTTTGTCGTGAAGCGTTAAGAAAATCCCCCTTCGTTAAATCACGAACTTGGTTAACAGTGTTTATTTTTGATAAGCAGCCGCATCCGACTTTAAACAGTTCATCGTTTAAGAGACTTTCCTCCTATGTTGCAAATATTGCTTAAAAATAATCGTTTAAATCTTACGAGGGGAAATCATATCAAGCCTAACCGACACTGTTTAATCTTCAGTTCAGTGAGATTGGAAGTAATGTCATTTTGAGTTTGTATCATTTCTATCTATACTATCTATTTATCATCTTTTATTTAAAACGAGATATTCTTTGTTTTCTATCAGTTTTTTATCAGTATATTATTTTTTTTCTTATTCAATAAGCATTCTTTCAAACTATTTGTTTTATTTAATATTCTATGCGTTAATTATTCTAGCTCGTTCTATTTGTATTCATAATTAATAGGGCTGTTTTTTAGCGATTAATTAAAAAAAAAACTTTCCAAAAAATAAGTTTTTCAAAGAAAAGTAAAGGCTATTTTAATCTTAAGCTCAACAGATACAAGTATCTGTTAAAATTCAAACTTAAAACGACCAGAAATTACTATTAAATAATAAATGAAACCCAAAACGAACAGAAATTAAATAAACAATCATAACAGAAAATATACAACAAGTAATAATATAAATGAATAAATAGATCTTAAAGCGAGTAATGCTTATATTGAATATGAAAATCAAGCTTAGAACGAAAAAAAAATATATTCCTATTGAACTATAAATGAAACTTAAAAAGAACAGAAATTAAATAAACAATCAATGCAAACAAACATACAACAGATATTAGTGTAAATTAATAAATAAATCTTAAAACGAGTGAAACTTAAATTGAATATGCAAATCAAACTTGAAACGAACAAAAATTGCTACAAACAAGAGTTCGGGTATCACCTCCTTCTCTCACTGTTAAAATAGTAAAAGTCTAAAACCTACTGCGTCATTGGCGCTTTACTGAAAACTAATTTTATGACAAATATTTTTTTTTGTATTTAATATTGAAAATAAACATTAAAATTATATTAACATTTCGAACTGATGAGCTTTCATCAATTAATATCATTATTCGTCAAATATTCAGTTTAATTTATTAGCTCTTTTTAAAGTTGTTCAAGACGAATATAGTTTCACTACAAACTAGTGTTTCAATACTGCCTTCTTTCTTAACTGTAAATTTAAAAAAAAAAACAAGTTTTTTTTAACTGAAAGTAAGGAGCGACGTTAAAACTTAAAACGAACAGAAATTATTCCGTATATGAAAGGGGCTGTCCCCTCCTCAACGCCTCGCTCTTTACGCTAAAGTTTTTCATTGTTTAAAAAAATAGAGTTGTGAGAAAGTCAAACTTTAGCGTAAAGAGTGAGGCGTTGAGGAGGGGACAGCCCCTTTCGTATACGGAATTTATTTCTGTTCGTTTTAAGTTTTAACGTCGTTCCTTACTTTCAGTTAAAAAAAATTGTTTTTTTATTTAATTTTTGAACGTTTTTGAATTAATACGGATTTTGATTTTGGCTCAACGTACATGAATAATTAAAACACAATTTTCATATTAGTTTTACTTTTATTTGGTTAAATGGCTTTCTCGAAACTCGTTTAATTTTATTTACGAACGTTTTTACTAGTAATAAATATACGTAACTTACGAATTAGCTTACGTAACAAACTTCTATATTCATAGATTTTTAACACGTATATTAGGGGGTTCGCCCCCTAGTCAATACCCTGGTCTTTAAGTTAAAGCTCGAGTTTTGTTCCAATTCTTTAAAAATTACCCCTTTATCACAAAGGCCGTTAATTAGAATAAATAGCTCTTATGAAAGTACTAAAAAATCTTTGGCTTAAAGAGCGTGGTATTGTTGACTAGGGGATGAACCCAATCATATACGTAATATTTTCTGTTCGTTTTAAGTTTTGATGTTGCTATTTACTTTCAGTTGAAAAACTTGTTTTTTTATTTAATTTCTGATTTCTTTCTTTAATGATGCTGGGAAATCCTTCACCCCCTTCATAGCAATGTCCCTTCCGCAATGAAAACTTACTTCATGGAAAGATCCTGCCATATAACCCCCGACCCTTCCCCCCACCTACCAGAAAAAATCCCCCCTGAAAACGTCCGTATACTTCCCAATAATGACCATGCTGAACAAAATGGCTATCTCAAAATTTAGATCGGGTGACTCTGGGAAAAATGGAGCGTGGGAGGGGGCCTAGTTGCCCTCCATTTTTTTTGGCTACTTAAAAAAGGCACTGGAACTTTTAATTTCCGTTCCGATGAGCCCTTCCACGATATTCTAGGACCACTTGGTCGATATGATCACTCCTGGGAAAACAAAAACAAAAAACAAAAAAAACAAATAAACACTCATCAGTAGACTAAGAAGTACCATATTGCGTAGACATATAGGAATCTCCATGTTATTCTGGGCCTTTATGTTCCATCCTCTTTTATTTGCGGCCTTTACGTTCCTTCCGGTTTTTCTGGTAGTTAATTCTACAGGTCATTACACTCTTTGCCAAGAGGAACGAGTATAACTTGATTGGTGATTAGGATTTGAATAAAAGGAATAGTTTTCTTTACAATTCATATTAGTAAGAGAATTGAATTCAAAGAGAATAGTTTTTATTTGAGAGGATATTAGTGGAGAAAAAAAAATGAGTGGTGCATTTACATTATTGGAGATTAATGATGGAACCGACAGCAGCAGCAGCAACGATATACGAGTACCCAATGTGGCTGTGGAAACAACTGCTGGCTGTAGACTATGTCTTGAATGGGACATTATGTATGCGAGATATGTGATATCATTAAGCAAATTTAAGCAGGAGGAGCAGCTGTGTTTTGCTGGAAAAGTAAATATTCTCCATATAAATAAACTTCGGTCAGCATTAGATGTCCTATCGAAATATATTGATGAGAACAAAATGCATCAGTGAATATTATTATTGTAATTATGTTCAATAAAACTGTTTCTAAATCAATGGTATTTTTTTCTTTTTCTATAGTAGACATGTGTATATTTTCTAGAGTACAAAAATGAGATTCTGTTTAGTCTGAGGTTGGTTGTGAGAGAGTTAGGACTCTAAAAAATGGATAGATTCGAGAAAGATCGAATCATGAGGAATCTAGTTCTTATGGAAAAACGTTTGATTCTAGATGATGATTTTCTAGAGTTGTCTATTCAAAGGAAGATATTTTCTCGAGGAATGCTTGTCGATATAATGAAAACTGATTCTCCATCATTAGACTATTGTATGAAGCTTCTACATCGTGGTCCAAATGCATTTACACAATTTATTGATATATTGATAACGACACAGCAAAATGATATTGTGGATATGCTTTTAAACATTAGTTTTTAGAAATTTAGGACTTTTTTTTTTCATAAGAAAGATGGTGCTCAAGGATGATTTACTCCTCTCTCTCTCTCTCTCTCTATCTCAGACAATTTTTTGATGTTGCTAGCTCAGTTTCATTGTGGCAGTGAGAGCGTTAACACATGACAAAATGTTCCATACATGTCCGTTATGTATGTACACACAGGGCAGCTGGTCATCATGTGAGAATTGCACAATGATTGAGGAGTATGATGAAAAGTGTAGATTATGCAACCCGTGTAAATTGCATAGAGGATATGCTGTACAAATTAAAGGTTGTAATTCCTGTCTTGAAGAGGTGTGTGACTCTCATCCTAGAGGCCACCTATGCTCCAATTGTCATTATGATAAATGTAAGCAGTGGGAGAGTACATATCCCGGTATGATTGGAAAGAATCCTAACCGTGATTTTAGTTTATTGCTACGAGATTGGTATCGTCGTGGTTTTAGATTGTTCTGGGAGGAGGAACCAGGTCAACGATTCAACTGTTGGAACAACAAGAGAATATGGTTTCTACGTCATTGTTGTGAAGACAATGGGTGTTATGATTATAAGCCCACTGATTTTTATTTGGCTGTGACGGAATGTGATTCGACACTTGAGGACACTGTTTGTGAAATTGCTTCAAATACGCAAATTGAAACATGTGAATTCTATAGAATGAATGCGAATAGTATCATTGACTAAACAAAGAGATATGACAAGAGTGAAGTCACACTCTACTGTAGAAAATGTGACCCTGACATTGCACTACATCAGGATCAGTACACGGTGAATTCAGATAATCTACCTGCACTAGTTGTTGTCGACAAATATCTAGTAGTGGATGAAATCTAAAGAGTAGAAAAGTCGTTTTATCATGTATATAATTTTTTTTTATTAATAAACAATTTCACATACATCTTTAGAACATTTTATTCTTAGGGCACTAAAATCAATATTAAATACACTTGTAAGTATATTCTCCACTAGAAAGTCGTTCAATTGAGGTAAGTCAACGTAGATGTTGAGAAACTGCTTGTAGGTGTAGCCACGACATCTGAACATGAAAAAGAGTAGTGCATGAAAGCCACATGTCTTAGTCGTTAAATCCTGTACTCTTCGTTGATTTTGAATAATGGTTTTCCCACTGCTTTCAATAAAGTTGCTGATGTATGGAGCGTAGAATTTATACGATAGGCCAAGAGGATCAAAAAATTCAATATTCTTCGCTGTTTGAAAGATGCATAGCCAATGGCCAGTCTTCAAAGTCGATGGACTGCTATTAACAATGATTAGGGTATTGTTAACACTTGGAATTTTTTCAATGAAGTCCGAGGGTATGCAATAGGACTTGTACTGGGACATGTATGGATCCATACTAAATACATTGATTATTTGATTTGTGTTCATGGTGCATGGTCTAGTAGATGCAACCAGACTTTCTACCCAGGTCTAAACGATTTTGAAGACAACTTTTTCAACTGGGTAAATAAACTAATTTCAACTTTGGATACATTTAGCGAGAGGGGGAGTGGGTCCACAATTTTATACATTGAACGCATGGATCTGAATCTCAGTAGATTTAAAAAAAACTTTATTTTAAGGGGAGGGCGAGGTAACAAAATAAAATGCCACCCAGATTTGTCGACTACAGGAGGGGTTCAGGGTTTCCATTTTGACACAGGGCTGCAATGCTTTAAGTTCGCATTTTTAGCAGCAGCCCATAAGACATTAAACAAAGATTCAACAATGAAAAATCTTGACAAACTTGCACGTAACGGTGGAAAAAATTTCCCTAAAGTAAGTTTTGATTGTTTAGAGGGAAAATATCCGGTGTCCTTTAAAGAAATAAGCATATTCGAGAAAGCAAATGAAAATCTTGGGGTGGGGGTAGTTGTTCTCCAGTATGACACTGAATTTGTAGATGGGGGAAAAAAACCGAATAAAAAAGGGGTTTTGTACTCAGCGAGGACACCGATGGTGGAAAATGTTAAAAATTGGGTATGGATTATTTACGAACCTCCCAAAGATGTAAATTCTTATGGTCATTTTTTCCCCGTTACGGCGATAAGTCGACTCCTATCTCAAGGCGTTCAGAAAGGAGAACGTTTCTATTGCCCCATGTGCCTTTCCCCATTTAGATCCGAGCGAACGTTTTCAGATCACATGAACCATTGCAAACTTCATGGAAATCAAAGAATAGAAATGCCGGTAGAAGGCAAAGACATTTTACAATTTAAAAATTTTCAAAATTCTCTTCTGCAATCTGATAAAGTGTCTTTGGATTGTGAAACAAGACTGGTTGAGGTATCAGACCCATCAAGGCCAAATATAGTCAAGGAACACAAACTAGTTGCGTGTTCCTATGCACACGCCCGTCGCGACGCCAACAATAAAATGCTATTGGAAGAGTTTTTTTTAACTGTGGACGAGGAGGGCAGTATGGAAAAGCTATTGGTTTCTTTAATAAAAACGGCAAACAGAGCAATTTCACGATTACGTCATACCAATTATCCAATGACATTGTCGGATAAAGAGCAACTGGCGCTGGAAAAGGGAACAGTTTGCTGGGTGTGTAGGAGTGTCCTTGCCCCAAAAGACGCGGTGCAGGACCACAATCACCTTATTGACCCCAATTCAACGGGAAAAAGCAACTTTCGGGGGTGGGCTCACAATTCGTGTAATTTAAAAATTAAACAACAACTTTTTCTACCGGTTTTTATACATAACTCTAACTACGATCTGAAGTTTGTGCTACCTGCATTGGCACATCTTCAAAGAAATGGAACAGTGGATGATGATGCATGGGTGATAGACAGCTTTACGTACAAAATCATACCTAAATCAGCAGAAAAGTTGCTTGTTTTGGAATTTATGTGGAAATTTGTTGAAGCCGGCGTTGAGTACACGAATAAAATTCGCTTTTTAGATTCCTACAGTTTTTTCCCCAAATCATTGAGCGAATTAATTCAAGTGCAGACAAACGATGACGGTTGCAATGCTTTCCCCCTTCTCAAGCAACAATTTCCAAATGATTTATATGATTTGTTAACGGTCAAGGGCATCTATCCTTATGACCATTATTGTTCCATGTCGAGATTCGCCGAGGAGGCTATTCCTCCAATTGAATCGTTTTACGACAGTCTTCACGATCGTAGTTGCACCCCCGAGGAATACAGTTTTGCTAAAAAAGTTTGGGCAGAGGGAGGGTGTAAAAATGGATTTGACTACTGCAAGCTGTATTTGTCGAGTGACGTGTTAATTTTGTTAGACATTATGTGTAAAAATACGGATAAAATCTATGAGGAGTTTAATCTTGATTTGGGGTATTATTTTTCTTCGCCTCATCTAGTGATGGACCTCATCCTGAAAATTAGTGGGGAAAAAATTGGGCTAATCACTGACATTGATCAGCACCTGTTCATCGAGAGGTCAATGAGAGGGGGTTTTGTTTTTCACGGAGACCGTATCTTGGAAACCGATCCAACGGGGGAGAAGACGGGGACAAAATCAAATGCGGTTTTCCTCGATATGAATTCTCTCTACCCCTTGGCCATGTCCCATTATGCACTACCCTGCGGCGACTATAAATGGCTCAATGACCCTCAAGCTCCCCATTTCCCCAACATTGACAGTGTTGAGGAGAATGGACCGGTTGGATGGTTTTTTGAAATTGATGGAGAGATACCAGTCGAGCTTCACGATTCAGTAAAGGATTTTGTTTTCTCGTGTATCAATAGACCTGTGACTAAGGACTCTTTGAGTCCTCGCAATAGGCGTTTAGTCGAGGTGGACGGATTGCATTGGGCGCCTTCAAAACAAAAACTTATTGCTGACCTTCTGCCGAAAAAAAACATAGTTGTACATCATGTAGCGTTAAAATGGATGTGTAACAATGGTTTCAACATCACAAAGGTTCACCGAGCACTCGAGTTTAGTCAAAAACCTTATTTGAAAACGTTTGTTGACACTTTTGTCAGCAAACGTTCTGCAGCACAGACGAAAGCTGAAAAAGAAATTTATAAACTCATTTTAAATTCGGCTTTCGGCAAAATGTGTGAGAGTGTTCGTAATAGGAATCGTTGTGACGTTGTGACCGATCCAGAACAATGTGCTCGAATTATTGCCGATCCCAATTACACTTCCTTTACAATCATTGGCCCGGACATGGTACTTTTGAATAGGAAAAAAAGACGCATTGTCCTGAATAAAAATATTGCTGCAGGCAGTGCTATCCTGGAGATCTCAAAAAAGCTCATGTTGGAATTCTACTACAATGTGGCTAGGGTACAGTGGCCGGAAAAGGGGCAAGTAGAGGTCTGCTACGGTGACACGGATTCTCTACTGCTCAAAGTAAAAACACCAAATCTAATTGATGATTTGGCGCACGGTGAAATTATCAGTTCACGGATGGACTACACCAATTGGAGTGGTGGTCTTTACCCTGAGCTAGTAAAACGTCGGGCGCCCAATCAGCTTTTATTTTTAAATCTGAAACGGGTAGCGACTTGATTTCTCGTGGTATGTTTGTAGGTCCGAAGGTGTACTTTATACAGACATACGACGAGGAAATCAAGAAACGTTGCAAAGGAGTACCCACGCGCTATGTGGACAAGAATTTCGACATGGACATTTATAGGAATTGTATTGTTCAAAATGCAATTCCACGAGCCAAATTGTTGGCAATTCGTTCATTTAACTACAGGAACTATACTGTAAATGTAGAGAAAATAGCCATGAGTACCATTTCCGACAAGGTCTATGTTTGTCAAGATGGTGTGACCACCCTCCCCCTTGGACACTATTTAACTTCAGACCGGACCGAATGTATTGCCAACAGGGAAAGTCTCGGTTTAAATAAAGTCCTGTAACTAATTTCCTAAAAACCTTTGGGGGGGGCCTCGCGGCCTTTGGGGGGGCCTCGCGGCCCGGGGGGGGGGGCGGCCGCCGCCAGCGCGGGGGGCGCTCCGTCACCAAAAGTTATCTTTTTTTGGACTTAGAGCAGATTTTTTTTTTCAAGTGCCATCTCTAATTTAATGTTTTTTTCTCTATAAACAAAAAAAAAATGTTTTTCTCTCTCTGTACCTATGTAAATGTTGTTGTATTTTTTTTTATTATAAATAAATTTAAAAAAAAGTGTATTTTTTCAAGTGCTCTCTCTAATTTAATGTTTTTTTTTCTCTATAAACAAAAAAAAAGTGTTTTTTTTTCTCTGTGTGTACCTATGTAAATGTTGTTGTTGTTGTATTTTTTATTATGAATAAATTTAAAAAAGTGTTTTTTTTCAATGTATTGTTACTTTTTTTTATGTGCATATAATAAAAGAAAAAAAATATGATTCTTTGTCTTTGTCTTTGTCTTCTTCTTGAAGAACAGAGTAGTAGGGAAAAATTATTTAGTCATTAGACAATTAGGGTCTACAGTTAGTTGTCCAGGTGAACTGTTGAAAGGAACATGTATCAATTTAAAACACCATTTAGATCGTTTCTGTGTGGGCCCTCAATGTCGGGCAAAACAACACTCTTAACTAAAATAATTAAAAATTGTGATAAAATGTTTGCGGAAAAGCCGAAAAAAATCTACTATTGCTATAGTATTTGGCAGGAGTCATACAATAAAATAAAAGCAATTGCTGCTGCCATGGGATCGATGCAGATACAGTTCATACAGGGACTTGATGTTTTCAACATTATTGAACCAAACTCTTGGCTGATCATTGACGATCTGGCTGAATCTATTGAACAATGGTCCCAGCAAATGCTGCAATTGTTCACTGTTCGCTCTCATCATGAACAGATTTCCGTTACTCTGGTTCTACACAATCTCTTTCATCAGATCAAATGTATGCGAACACTTGCTTTGAACTGTACCTACTATATCATCTACAGAGTTGTTCGTGATTTTAGCTCGCTAATAACCCTCAATAAACAAATCTATCCAGGTGCCCCTAAATTTCTGCTCTCGGCATACAATCAGGCAACTAATAAACCCCACGGTTATATCCTGCTGGATCTTAATCAAAATACACCCGAGGATCTGCGTGTAGTCACAGATATTTTCGACAATGAAATTACAGTATATCTCCCGGTGAACACTAAAAAGACCTATTAGTCGCTATCATGACACTGAAGAAACTACATGAAAATAGACATTTGTTTTCAGTTCTAAGCACTTCAAAACCTCAGCTTAGAAAAGCAATACTCAAACATGGTATTGACAATGATTTCATTAATCTAATATCTGAACTTTGTTTAAATTTGACCGAGGGTAATGTTCAACTACCAGAAGTAGTTAAGCAACAGGCAAAGCAACATCGTTCCATTGTACGTACATTGGCCTCTAAAAAGAAAGGAAAGAATTTTAAAAGGAAACGACTTCTTCAGGCGGGCGGTAGCTTTTTCACACTTTTACTGCCAATAATTGCAGGACTTGTAAACAGTTTTCTCTAGTGAGAATGGCAAAACCCTATAAATTGACTCCAATAGAACTCGCTCTCTCACCCGTCGAACACTTTGAGGACAATCTGAGTAAATTCCTCGACAATGAAACTATTGATGATGATAAAAAACTGATTTTACTTCAAGATGCACTTCGCCGAGTGGGCAAACACTATCGATCAAAGCCCACTGCTGCTGCTGCTGCTGCTGATCCCAAAAAAGAATCATCTTCTCAAGAGTCTCCTGCTGCTGCTGCTGGAACACAATTAAAGAAGGAGGAATTGGATTCAATTGTATTGAAAATTGGAAATCTAATGCCCCACTCATATCGTGAACAAAGTAAACGACTCCTAATCTATCTCTTGGAAAGTGATCAAATTCAAGTTGAGAGCAATGGGGAAAGGATTATAATTCAGGGCAAGAGCTATAATCTACTTGATTTAATGTATGACATGGTTACAAATCGTAAAGGACTATTATCATTTGACACTCGTCTATACAACTTTCTAAATACATTAAACTTCCCCAAAAGTCTTATTGGCAATAGACAAATTCTAAAAAAATTCGATGAACCTTCATCATCATCATCATCAACATTAAAAGATGAACTTGAAGAAGAAGAAGATTTTAAATCAATTTTGGAAAATACTAGCACACCACTGATAGCTAGACAAAAGCGAAGACGTATCACGTCAACGTCCCCACCACCACCACCACCAGCAGCAGCCAGTATACAAAAGGGTAGCGGACGTTACACAACGTGTTTACATTCAAAATGGCTGAAGTTCTGAAAGGTGTTTATGAAAATATTGGCGAGGTGGGGAGTTTAAGTTCCCCCACAACTCTTTCCAAAGTCACGGGTGTTCGCCCTAAAAGTGTACAAGACTATCTACAAAATGAGCCAAGTTACACTCTGCATAGAAATCATAGACTTCGTGCCAATCAATATCGAAAAACTAAAGCCTTTTACCCATTGGATATAATGCAAGCAGATCTCTTGACTCTAGATGAGCTTCGAAGACGTCACAATATACCATACAAGTACATTCTACTTGCAATCAGTGTTTTAGTCGCTATGCATATGCAATTCCATTGCGATCAAAGAGAGGTGTTGAAGTTGCTCAGGCCATTGAAAGTATTCTCGAAAAGGATTCATATAAAAAAATTCAAACGGATCGCGGTAGTGAATTTGTTAATCCTCATGTTACAAAAGTACTAGAGAAATATAGTACACTGCTCTGTCATACGCACAGTCCTATAAAGGCTGCATTGGCCGAACGATTGATAAGAACTATTCGACTTTTAATTTCAAGATATTGTACATTGAAAAATACGCCAGCTTTTATTCATGATCTAGATAAAATCATGTTGATTTATAATCAACGACCTCATCGATCATTGTCCAACTCTACACCAACGGAAGTTCATCATTCGGATCATAATACAATTGACACCTTTCTTAAACAATATTCCAATGAATCAAAAGTCAAGAAGAAGAAGAAAAATAAATTCAATGTTGGTGATACGGTTCGAATTAATAGAACAACTAATGTTTTTGAAAAGGGGAATTACTTGTGGTCCACTGAACTTTTTAAAGTGGCAAAAATCCTAGACACTAAACCCATAACTTATCGCCTGCGTGATACCAAAGATGAAGAGATTCTCGGCGGCTTTTATGACTATGAATTGCAAAAAGTTAAAAATGCTAGTGAAATCTATCAAATTGAAAAGATATTAAAGACACGTACTCGCAGGGGTAAGAAACAGTTACTTGTTCGCTGGCTAGGATACAACTCTGATTTTGATTCTTGGATTGGTGTTGAAGATATTGACAATGCCCAATGATTTCTATGTAACTTTCATGTCCAACGTTTCCGATCCTCTCTACAATGACTTGAATACGACAAGTGATTTTTGGACAAAACTCTCCCCCACCGTCAAATTTGACGGTGCATATGAAGTGGCTCTTGTCGACTGTATTCTCAAAAATACCTATGACATCCTGAGAAAGGATCGTAAATATGAAATAAAAATACGACCGTTTGAATTCGGTGATGAAGGTGCAATGTCAACTTTTGACTCTAATCAGTACCCTATTGCTAACATCCCCTACAGGGAATGCAATAACATGCATGAACTGTGTCGAGTTATCAACAAAAAAATTGCAAGTCGAAAAAAAGGCGGTTTCACTTTCAATTACTCGACGGAACAAAGGAGAATTTATATTACCAATCCATTTGAGAATGAAAGAATTTTCCTCAATGAGAATTTACGTGAGGTTCTTGGTTTTAAAAACCGTATTATTAAGACAGAAAATTTCAGTGGTAGTGACCATGTTATCTATGCAGACTATGCACCCAGCTTCTCCACGGACACTTGTATATTTCTCTACGCTTCATTTGTGGAAACATCTCGGGTTGGTAATTCAAATGTTCCCCTCCTACGAGTTCTTGAACGAAAAACCAATCAAGAACATGTTCACCACTACAATATAAAGCATCTTCAGTATATTCCCGTAAACACTTCCTATTTGGAACTCTGTCAGTTAACACTAAGAACTGAATTAGGTGATCCAATAGCAATTTCAAAAGGCTTAGCAGTGATTACTTGTCATTTTCGACCCATTGTCAACGAAACGACGGTACAATAACCTAAAAAATGAACAATAGAAGAATTCCATTTGTCTGTCCCGATATTGACTGTTATGTTGGTGCTTTGAGTCCACGTCAAATAGGCAATGGATTGGACTACTACAAGGGGCGTACTACAATGTCTGGCTATGGTCTTGGTAGCTGGTTTGCTAGGCTATTTCGTTCTGCACTACCCCTTGCCAGAAAATATCTTGTACCTGCTGCATCAAATTTTGCTGCCTCCACACTACAGGACTGGGGGTCGCGCAAGAATTTCAAGGAGAGTGTTAAGGAAAATATTAGATCTTCAGCAAGAGCCGTTGGTGAACAATTAAAATCTCGACAAAATGGGGAGGGATTGAAAAGGATGCGTTCGCGTCATTCACTCATCAGTCTCCACCCAGGCAGGAAGCAAAGGACATCAACAAGGACTTTGAGAAATAAAACAACGAAGGCCAATAAGCAGCAGCAGCAGAAGAAGAAAAAGAAAAAGATTGTTAGATCAAAGAAGGATTTCTTCTCTTAAGATGACTTATCTCCCCCACAAGGAATCATATCCATCAATCAGTTCCTCATTGAATCTATTCAATGCTGAAAATGTTGATGTCAGTGTCAAGTATGGCTACTATGAACAATTTCACCCTCAACAACCCCTCTCGGAAAATATACACTTTCAAATATTTTCCAATGAAGACTATTTCATTGATTTGTCATCAACATTTATTGATTTAAATGTTGTGGTGAAGAAAAAGTCAGATAATACAACTCCAAATGCCGGCGATGGTCTCTCCTATGAAAACTGTATTCTACACAACCTATTCAAACAAATTAATGTATTTATTAATGGGACATTGGTGAGCACTAGCAATAATTTATCCAACTATGCAAGCTACATACAATTTATGATGATGACGCCAAAGGCGTACAGGGAGATGAGAGGACAATCATTGGGCTATGAATATCGAACAGGTGTTGATACTGACGGTGAGTTGACTAAAGCAGTGACCCAGGAGTATCATCGTATAAACTTCAAAAAGGGCTCATTTGATTGGAAATTGAAAGTTCTAGTTCATTTTTTAAGCGTCAAAAGATATTTGAGGGAAACCAGCTCCCCCTCAATTCGTTCTTTCCCAAATGCATCCGATTAAAATTTTGAGATAGCTGTTTTGTTGAAAATAGTTAAAAGATCATACAACAAAAATTCTGGTGTCGACAAAAACCCCATGGTCCCGGGGGCAAGCGTTGTATGTTATGCCCTGGGGGCATATATGGGTCTTATAGAAAGAATGCTCGCATTAACTTCAAAGAGGACTCATTTAATTAGAAATTGAGAGTCTTAGTTCACTTTTTAAGAGTCAAAAGAGATTGGAGGATAACTAGCCCCACCACGTCTCTTTCTCCAAATAAAAATTTTGAGATACCAATTAAGTTAAAAATTGCTCAAAAGTCAGATAACAAAGACTCAGGTGTCGTAACAACCTCCCAGGGTTCGGGGGTAGGCGTTTTAAGTTATGCACTGGGAAATATATGGTTCCTATAAAAGCGATGTTCGTATAAACTTCAGAGAGGGCTTATTTGATTGGAAATTGAAAGTTTGAGCACACTTTTTAATAGTCAAAAGATTTCCGACGGCAGCTACCCCCCTTCCCCCCACCAACTTCTTTTTCCGAACCCGTCTGATAAAACTTTTGAGATAGAGATTTTGTTAAAAATAGTTCAAAGGTCGGATAAGAAAAACTCCGGTGTCAATACAACCTCCCAGGGACCAGGGGAAGGCGTTCTAAGTTATGCCTTAAGGGCATGTATGGTTCTTATGAAAGGGATGACCGTATAAACTCATTTCATTGGAAATTGGAAGTTCTAGTTCACTTTTTAAGAGTCACGAGAGTTAAGGGCAACTAGCCCCCCACGCCCTTTTTTCCCCGAACCATCCGCAAAAATTTTGAGATAGCCAGTTTCTTGAAAATTGTTCAAAAATTAGAAAACAAAAACTCCCCCCAGGACCTAGGGGATAGGCGTTGTAAGTGTTGTCCTGGGTGCGTATATGGTTCTTATGAAAGGGATGCTCTTATAAACTTCAGAGAGGGCTCATTTGATTGTAAATTGAAGGTTCTAGTTCAGTTTTTAAGAGTCAAAAGATCTCCAAGGGCAACTAGCCCCCCCCCCCACACCCTTTTTCCCCAAGCCCATCCGATGCAATTTTTATAATAGCCATTTCATTAAAAATAGTTCAAAGATCTGATAAGAAAAAATCCTGTGTCGACGCAACCCCCAGGGCTATGAGGCAGGCGTTATGAGTAATGCTCTAGGGGCATATATAGTTCTTTATTATAGTTTGGAAGGGATGCTCGTATAAACTTCCGACAGGCTCATTTGATTGGAAATTGAAAGTTCTTGTTTACTTTTTAAAGAGTCAAAAGATATCGGAGGGCAACTAGCCCCCTCCCTCTACGTCCTAAATGCACCAGATAAAATTTTGATATAGACATTTGGTTAAAAATAGTTCAAAGTTCAGATAACAAAGAACACCGGTGTCGGCACAGCCCCCCAGGGCTTTGGAGTAGGCGTTGTAAGTTATGCCCTGGGGGAATAAATAGCTGTTATGGAATAAACTTCATACAGGGATCATTTGATTGGAACTTGAAAGTTATAATTCCCTTCTTAAGAGTCAAAAGTGATTGGAGGGCAGCTAGCTTCCTTAGAGAGGAGTAAATCATCCTTGAGCACCATCTTTCTTATGAAAAAAAAGTCCTAAATTTCTAAAAACTAATGTTTAAAAGCATATCCACAATATCATTTTGCTGTGTCGTGATCAATATATCAATAAATTGTGTAAATGCATTTGGACCACGATGTAGAAGCTTCATACAATAGTCTAATGATGGAGAATCAGTTTTCATTATATCGACAAGCATTCCCCGAGAAAATATCTTCCTTTGAATAGACAACTCTAGAAAATCATCATCTAGAATCAAAGTTTTTCCATAAGAACTAGATTCCTCATGATTCGATCTTTCTCGAATCTATCCATTTTTTAGAGTCCTAACTCTCTCACAACCAACCTCAGACTAAAAAGAATCTCATTTTTGTACTCTAGAAAATATACACATGTCTACTATAGAAAAAGAAAAAAATACCATTGATTTAGAAACAGTTTTATTGAACATAATTACAATAATAATATTCACTGATGCATTTTGTTCTCATCAATATATTTCGATAGGACATCTAATGCTGACCGAAGTTTATTTATATGGAGAATACTTACTTTTCCAGCAAAACACAGCTGCTCCTCCTGCTTAAATTTGCTTAATGATATCACATATCTCGCATCCATAATGTCCCATTCAAGACATAGTCTACAGCCAGCAGTTATTTCCACAGCCACATTGGGTACTCGTATATCGTTGCTGCTGCTGCTGTCGGTTCCATCATTAATCTCCAATAATGTAAATGCACCACTCATTTTTTTTTCTCCACTAATATCCTCTCAAATAAAAACTATTCTCTTTGAATTCAATTCTCTTACTAATATGAATTGTAAAGAAAACTATTCCTTTTATTCAAATCCTAATCACCAATCAAGTTATACTCGTTCCTCTTGGCAAAGAGTGTAATGACCTGTAGAATTAACTACCAGAAAAACCGGAAGGAACGTAAAGGCCGCAAATAAAAGAGGATGGAACATAAAGGCCCAGAATAACATGGAGATTCCTATATGTCTACGCAATATGGTACTTCTTAGTCTACTCTCATCCGTGATCTTTCTTTTGGCAAAAAATGCAAAATTCCACATTTTTGTAAATAGGTGCTTGAAACATCTACAGTAGCGTTCTCTGAAACGCTGAATATAATGGTGTTATTTTCGTTAGGGTTCTATAACTTTTAGGGGGTGTTACCCCCTTAATTCTAAAATCAGCCAAATTTTCTCAAGCGCGTAATGAGTAAAACTAAACTTGATGAAACTTATATATTTGAAATCAGCATTAAAATCTGATTCTTTTGATGTATCTATTTGTATAAAAATTCCGTTTTTTAGAGTTTCGATTACCATTGAGCCGGGTCGCTCCTTACTTACAGTTCGTTACCACGAACTGTTTGATAAAAACCAAAAGCCTACTGCGTCATTGGCGCTTAACTGAAAATGAGTTATATTACAAATATTTTCTTTTCCAGTTCTTACAGTATTGAAAATAAAAATAAAATTACAGTGAAATAAATTTTTGAACGGATGGATCTTTCAACAATTAATATCATTATACATCAAATATTCAATTTGATGTTGTTTATACTTTCCTAGATTGTTCAAGACACATATAGTTTTCAGCAAAGCGCCAATGACGCAGTAAGTTTTAGACTTTTACAGTGAGAGAAGGAGGTGATACCCAAACTCTTGTTTCTAGTAATTTTTGTTCGTTTCAAGCTTGATTTGCATATTTAATTTAAGTTTCGCTCGTTTTAAGATTTATTTATTAATTTAAATTAATATCTATTGTATGTTTGTTTGCATTGATTGTTTATTTAATTTCTGTTCGTTTTAAGTTTTATTTATACTTCAATAGGAGAAATTTTTTTTTCGTTTTAAGCTTGATTTTCATATTCAATCTAAGCATTACTCCCTCTAAGATCTATTTATTCATATATATATTATTACTTGTTGTATGTTTTTTGCTATGATTGTTTATTTAATTTCTGTTCGTTTTTGGTTTCATTTATTATTTAATAGTAATTTCTGGTGGTTTTGAGTTTGAATTTTAACAGGTATTTGCTGAGCTTAAGTTTAGAATGGCCTTTACTTTTCTTTGAAAAACTAATTTTTCGGAAAGATTTTTTATAATTAATTTTTGTTCGTTTTTGATTGCAAAAAGTTTTAAGTTCTCAAAAATTTCTTATTTCAAAATCAATCTTTTTCTTTAAAACCATATGTTCATCAAAGTATCAAAACTGGTATCAAAGTAACAATATCAAAGGGAAAAAATGGGTTTGTGTCAACCTCGGAGTTTTTATTATCTGATGTTTGAACTATTTTTAACAAAATGGCTATCTCAAAATTTTTATCGGATGGGTTTGGGGAAAAAGGGCGTGGGGGGGGGGGCTAATTAACTTTCGGAATATTTTGACTCTTTAAAAGTGAACTAGAAATTTCTGTTTTCGATCAAATGAGCCCTCTCTGAAGTTTATACGAGGATCCCTTCTATAAGAACCATATACAACCCCAGAGTATAAATTAAAACGCCTGTCTCTGGGCCCTGGGGGATTGTGTAGACCCCGGAATTTTAATATCTGATGGTTGAACTATTTTTAACGAAGTGGTCACCTCCAATTTTTATCGGATGGGTTTATCCATCCGATAAGCCCAAAGGCGTGAAGGGCGGGAGGGGCTAGTTGCCCTCCGATCTTTTTTTACTCTATGAAAATAAACTACAACTTTTAATTTCCATCCAAATGAACCCTCTCTGAAGTTTATACGAGCATCCCTTTCATAAGAACCACATACGGCCCCAGGAGATAACTTACACGGCCTGCCCCCTCCCGGACCCTGGGGGGTTGTGTCAACACAGGAGTTTTTGTTATCTGACCTTCGAACTATTTTGAAAAAAGGCTCTCTCAGAGTTCTTATTGGATGGGTTTGAGGATAATAGGGCGTGGAGAGGAGGGCTAATTACCCTCCGGTCTCTTTTGACTCTGAAAAAGTGAACGACAACTTTCAATTTCCTATCATATGAGCCCTCTCCGAAGTTTATACGAGCATACCTTCCATAACAACAATATATGCCCCCAGAGCAATACCTACAACGCTTTCTCCGGGTCCTTGGGGGATTATGTCGACACAGGAGTCTTTCTTATCCGACCTTTGAACTATTTTTAACGAAATTGCGATACGTAAAGGAGTTTTTATATGATCTTTGAACTATTTTGAACAAAATGGCTACCTCAAATTTTTTATGAGATGTATTTGGGGAAAAGGAGCTTGGGGGAGGGGCTAGTTGCCCTCCGATAAGTTTGACTCTTAAAAAGGGAACTAGAACTCTCGATTTCCAATCGAATGAGCTCCTTTGAACTTTATACGACGATCCCTTCTATATGAATTGCCTCTGGGAAAAAAATAAATGGAGTGTAGGGGGAAGCTAGCTGCCCTCCAATCACTTTTGACTCTTAAGAAGGGAATTATAACTTTCAAGTTCCAATCAAATGATCCCTGTATGAAGTTTATTCCATAACAACTATTTATTCCCCCAGGGCATAACTTACAACGCCTACTCCAAAGCCCTGGGGGGCTGTGCCGACACCGGTGTTCTTTGTTATCTGAACTTTGAACTATTTTTAACCAAATGTCTATATCAAAATTTTATCTGGTGCATTTAGGACGTAGAGGGAGGGGGCTAGTTGCCCTCCGATATCTTTTGACTCTTAAAAAGTAAACAAGAACTTTCAATTTCCAATCAAATGAGCCTGTCGGAAGTTTATACGAGCATCCCTTCCAAACTATAATAAAGAACTATATATGCCCCTAGAGCATTACTCATAACGCCTGCCTCATAGCCCTGGGGGTTGCGTCGACACAGGATTTTTTCTTATCAGATCTTTGAACTATTTTTAATGAAATGGCTATTATAAAAATTGCATCGGATGGGCTTGGGGAAAAAGGGTGTGGGGGGGGGGCTAGTTGCCCTCGGAGATCTTTTGACTCTTAAAAACTGAACTAGAACCTTCAATTTACAATCAAATGAGCCCTCTCTGAAGTTTATAAGAGCATCCCTTTCATAAGAACCATATACGCACCCAGGACAACACTTACAACGCCTATCCCCTAGGTCCTGGGGGGAGTTTTTGTTTTCTAATTTTTGAACAATTTTCAAGAAACTGGCTATCTCAAAATTTTTGCGGATGGTTCGGGGAAAAAAGGGCGTGGGGGGCTAGTTGCCCTTAACTCTCGTGACTCTTAAAAAGTGAACTAGAACTTCCAATTTCCAATGAAATGAGTTTATACGGTCATCCCTTTCATAAGAACCATACATGCCCTTAAGGCATAACTTAGAACGCCTTCCCCTGGTCTCTGGGAGGTTGTATTGACACCGGAGTTTTTCTTATCCGACCTTTGAACTATTTTTAACAAAATCTCTATCTCAAAAGTTTTATCAGACGGGTTCGGAAAAAGAAGTTGGTGGGGGGAGGGGGGGTAGCTGCCGTCGGAAATCTTTTGACTATTAAAAAGTGTGCTCAAACTTTCAATTTCCAATCAAATAAGCCCTCTCTGAAGTTTATACGAACATCGCTTTTATAGGAACCATATATTTCCCAGTGCATAACTTAAAACGCCTACCCCCGAACCCTGGGAGGTTGTTACGACACCTGAGTCTTTGTTATCTGACTTTTGAGCAATTTTTAACTTAATTGCTATCTCAAAATTTTTATTTGGAGAAAGAGACGTGGTGGGGCTAGTTATCCTCCAATCTCTTTTGACTCTTAAAAAGTGAACTAAGACTCTCAATTTCTAATTAAATGAGTCCTCTTTGAAGTTAATGCGAGCATTCTTTCTATAAGACCCATATATGCCCCCAGGGCATAACATACAACGCTTGCCCCCGGGACCATGGGGTTTTTGTCGACACCATAATTTTTGTTGTATGATCTTTTAACTATTTTCAACAAAACAGCTATCTCAAAATTTTAATCGGATGCATTTGGGAAAGAACGAATTGAGGGGGAGCTGGTTTCCCTCAAATATCTTTTGACGCTTAAAAAATGAACTAGAACTTTCAATTTCCAATCAAATGAGCCCTTTTTGAAGTTTATACGAGCATTCTTTCGGTAAGAACCATATATGCCACCAGGGTATAACTTATAACCCTTGCCCTGAAGACTGTGGGGGAGTGTGCTCAAACATATAACTTCCAGAACTTTCAACTACGTTGAAAAAAATGGGTATATCAAAATTTTGATTGGATGTGTTTGGGAAAATGGTGGGCGTGGAAGGGGTGTTAGTTGTCTTTCAATCACTTTCGACTATTAAAAAGGGAACTAGTCTTTTAAATTTCCAAACGAATGAACCCTTTCTGAAGTTTCTACGACAACACTTTCTATAAAAACCCTATATGCCCCCAGGGCATATAAGGCTGTAGGGGGGGGGGGTTGTTATTCTCAAAGACCTAATTTGCTTAATTTTCATCCACGTTGAACAAAATGGCTATCTCAAAATTTTGATTGGATGTGTTTGGGGAAAATGTGGGCGTGAGAGGGGGGTTAGTTGCCCTCCAACCATAATCGACTATTAAAAAGGGCACTAGCCCTTTGAATTTCTAATCGAATGAGTCCTTTTTGAAGTTTCTACGACAAAGCTTTCTATAAAAACCTTATATGCCCACAGGGCATAACTTACAGCCCTTTGCCCTGAGGACTGTGGGGGAGTGTCCTCCTCAAAAATATAATTTCTATCTGAAAATCAACTATGTTGAACAAAATGGCTATCTTTAAATTTTGATTGGATGTGTTTGTGGAACTGGTGGGCGTGGAAGGGGTGTTAGTTGCCTTCCAATCACTTTTGACCCTTAAAAAGGACGCTAGAACTCTTGATTTTCAATTGAATGATCCCCCTATTAAGTTTCTACGACCACCCCTTCCATATGAAGTGCCTCTGGGAAAAAAAATAAATAATAATAAAACATTGGAGCCGTATGGCCTTTACTATAGGCAACGCTATAGCGTTGCCTCTGATAAGATTAATAAAAAAAAAAAGTTTCTCCAAGGGAAGTAAAGAGCGGAGTTGAAACTTAAAACGGACAAAAATTATTGCTTCACAGCCTGTCTAATATATATGAGTCAAACTAGTACAAATAAACCAACTAATTAGGTTTCTCTGTGTTTCTAGGATTATAGAAAACTAGCGCTTTACTGAAAACACAAAAATCAATTATTAAAAACAGGAATTTTTATTTGGGAGTGAAAAGTGAGTATGAAGCCTGACAATAATAAACTAATCTATAAGGCTTTTGATAGTATTACACCAGTTCTGACGTCAGTAACATTCCATATACAATGAAAATTTTCTTAAAAACATAAGCGTAAATTTAAATATTTTTTTAATAACCGCAAAGTCATTGAACAGCATACAGATTATTGGATTGATTTATCAGGTAGCGTTTTGGAATAATATTCAATAGTGCTTTAAGCTATAATATAAAAAGTGATTAATAAACAATCTTCAAATGTAAGAAATATGCTTTAGTATTACTTGAAATGAAGATCAAATGAGACATAATATGAACTCTCAAAATATGGTTATTTGTCTCTATACAACAGTGAATTTCAAGCTATGATACAAATTCTAAAGCTAGTCTATAGTCCTAATCCTAATGCTATCAATATGGCTTTACTTCGAACTTGTCTACAAATTAATCATGACATGTCCTTTTTAAAACCAAAACGACAGCCAGGCATTAAAACGAGCCATCGTGCAGAAGTGATACCAAATTAAACGAGAAAAAAAAATAAAGCAACAATCCTAAAATGAATTGTTATTTATCTTAAAAGGGATTGATCCTAAAAGGGATTGATAATAGTTTTATTCTGTAAAAAGTGTCCTTAATTGGTTTGCTTTTACTGTACCAAAACTTTTATATTATTTTGTGTTTTCAGTAAAGCGCTAGATTTGTATAATCCTAGAAACACAGGGAATCATAATTAGTTGGTTTATTTGTACTAGTTTGATTGATATATATTAGATAGGCTGTGAAGCACTAATTTTTGTCTGTCTTAAGTTTCAACTTCGCTCTTTACTTCCCTTGGAAAAACTTTGTTTTTTTAGATTAATCTGTTCGCTTTTGATTAAAATTTAATGCAGAAACAACGCTGCCATGATCTTTTTTATTTATACGGAATAATTTCTGTTCGTTTTAAGTTTTAATGTCATTCCTTAGTTTCAGTTGAAAACTTATGAAGCTGTTTAAGGGCGCATTTAGACGGTTGTATTTATGCCTAGTCACTTTATAAATTTGACTTGATAGCACATTCCCATAAAGTGTACTTTCCGTTTTTCCGCCCATTTTTTTTTCAAATGAAAAAAGTGCCTTTTTCAAAGAAATAACCAAAAAAAAGTGTTTTTCAAAACCTAGTCAGGAGTAAAAACTAAGGGGGCAAGAACGTCCCTTCCCCTCAATTACCACCGTTAGAACTAGCACACAGGCTTCATCACAGAGTGAAGTTTGAAGGTTTACTTCAAAAGTGTTGATCATTCAGGCTTAATTTTTGGTAGATTTTGAGTTGAAAAGTTTTTAGTTTTAGTTAAATTTGTTTTCGCAATAATCTTTTACTTTTAAGATGAGTAGAAGATTTATGAAACTCACAAAGGGGGTTTGGAGGGGGAGTATATGTGAGGGGTTCTTATAAACCTCCAGTTAAGGGCCTTGGACTATAATTGTTGTAATGGTACCGTCTTATGCTTCCAAACTCTTCCACTTAAGAAGTGGTACCAAAAGTGCCGTTTTTAGAGCTATATGGCACCTATAGATGGTAAAATTGATAAAAAGCACGTAGATATGAGTAATAGCTTTAAAATGAGTCTTCCCGGGAATATATATCCCTTCCCGGGATATATATTCCCGGGATTCTTCCGGGATATGCTTGGGAAAAGGAGTACATCACATTTGCAAAAATAGTGGATTATCTAAAAAGTGATGATAAGAAGGGACAAACCATGGTTGAAAAAAAATCTGAGGAGGAATCAAACGCATGATAATCGAATTTGAAGTCCAGCGCTATACTAAGAGAACCACGCCTCTAATGATCTAAGTTAATATATTGGTGTTTGTAGGACTTTAATTGCGTAGATTATTAAGGAGGCCTGGAGGAGGATCCTGCGGGAGGCGTTCTTGCAAACCTCGAGTTAAGGGTTTGGATCATAATTATTACAATTATACCGTTTTATACTTTCAAGATTTTCCACTTAAGAAGTGGCACTAAAAGTCTTGTTTTTTGTGCTATATCTCACTTACGAATTGTAGAATTGATAAAAGCCCGTAGATATGAGCAAAAGTTTTCAAATGAGGCATTAAACATCACTCTAAGAAGTTCTGGTAGCCACTAGCCCCAGCTTTTCCACTTCAGACAGGGCACAAAAGTGCCATTTTTAGAACCTTTTGAAACTTGCAAATGGCGGAATTTATAGGAAGAACGTAAATATGAGCAGTATTTTTTATATGAGCTATCAAAAATCTATCTATGATGTTCTGGTAGCCCGCTAGCCTCACCCCTTGAGAGATGGCATAAAGTGCCCTTTTTTGTGCCATATAGCACTTGCGAATCGTGGAATTTATATAAACCACGTACACATGAGAAATAGCTTTTAGATGGGCTCTTAAGCATCTCTCGTATGATGTTCTAGTAACCCGCTAGGCCTGGAAAAAAAAGAAGAAAAAAAACCGTTTTAAAGTTTTTTAGCTTTTAGTCACTATGGGCTGTGGTTCACTCTTTACTAGGTTGCAGCTAGCGCTGCAACCATGATACCAAACAATCGAGAAGTTTGCTGAATGTACGATCTGAGCAAACCAATTTCGTAGCCACAAGGATAAATAACGAACGACAGAATGCATTGGACTTGTATAATTTAGGCTATATATTTGCACATTAGGGGGGGGGGGGGTGTAAGGATAGGTTGAATAAGGTTTTTAACCCCTTTCTGAGATTTATTTTACCCCTTCCCCTTAATGTGCAAATATTTACCCCAAATTATATTATTATATAAACTAAAGTATTATATTTTCATCATGATATGGCATCTTTCATTATGATTAACCTAACAGCCCTTCTTGAGTGTGTTTGTATAATACATAAGTACCAGTAATTTTTTTTTCAAGAGGGCATAGACTAATGCTACCAATTTTATGTTTGTTTTTAAGTTAATCGCTGATGGTGGAATTTATAGGAAGGGCGTAGAAAGGGCGTAATTTGATATGGGGCAGGGGGAGGCAACTGCCCCATTCAGACTCGAGTTTGCCCCCCCCAGACCTCATCCCCCCCGGATGAAATTTTTTTTTTCTGAAAAAAACTAAGATAAGCCTTCATAATTCAAGCATCCAGAGAAACAGGTCAGTTTTCTTTAGTTTATCTTTGCCTCTATGGTAATATATGGCACATTTTTCCATTTTCACTATCATTTTCACTTGATTTGGAAAAATTGGATCCAAATTTACCCCCCCCCACCTCAGGATTTTGACGAAATTACGCCAATCATGTAGATATGAGCAATAGTGTTGTATGAGCTATTAAACATCTGTCTAGACACGTGCGATACCAATAAGCCCAATAACAATACGCTCACGCCAATATGCGTGATATAAATACGCCCGATACCGATACAGTGCAGCCCTTTCTCCAGGGAGTATGGAGGGTCGTATCATCACCAAAACAAAAGATATTTGACCTTTGAACAATTTTGAACAAAATGCCTATCTCAAAATTATGATTGGATGACTTTGGGGGGAGGGGATCTTCAGGGAGAGGGGGGGCTAGTTGCCCTCCAATATTTTTGGTCACTTGGAAAGGACACTAGCAAATTTAATTTCCGTTCGAATGAGCGATTATACATCTCTCTGTGATGTTCTGGTCACCCCCTGGCCCTGCTAGAAAAAAGAAAAAAACCGGGAGACGCATCAGTGCTACAACAAGGAAAAAGTCATTTTCTTTGTTGTTCAAGGAGGGGGACTGTAATTTCTCTGTAAAAGGGCTTCGACCTTGGTGATTCCAATGGTACTCTTTTCATTTGGATCTGACGCCATTTTCGAGGGGTTTCAGGCTTTTTTCGAAATCATCATAAATTTCGTCTCGCAATAAACTTTTACTTTTAAGACGAACCAAAATAATAGTCACCATTCCTCAATCAGTGTCAGATGGCAATTTGTTTCCACTAGGCAGTTTTTCTCCTAAACATGATTTTTGACTTTTGATTCTGACTTTGTTAAAAGAGTTTATAGTAAATTCTCCCAACAGACTAATGAGACTTACAAAGGGTTTGGGAGGGGGAGTATACGGGTAGGGTCCCTTGTAAAACTCCAGTTAAAGGTTTAGGAACATAATTATTACAATGGTACCGTTTTATACTTCAAAGCTTTTCAACTTAAAAAGTGGCACAAAAGGTGCCGTTTTTGTGCTATTTTGAAGTTACGAATGGCAAAACTGATTTAATCACGTAGATATGAGCAATAGCTTTCAAATCAGCCATTAAGCATCTCTCTAAGAAGCTCTGACAGTCCACTAACCTCTAGCTTTTCCACTTGGAACATGGCATCAATAGTTCCATTTCTAGTGTCATTTGGCAGTTGAAGTTGATGGATCTTATAAATAAAACGTAGATATGAGAAATAGCTTTAATGTGAGCTATTAAACATCTGTCTACGATATTTTTGTAGCCCGCCAGCCCCACCCCTTGAGAAATGGCAGATAATGTGCCATTTTTGTGTCATATGGCACTTGCAGAAGGTGGAATTTATAAAAAGCATGTAGATGTAAGAAACACCTTTCTAATGAGCCATTAAGCATCTCTCTATGATGTTCTGGTAAACCGCTAGCCCTGGAAAAAAAAGAAAAAAAGAGAGACAGATTAGTGCTACCCATACAAAAAAAGTAATTTTTCTTTTTTTTTTTTCAAGGTTGGATAGTTAACACTGAAACGATAGTTAACATCACAGTATATAGATTATAGGTAGTATGATCTTTCCCTATCTCACCCATTATTAAAAACCCGGACCGAGGTGCGAATGCTCCAGAGAACGTAGAAATATAAGCGACATTAGATCTTTTCACGGGTAGACAAGTCAGATCAAACAGTTCGTGGTAACGAACTGTAAGTAAGGAGCGACCCGGCTCAATGGTAACCGAAACTCTAAAAAACGGAATTTTGGTACCAATAGGTACATCAAAAGAATCAGATTTTAATTCTGATTCCAAAAATATAAGTTTCATCAAGTTTAATCTTACCCATCAAAAGTTACGCGCCTGAGAAAATTTGGCTGATTTTCGAAAAAAGGGGGAAAGACCCCCTAAAAGTTATAGAACCTTAATGAAATTCACACCATCATATTCAGCGTATCAGATAACCCTACTGCAAAGGTTTCAAGCTCCTATCTACAAAAATGTGGAATTTTGCATTTTTTGCCTGAAGAAAGATCACGGGTGCGTGTTTATTTGTTTGTTTTTTTTCCCCAGGGGTAATCGTATTGACCCAGTGGTCCTAGAATATCGTAAGAGGGCTCATTGGAACGGAAATTAAAAGTTCTAGTTCCCTTTTTAAGTGACCAAAAAAAAATGGAGGACAACTAGGCCCCCTCCCACGCTCATTTTTTTCTCAAAGTCACCCAATTAAAATTTTGAGATAGCCATTGTGTTTAGCATAGCCGAAAATCTAATAAATATGTCTTTTACGATGACTTAATCCCCCACAGTTCCCAGGGGAAGGGCTGCAAGTTATGAGCTTTGCCCATTGGTTACATATTGTATTGGTTATTGGGAAGTATACAGACATTTTCAGGAAGAATTTTTTTCTGGTGGGGGGGGGGAGGGGGGCTGGAGGAGGGGTTACTCGGGAGAATCTTTCCGTGGAGGATGTTTCTTTGGGGTAAGGGACATTTCTATGAAGGGGGCGCCGGATTTCCAAGCATTATTTAAAAAACGATCAGAAATTAAATTAAAAAAAAAACAAGTACTTTCAACTGAAAGTAAGAAGCAACATTAGAACTTAAAATGAACAGAAATTATTACGTATATGAGGGGGCTCTCCCCAAGTTTATACTTCGCTCTTTACGCTACAGTTTTTTTTAGTGCTTTCAAAAGAGCTATCTATTCAAATTAAACGGCCTTTGTGATTCAGGGGTTTGTGAATTAAAATTTCTTTAACTTTTAACGTAAAGAGCGCGGTATTGACTAAGGGGAGAACCCCATCATATACGTAATAACAAGCGATACGGCTCAATAGTAATCGAAACTTTTAAACACGGAATTTTTATGTTAATAAATGTATCAAAAGAATGGGCTTATAATGCTGATTCTAAATATATGAATTTTATTAAGTTTAGTATTACTCATCAAAGGCTACGAGCCTCAGAAAACTCACCTGATTTTTTAAAGAGGGGGGAAACATCCCCTAAAAGTGAAAAATTTTTAATGAAGATCATACCGTCAGATTCAGCGTATCAGAAAACCCTATAACATAGGTTTCAAGCTCATATCTGCAAAAATCTGCAACTTTGTATTTTTTGCCAGAAGAAAAATATACGAATATAGAAGTTCGTTACGTAAGTTAATTTGTAAATTACGTCAGAACCAAATTTAGAGACAGCCATTTAGCAAAAGAAAAGTAAAATTTTTATGCAAATTTTGTTTTCTTATTCAATGACGGCGAGCCAAAATAAAAGCTGCATTAACTAAAAAACAATCAGAAATTAAATAAAAAAAACAAGTTTTTTAAAACTGAAAGTAAGGAGCGACATTAAAACTTAAAACGAACAGAAATTATTCCGTATATGAAAGGGGTGCCCATCATTCCCCTCCTCAACGCCTCGCTCTTTACGCTAAAGTTTGACTCTGTCTCACAACTTTATTTTTTAAAACAATAAAAAACTTTAGCGTAAAGAGCGAGGCGTTGAGGAGGGGACAGCCCCTTTCATACAATGTGTATGAAAGGGATGCCCATCATTCCCCATCATCCCCCCAAATCAAAATTCCGAGATAGCCATTTTGTTCAGCGTAGTTGATTTCCAGATAGACAATATGTTTTTGAGGAGGACACTCCCCCACAACCCTGAGGGCAATGGTTTAGGTTATGCCCTGGGGGCATATAAGGTTTTTATAGAAGGCGTGGTCGTAGAAACTTCACAACAGGCTCATTCGATTGGAAATTCGAAGGGCTAGTAGCCTTTTTAATAGTCGAAAGTGATTGGAGGGCAACTAGCCCCCCCCCACGCCCATCATTACCCCGAACACATCCAATCAAAATTTTGAGATAGCTATTTTGTACAGCGTAGTTGATTTCCAGATAGAAAATGTATTTTTGAGAAGGACACTCCCCCGCGACCCTCAGGGCAAGGGTTTTATTATATAGAAATTATATATATATAATTTTAAAAAGTCATACAGAAGACTATATCATTCTCCATGTTTAAAGGAAACACAATATTTTTAATTAATTTCATTTTTATGTTCCTGGCCTCCCCCAGGCCATTCAGCGTGTCTCCAGGTGGCGATAGGCGAACGCCTTTAACCCAGTAATGGGTTAAATTGCATGGTGATGCAGAACACCATCGCGAGATGATCCTTAATAGGAGGACAACTGCGGCAGGGAGTAAGATCCAGATCTATAGCCAACGGCCACTGAAAGGGCTGCCTCGACCCTTTCGGGTACCTGCTAGACTTGGGACCTTGCTGTCAACTCTATTCCCACTTGAGGAGTGGCGCCCCTCGAGGAAATTATAGCCTAGTAAACGACACAACATTTACACGGGATTCTGACTTATGGACAAATCGGCTGGGCTTGGTATGTTTTGACGGGCGTCTTCGGGCTGAAAAACCTCTTCCTAGCTAATTTATCTATTATGGGCTGCCTCCACGTAGTAGCATAATATTTGTAGGCATGAATATATAATGAGTCAGGGGTAATAGGCTTGAGATTGTCTGTGCAGGATTTCGACAAAATTTGCACTTTACTGAAAAAATATAAATGTTTTTACTTTATAACTTTAATAAATCAAATAGCCCTAGTCTAAACAACAACAAAAACAAAAAATATTACATTATACCCACATCGATCTTTACTATAAAAATGTCAAGCCTTCCAATCACTTTCGACTATTAAAAAGGGCACTAGGCCTTACGATTTCCAATCGAATGAGCCCTTTTGAAAACGATAACGCTTTCTATAAGCACCTTATATGCCCCCAGGGCATAAATTACAACCCTTACCCTAAGGTCTGTTAGGATGGTTGTCATCCTCTAAGACTGAATTTCCAGAGCTTTCAACTATGTTAAACAAAATGGCTATCTCAAAATTTGATTGGATGGGTTTGGTGAAATGGTGGGCATAAGAGGGGTGGTAGTCACTCTCCAATCACTTTAAACTATTAGAAAAGGCCCTATTCCTTTCAATTTCCAATTAAATGATCCCTTTTGAAGTTTCTACGACAAAACTTTCAATAAAAATCTTATATGTGCCCAGGGCATAACTTAAAACCCTTGCCCTGAGTGCTAGGGGGGAGGGGGCATTCTCAAAGACCTAAATTCCACAACTTTCTATTACGTTGAACAAAATGGCTATCTGAAAATTTTGATTTGATGTGTTTGGAGGAATGATGGGCGTGAGAGGTGGGTTATTTACCCTCCAATCACTTTGGACTATTACAAAGACACTTTGACTATCTCAATTTCGAATTGAATGAGCCCCTTTTGAAGTTTTACGACAACACTATCTATAAAAACTTTATATGCCCACAGGGCAGAACTTACAACCTTTACCCTTGGGGCTTTGGGGGGTTTGTCATCCTTAAATATATAATTTCCAGAACTTTCAACTACGTTGAAAAAAATAGCTATATCTAAACTTTGATTGAATGTTTTTGGGGAAATGGTGGGCGTAAGAGGGGGGTTAATTACTCTCCACTCAAATTCGACTATTAAAAAGGACAATTTAAATTTCAAATCAAATGAGCCCTTTTTGAAATTTCTATAACAACTTTCTATATTAAACTTTATATGCCCCCAGGTCATAACTTACAACCCTTACACTGAGGGCTCTGAGGGGGTGATTATCGAATCGAATGAGCCTTTTTGAAGTTTCTACGACAACGCCTTGTATAAAAACCTTATATGCCCCTAGGGCTTAACTTAAAACCCTTGCCCTGAGGGTAGTGGGGGAGTGTTCTCTTCAAAAACATATTTTCTGTCTGGACATCAACTACGCTGAATAAAATGGCTATCTCAAAATTTTGATTGGATGTGTTTGGGGAATAATGGGAATGGGGGGGGGGGGTTAGTTACCCTCCAATCACTTTCGACTATTAAAAATGGGCACTAGCCCTTTGAATTTCCAATCGAATTAGCCTTTTTTGAAGTTTCTACCACAATGCCTTATATAAAAACCTTATATGCCCCCAGGGTATAACTTAAAACCCTTGCCCTGAGGGTCGCGGGGGAGTGTCCTTCTTAAAAATATATTTTCTATCTGGAAATCCACTACGCTGTACAAAATGGCTATCTCAAAATTTTGATTGGATGTGTTTGGGGTAATGATGGGCGTGAAAGGGGGGGGGCTAGTTGCCCTCCAATCACTTTCGACTATTAAAAAGGTTACTAGACCTTCGAATTTCCAATCGAATGAGCCTGTTTTGAAGCTTCTACGACCCCGCCTTCTATAAAAACCTTATATGCCCCCAGGGCATAACTTAAAACCCTTGCCCTCAGGGTTGTGGGGGAGTGTCCTCCTCAAAAACATATTTTCTATCTGGAAATCAACTATCTCGGAATTGAACTATCTCAACAGAATGGCTATCTCGGAATTTTGATTGGATATGTTTGGGGGAATGATGGGCGGTGGGGGGGGGGGCTAGTTGCCCTCTAATAAATTTGAACTATTAAAAAGGGCCATAGAACTCTCGATTTCCAATCGAATGAGCCCCTTTTGAAGTCTCTACGGTGACCCCTTCCATACGAAGTGCCCTGCTCTAAAGTAAAAAAATAATATATGGTACATTGTTCTTATGTGTCCCCAGGGCATAACTTAAAACCCTTGCCCCGAGGGTTGTGGGGGAGTGTCCTCCTCAAAAAGATATTTTTTATCTCGAAATCAACTACGCTGAACAAAATGGCTATCTCAAAATTTTTATTGGATGTGTTTGGGGGAATGATAGGCGAGGGGGGTGGCTAGTTGCCCTTCTTTCACTTTCGACTATTACAAAGGGCACTAGCCACCCCAATTTCCAATCGAATGAGCCCTTTTCAAAGTTTTTACGACAACTCCTCCGATACGAAGTGCCTGTCGAAGTGCCCAGCGCTAGCGCGCTGCCTATAAAAGTTCAGGGTATCCGTTATAGTAGTATACACCCCTGTATAACGGACTGACGGAGATACTAGTGACTCAGATGAATTTTACTTACAGTTACAGGAGCAAATAGACAGGGTCCCAGGTAGAAATATGATGCTAGTACTGGGAAATTTGAACACCCAGGTCAGTAGAAATAGGGATGGATGGTATCCTAGCCTAGGTAAATTTGGTGTCGGAAAAGAAAACAGTAATGGATACAGACTTTTGCAATTTTGTAGGTATAACAATCTAGTTATAACCAATACGGTGTTTGATCATAAAATGGCTCATAAGTTACATGATATTCACGTGATGGTAATACAGGAAACCTTATTGATTATGTTATAGTAAACCGAAGACTGGCAGGATCAATACAAGATACAAGGGTATCTAGGAGTGCCCTTATTGATGTTAAAAGTAAAGATCACCATTAAGTAGTGTCAAGGGTTAATTTAAAGCTGAAAAATCGGAAGGGTAACTACCTCAATCACGAAAACTACTATTTCTGTAGCGAGCACTGCTAAGACTGAGGACATAGAAAAAATGTGAGGCAACGTTAAAGGGAAAGTTGTACTAAACCAAAACACACTATGTTTATACATATTTCTGATACGGACCCATCAGCAATTTTTTTAGAACGGCTTTTCATATCAAGAGGAAGCTTCAGAGACATCATGAGTGGGATATTCAGTTGACCGATAGGCAAACTGTACTTCTACTCGTCCTATTAATATTGTTGCTAATACTGTTACTACTAATCATAGGCAGCACAATAGCGCTGCCTAAGTAAAGAACGATATTGGCAGAATGTATTTTTTTTTTGGTTTTAGACCATGGCACTTCGCATCGAAGGAATTTTCGTTGAAACTTCGAAAAGGGCTCATTCGATTGGATATTGGAGTGGCTTGTGCCCTTTTTAATAGTCGAAAGTGATTGGAAAGCAACTAACACCCTTTTACGCCCACCATTTCGCCAAACACATTCAATCGAAACTTTAAGATAGCCATTTGGTTCAGCGTAGTTGATTTTCAAATAGAAATTATGTTTATGAGGAGGACACTCCCCCATAGCCCTCAGGACAAGGGTTGTAAGTTATGTCCTGGGGGCATATAAGATTTTTATAGAAAACTTTGTCGTAGAAACTTAAAAAAAAGGCTCATTCGACTGGGAATTTAAAGGGCTAGTGCTCTTTTTAATATTCGAAATTGACATGAGGCCAACTAGCCCCCCTTTCATTCCCACCCTTTTCCAAACGTATCCAGTCAAAATTATGAGATAGCCATTTTCTTCACTTAGTTGAAAGTTCTGGAAACTAGGTCTTTGAGGATGACAACCCCCTCCCCCACAAAGCTCTCAGGGCAAGGGTTGTAAGTTATGCCCTGGGGGCATATAAGGTTTTTATAGAAAGCGTTGTCGTAGAAACTTCAAAAAGGGCTCATTCGATTGGAAATTGAAATGGCTAGTGCCCTTTCTAATAGTTGAAAGTGATTGGAGTGCAACTAAAACCCCTTCCACGCCCAACATTTCCCCAAACACATCCAGTCAAAATTTTGAGATGGCCATTTTGTTCAATGCAGTTGCACGGTCCAGAAATTATATCTTTGAGCTGGACACTCCCCCACTTTCTTCAAGGCAAGGGTTGTAAGTTATGCCCTGGGGGCATATAAGGCTTTTATAGAAATCGTTGTCGTAAAAAGTTGAAAAAGGGCTCATTCGGTTGCAAGTTCAAATTGCTAGTGCCCTTTTTAATACTTGAAAGTAATTGAAAGGCAACTAACCACCCTCTCACGCCCATCATTCCCCTTAACACATGCAATCAAAATTTTGAAGTATTCATTTTGTTCAACGTAGTGGAAAGTTGAGGATGACAAACCCCTCAGGACAGGGGTTGTAAGTTATGCCCTGGGGGCATATGAGGTTTTTATAGACATTTTTTTTCGTGTAAACCTAAAAAATGGTTCATTCGATTGGAATTTCAAAGGGCTAGTGGCCTTTTTAATAGTTGAAAGTGATTATAGGGCACTAACTCACCCTCACACCTACCATTCCAACAAACACATCCAATCAAAATTTTTAGATAGAAATTTGGTTCAGCGTAGTTGAAAGGTGTGGAAATTATGTCTTCGAGGATGACACTCCCCCTAGAGCCCTCAGGGCAAGGGTTGTAAGTTGTTCCCTGGGGGCATATAAGGTTTTTGTAGAAAGATTTGTCGTAAAAACTTCAAAAAGGGCTCACTCGATTGGAAATTGGAAGGGCTAATGCCCTATTAATAGCTCAAAGTTATTGGAGGGCAATTAACCCCCCCCCCCCTTTCTTACGCCCACCATTTCCCCAAACATATGCAATCAAAATTTTGAGATATCCATTTTGTTCGACATAGTTAAAAGTTCTAGAAATTAGGTCTTTGAGAATGATAACGCCCTCAGAGTCCTCAGGGCAAGGGTTGTAGGTTATGTCCTGGAGGCATATAGGGTTATTAACAGAAAGCGTTGTCGTAGAAACTTCGAAAAAAGCTCATATGATTGGAAATTTAAAAGGGGTTTACCCTTTTTAATAATCGAAAGTGACTGGAGAGCAACTAATCCCCAACTCAAGTCCACCACTTCCCCAAACACATCCCATTAGAATTTTGAGATTGGTATTTTCTTCAACGTAGTTGAAAGTTCTGGAAAGTTCTGGAAAGTTCTGGAAGTTCTGGAAAGTTCTGGAAACCCCCCAAACTCCTCAGGTCAAGGGTCGTAAGTTATGCCCTGGGGGCATATAAGGTTTTTTATAGTAAGTGTTTTCTTAAAAATTTCAAAAAGGGCTCATTTGATTGGAAATTGAAAGGGCTACTGCCCTTTTTAATAGTTGAAAGTGTTTGAGGGCGACTAACCGCTCTCTCAAGCCCACCATTTCCCCAAACACATCCAATCAAAATTTTTAGATAGCCATTTTGAAAGTTCTGGAAATTAGGTCCTTGAGGATGACAAGCCCCCCCCCCCCCTAGTTTTCAAGGTAATGGTTGTAACGTATACCCTAGGGACATAAAAGGTTTTTATAGAGAGCGTTGTCATAGAAACTTCGAAAAGGACTCATTCAATTGGAAATTGAAAGGGCTAGTACCCTTTTTCTCTACTAATCCTCTCCTTCATTTTTATTAATTATAATTATATATTAGGCATATAAGGTCTTTTAGGATGACACCCCCTCCCCCCAGAGCCCTAAGGACAAGGGTTGTAACGTATACCCTTGGGGTATATATAGTTATTATAGAAAGCGTTGTCATAGAAACTTCAAAAACGGCTCGTTTGATTGGAAATTGAAACGGCTAGTGCCCTTTTTAATAGTCGAAAGTGATTGCAAGGCAACTAATACCCCTTCCACGCCCACCATTTATCCAAAGACATCCAATCAAAATTTTGAGATAGTCATTTTGTTCAAAGTAGTTGAAACGTCCAGATATAATCTCTTTGAGGATGGCACTCCCCCCACACCCCTCAGGGCAAGGGTTATAAGTTATGCCCTGGGGGCGAATAAGTTTTTTATTGAAAGCTTTGTCGTAGAAACTTGAAAAAGGGCTCATTCGATTCCAAAATTCAAAGGGCTACAGCACTTTTTAATAGTCGAAAGTGATTGGAAGGCAACGAAAAGTGATTGTCGTAGAAACTTCAAAAAGGCCTCATTTGATTGGAAATTGAAATAGCTAGTGTCCTTTTTAATAGTCAAGAGTGATTGGAGGTCAACTAACACCCCTTCAACGCCCACCACTTCCCCAAACACATCTAGTCATAATTTTGAGATAGCCATATTGCTCAACGCAACTGAAATGTCCGGAAATTATATCTTTAAGCTGGACTCTCCCCCACAGTCTTCAGGGCAAGGGTTGTAAGTTATGCCCTATGCATATAAGGTATTTATAGAAAGCATTGTCGTAAAAACATGAAAAAGGGCTCATTCGATTAGAAATTCAAAGGGATAGTGCCTTTTTAATAGTTAAAAGTAATTGAAAGGCAGCTAACCCCCTCTAACGCCCACCATTCCCCCAGACAGAAGCAATCAAAATTTAGAAATACACATTTTGTCCAACTTAGTTGAAAGTTATGGAACTAGGTATTTAAGGATGATAACCCTCTCATAGCCCTCAGGGCAAGGGTTATAAGTTATGCCCAGGGGGCATATAAGGTTTTATAAAAAGCTTTGTCGTAGAAACTTCGAAACAAAGCTCATTTGATTGGAAATTGAAAGGGCTAGTACCATTTTAAATAGTCGAAAATGATTGGAGAGCAACTAATCCCCCTCTTACGTCCAACAATTCCCCAAACACATCCAAATTAAAATTGAGATAGGTATTTTCTTCAAAGTAGTGGAAAGTTCTGGAAATTATATCTTTGAGGATGACAAACCCCCCAAACCCCTCAGGACAAGGGTTGTAAGATATACCCTGGTGGCATATAAGGTTCTTATAGAAAGTGTTTTCTTAGAAACTTCAAAAAGGGCTCATTTGACTGGAAATGGAAAAGGCTAGTGCCCTTTTAATAGTTGAAAGTGATTGGAGGGCGACTAACTCCCCACTCAAGCCCGTCATTTTCCCAAACACATCTGATCAAAATTTTTAGATAGCCATTTTGTTTAACGTATTTGAAAGTTCTGGAAATTATTTATTTGAGTATAAACCCCCCCTCCCCCAGAGCCTTCAAGGCAATGGTTGTAAGCAATGCCCTGGGGGCATATAACGTTTTTATAGAGAGCGTTGTCATAGAAACTTCGAAAAGGGATCATTCAATTGGGAATTGAAAGGGCTAGTTCCCTTTTTCTCTACTAATCCTTTCCTTGATTTTTATATTAGTCGAAAGTGATAAGAAGGCAACTAACACCCCTTCCACGCCCACCATTTATCCAAACACATCCAATCATAATTTTGAGGTAGCTATTTTGTTCAAAGTAGTCCCCCCACAGCCCTCAGGGTAAGGGTTGTAATTATGCCCTGGGGGCGAATAAGGTTTTTATTGAAAGCTTTGTCGTAGAAACTTGAAAAAGGTTTCATTCGAATGGAATTTCAAAGGGCTAGTGCCCTTTTTAATAGTCGAAAGTGATTGGAGGACAACCAACCCCCCTCTCACGCCGATCTTTTCCCCAAACACATAAAATCAAAATTTTTATATAGCCATTTTATTCAACGTAGTTAAAAGTCTTAGAAATTAGGTTTCTGAGGATGATAACCCCCTCAGTCATCAGGGCAAGGATTGTAATTTATGCCCTGAGGGCATATAAGGTTTTTATGGATATCGATGTTGTAGTCTTTTTACTTTCTCCACCGATACACCTCAGTTTTGTGTTTGATGTGAGTTGTTAGTTAAAGCCTCTTGAAACTCCTTTTTGGGTTTTGGCCCTCTTGGCCCTAACTTTAGTTAGAACTGTATCTTCTCTTTTGAGGACCCAAACCTTTGGTTTATTAGAGCTTAAAATCTCTCAGATAAATTAAGGTCCCTCTTTTATCTACTCTGATTTTGGTCAGGCCTATAATTCCTTTTATTAAGGTATTTTCAGTTTATTAGACTCTATCCTGATCATAGAAAAACTGGGATTTCTTTTTAAATAGTTCAAGATACCTCTTAGATTTTACTTTGATATAGGTTTGGGTTTTATATTTTACTCTTATCAACTTTTCTTAGTTAAGGCCGAGTCAGTCAATTCTATAGCATTAGTGAAAGGTAACTCAATCTGAAAATTGTAAATTTTAGGATTTGTCCCCTTTTTTAAGGACCCCAGTGGGTTCTCTCCCAAAACTTAAAATTACTATTTATTGTCCAGTACGGAGAATTAACTTAGAATAACCAGTTGCTAAAGTGGCGGGTAACTCAAAACAAGGAACAAAAAGCTAATAGAACTTTTCCCCCCTCTCCCTCAACTTAGTGTCTCTTAGAAATTAAGCTCAGTGTTTATAATAAATCTCACACATATAATCAAAATTTCCTAGACACTGATTTTTGTTTGCCTACTAGATTCACTCTCTGATGTCAGTACGTTGGAGTTTGAATCCTGAAAGAGTTTTGCCTCGTCCTCCAGCTATTTCTCTTACCTATCCAATCCTTTTTCTGCTCTCTATACAGCTAGCCTAGCCGTTCTGTCTACACAAATAGGCTAATGAGTGAGAAGTGCTATTAGTTGAGCTAGGGGTACATTGGGAATCTAAAATTCCATGCACAAGGTAGGGAAATTCAGTTTATGACATCTTCCTTTTTTGAAGTTATAGTTTACCTAAGATCCAAGGTGCATATGTTCTTTCTAAGTGAAAAATTTTTTAAATACCTTTCTACGAGTTGAATTGATAAAGCTGAGTCTAATAATTTTTGGTTATTACAAGTTTTAATAGCTCCATTTGAAAACCCTTTATTCCTTTTTCTCTCATCCTATTTGAAAAACTTCTGACTGATCAAATAAAACCTGATGGGGGTACTCCAGTAGTACCCCCATTCCCCACCTAATTGGCAGAACTTACCTTACCAGACAATCTGGATTAAAAAATTCTAATGCTTTCAGACTCGTACCTTAACTAACTAGTCAAGTGTATTCTAGTCGAAATGTTCAGTATTTCTAAACTTTACCATAACCCTTATTTTTTCGTGATGAAACCTGGATACCAGAAACACCTTCCTCCGATAACTGCTGCACACATACCACGCCAATTAATTTCGACGGAAACCATTGGGGAAAATTTATTCAATGCCACGGAATTCAACATTCATTTCCTTTAATTTTTATTGATCAAGTTTAACATTAAAGCCAAGTTATCACCGGATTTTAGTGCTGATTCGAACCCCATTGCTTCAATCTTAGCATTACCAATCTTTGTTCTATTTTTAGGGCCTTTGGGTAACTAAATTTATATGTTAAAATCGATACGTTAAGGAAGAGCGTATAGTAACGCAAGTTACCCAAAGTCTGCTTAAGGCAACAAGTAAGATAACATGGTAAAAAGAGCAATACTTACAGCGCCTGCTCCGGCCCCGCGGGGGTAAGAGCAATACTTACAGTGCTGCCCCGGCCCTGCGGGGGTTGTGTCGACACAGGAGTTTTTCTTATCTGACCTTTGAGATATATTTAACGAACGACCATACGTAAAGGAGTTTCTGTTATATGATATTTGAACTATTTTTAACAAATGGCTACCTCAAATTTTTATCCGGTGTATTTTGGGAAAAGGGAATTAGGGAGACAGTTGCCCTCTGATCGCTTTTGACTCTTAGAAAGGGCACTAGAAGTCTCGATTTCCAATCGAACGAGCCCTTTTTGAAGTTTATACGACGACCCCTTCTATATGAAGTGCCTCTGGGAAAAAAAGAGTGTGGGGGGAGACTAGCTGCCCTCCAATCACTTTTGACTCTTAAAAAGTAAATTACAACTTTCAATTTTCAATCCAATGACCCCTCTAGGAAGTTTATACGAGTATCCCTTCCATAACAACCATTAATGCCCCCAGGGCATAACTTACAACGCCTACCCCCGGGCCCTGTGGGGATATGTCGACACCGGAGATTTTTGTTATCAGAACTTTGAACTATTTTAAAAAAAAATTATATCTCAAAACTTAAATCTGATGCATTTAGGGCGTGGAGAAGGGGTGACTAGTCGCCCTCCAATCTCTTTTAACTCTTAAAAAGTGAACAAGAACTTTCAATTTCCAATCAAATGAGCCCTCTCCGAAGTTTATACGAGCATCCCTTCCATAAGAACTATATATGTCCCTAGAGCATTACTCATAACGCCTGCCTCCGGGCCATGGCGGGTTCAGTTGACAAAGGAATTTTTCTAATCTGATTTTTGAGCTATATTTAATGAAATGACTATTATAAAAATTTTATCTGATGGGCTTGGGGAAAAAAGGTGTGTGGTGGGGGGCTAGTTGCCCTCGGATATCTTTTGACTCTTAAAATTGAGCTAGAACGTTCAATTTCCAATCAAATGAGACCCCTCTGAAGATTATACAAGCATCTCTTTCATAAGAACCATATACGCCCCCAGGACAACACTTACAACGCCTATCTCCCAAGCTCTGGGGGGAGTTTTTGTTATCTAATTTTTGAACAATTTCCAAAACACTGGCCATCTCAAAATTTGTAGCGGACGAGTCTTGGGAAAAAAGAGCGTGAGGGGGGGGGGGGCTAGTTTAACTCCCTTGACTCTTAAAAATTGAACTAGAACTTTCAATTTCCAATCAAATGAGCCCTCTATGAAGTATATACGAGCATCTTATTCTTAAGAACCATACAGGCCCTTAGATTATAACTTATAACGCCTTCCCTTGTGCCCTGGGGGGTTCAGCTGACACCGGATTTTTTCTTATCCGACCTTTGAACTATTTTTAATAAAATATATATCTCAAAATTTTCATCAGATGGGTTTTGAAAAAGAAAGCGTGGGAGGGCTAGCTGCCCTCGGATCTCTTTTAACTATTAAAAAGTGAGCTCGAACTTTTAATATCCAATCAAATGAGCCCTCTCTGAAGTTGATACGAGCATCCCTTTCATAAGAACAATATTTGACCCAGCGCATAACTAACAACGCCTGCCCTCGGGACCGGGGGGGTTGTGACGACACCTGAGTTTTTTATCTGATTCTTGAGCATTTTTTAACTTAATGGCTATCTCAAAATTGGCGTAGGGGGGGGGGGGCTAGTTGCCCACATATCTTTTTTACTCTAAAAAACTGAACTATAAATTTCAATTTCCGATCAAATGAGCCACCTTAGAATTTTTGACGAGCATTCCTTCAATAAGAACCATATATTCTCCCAGGGCATAACTTAAAACACCTGAACTCGGGCCCTGGGGGGCTTTGTTGACTCCTGAGTTTTCTTTATATGGTATTTGAACTATTTTTAAAAAAAGGTATCTCAAAGTTCCTACCAGATGGGTTTGAGGAAAATAGGGCAAGGAGGGGGGGGGGCTAGGTGCCCTCCAATCTCTTTTGACTCTTAAAAAGTGAACTAGAACTTTCAATTTCCAATTAAATCAATCCTCTTTGAGGTTAATACGAGCATCCCATCCATAAGACCCATATATGCCCCCAGGAAATAACTTACAACGCCTGCCCCTGGGCCCAGGGGTTTTGTGTCGACACCGGAAATTTTGTTATATGATCTTTGAACTATTTTTAACAAAAAGCTATCAAAAAAATTTTATTCGATGTACTTGGGAAAAAAGGGTATGGGGAGGAAGCTGGTTACCCTCCAATATCTTTTGACGCTTAAAAGGTGAACAAGAACTTTCAATTTCCAATCAAATGAGCCCTCTCTGAAGTTTATACGAGCATTCCTTTCATAAGAACCATATATGCCCTCAGGGCATAACTTATAGCTTTTCCCGTGAAGACTGTCGGGGGAGTGTCCTCCTCGAACATATAATTTCCAGAACTTTCAACTACGTTGAACAAAATGGCTATATCAAAATTGTGATTGGATGTGTTTGGGGAAATGGTGGGCGTGGAAGGGGTGTCAGTTGTCTTAGAATAACTTTCGACTATTAAAAAGGGAACTAGCCATTCAAATTTCCAATCGATTGAGCCCTTTCTGAAGTTTTTAAGACAACGTTGTCTATACAAAATCTTATATGCCCCTAGGGCATAACTTACAACTCTTGTTCTGAGGGCAGGAGGGGGAGCTGTCATCCTCAAAGACCTTATTTCCAGAGCTTAAAACTACGCTTAATAAAATGCATATTTCAAAATTTTGATTGGATGTGTTTGGGGAAAAGGTGGGCATGAGAGGGGGGCTAGTTACCCTCTAATCACTTTCGACTATTACAGAGAGCACTAGCTCTTTGAATGTCCAGTCGAATGAGTCTTTTTTGAAGTTTCTACGACGATGCCTTCTTTAAAAACCTTATATGCCCACAGGGCATAACTTAAAACCCTTGCCTGAGGGTTGTGGGGGAGTGTCTTCCTCAAAAACATATTTTCTATCTGGAAATCAACTACGCTGAACAAAATGCCTATCTCAAAATTTTAATTGGATGTTTTTGGGGGAATGATGGGTGTGGGGGGGCTAGTTGCCCTACAATCACTTTCGACTATTAAAAACGCACTAGCCCTTTCAGTTTCCAATCGAATGAGCCTTTTTTGAAGTTTCTACGAAAACGCCTTCTATAAAAACCTTATATGCCCCCAGGGCATAACCTAAAACCCTTGCCCTGAGGGTTTTGGGGGAGTTTCCTTCTCAAAATCATATTTTCTATATAGAAATCAACTACGCTGAACAAAATGGCCATGTAAAGATTTTGATTGAATGTGTTTGGGGGAATGATGGGCGTGGGGAGGGGCTAGTGGCCCTCCAATCACTGTCGACTATTAAAAATGGCACTAGCCCTTTGAATTTCCAATTGAATGAGCCTTTTGTGAAGTTTCTATGACAACGCCTTCTATAAAAACCTTATATGCCCCCAGGACATAACCTAAAACCCTTGCCCTGAGGGTTTTGGGGGAGTTTCCTTCTCAAAATCATATTTTCTATATAGAAATCAACTACGCTGAATAAAATGGCTATCTCAAAATTTGGATTAGATGTGTTTGGGAAAACATGGGCGTGGGGGGGCTAGATGCCCTCCAATCACTTTCTACTATTAAAAAGGGCACTAGAACTCCCGATTTCCAATCGAAAAAGCTCCCTTTGAAGTTTCTACGACGACCCTTTCCATATGAAGAGCCTCTGGGAAAACTAAATAAATAATAATAAAACGTTGGAGCTGTGTGGCCTTTACTATAGGCAATGCTATAGTGTTGCCTCTGACAAATATCAGTATATGTACATTAAACTGACAATGCACATTCTTTCGTATTTCTAAAGTCCTAAGGTTCTTTTAGTAAGCTATTCCATATTCAAAATGAAATATTTTAGGTAAAATTCAATCAAGTCCTACAAATCCTGTGTTGCCTCATCTTGATTCTTGTTGGAATTCACTAGAACTATATAAAGCTCTTTGCTATACTATTCAGGCTTCGAAGTAAAATTTCGATGCTACGATTCAAACAGGTTCTGTTACCTCATTTTGATTCTTTTTTGAATTCATGAAAACTATGTAATGTTCTTAAGCTATACTATTCAGGCTTTGAGGTGAACTTTCAAGCAACATTTCAAACAGAGCCTGTTTTACCTCATCTTAAGTTTTGTTTTAATTGATGAAAACTATATAGAGCTCTTTAGCTGCACTATTTAGGATTCAAAATGATATACTTAAGTTACAATTCAAACAGAGCTTGTGTTGCCTCATCTTGAGTCTTTTTTTAATTCATGAAAACTATTGAAAGAACACTAGCTAAGCCATTCAGACATTGAAATGAAATTTACAAGGTATAATTCAAGCAGGGCCTGTGATACCTCATTTTGAGTCTTATTTAAATTTATGAAAACTTTTAGCTACGTTAGTCAGACTTCGAAATGAAATTTCCAAGCCAAATTTAAATAGGGTTAAAGGTTTGTTCCGTAATCTTAAGTCTTTTTTGAATTCTTGAAAACTATCTAAGGCTCTGTAAGTTTGCCCTCTTTTAAGGACCAGAAACACAAAGAGGCAGATGGGAGACTTGCTCCTACCCCCTTTCTAGCGTAAGGTTGTTCCCTTAAGCAGACTTTGGGTAACTTGTCGTACTAAACGCTCTTCCTTAACATATCGATTTTAACATTTAAATTTAGATACCCAAAGGCGAAAAAGATACAACAAAGATTGGTAATGCTTTTGAACCAATGGGGTTTGAATCAGCACTCAAATCCTGTGATAACTTTGCTTTAATGTTAAACTTTATCAATAAAAATTAAAGGAACCGAATATTGAATTCCGTGGTACTGAATAAATTTTTCTCAATGGTTTCCGTCAAAATTAATTGGTGTGGTATCTATGCAGCAGTTATCGGAGGAAGGCGTTTCCGGTATCCAGGTTTCATCACGAAAAAATACGGGTTATGGTAAAGTTTAGAACTACTGAACATTTCGACTAGAATACACTTGACTAGTTAAATACGGTACGAGTCTGAAAGTATTAGAATTTTTTAATCAAGATGATCTGGTAAGGTAAGTTCTGCTAATTAGGTGGGGAATGGGGGTAATACTGTAGTACATCCATCAGGTTTTATTTGATCAGTAAGAAGTTTTTCGAATAGGATGAGAGAAAAAAGAATAAAACGCTTTCCAATGGAGCTATTAAAACTTGTAAAAGCCTAAAATTATTAGACTCAGCTTTATCAATTCAACTTGTAGAAAGATATTTATAAATTTTTTCACTTAGAAAGAACAAATTCACCTTCGATCTTAGGTAAACTATAACTTCAAGAAAGGAAGATGCCATCAACTGAATTTCCCTACCTTGTTCATGGAATTTTAGATTCCCAATGTACTCCTAGCTCAACTAATAGCACTTCTCACTCATTAGCCTCTTTGTGTAGACAGAACGGCTAGGCTAGCTGTATGGAGAGCAGAAAAAGGATTGAGTAGGTAAGAGAATGAGCTAGAGGAGGAGGCAAGACTCTCTTCAGGATTCAAACTACAACGTTTTGAATTAACTCAAAATAATTTTTTTTCACTTAACCTATTTTGGGGGAGGCCATTATCTCCTATGAGATGTTTTAAAGGGTTTTCCTGTAATAGCTTAGCGATTATAGGTCTAATTACTTTTTTTTATATGTCTGTATCTCTCCAATGATTAAATTTAAGTTACAAAGTTTATAGACTAACTAGTTCGCGTATCTTCCTCCAAATTTCCGACCGTGCCATATGTAGCGGTAAAAAAATAGACTGGACTAATTGTGATAATAAAGATTGACCGCGTCAAATGTAATATCGTGCTTTCAAGCTGTGAACTTATACCTTATAAGTTCTTCGATAGCGCCACTTATAGCGCTAAAGACTGTGCCATATGTAATATTATTCTTTAAAGCTGTGGCGATAAAGATGCGCCAAATGTGGCAATGAAGTCTGGGGCCACAAATATAAAACTATGATTAAAAGCGGTGTACCGATCGTGCCATTCACTGAAAGCGAGAAAACAAAATGCGTAGCTATAGTAGGTTAGAAATTCTCCAACTATTAATTCGGGAGCGTAACCTCGCTTCCTCGGGTTATCGCCGTGATGATTACCTCTAATGTTATGTAGAAATCAGATTCCTGGGAGCGCTACCGATAGAGACCTAAAAACTAATTACCTGCCGTTCGATTAGATACAGACATATAAAATAAAATAAAACACAATCAGAAAAGCAATAGTTTTATTGAGACTTACATTTAGGTGTACAACAGTGCTTCCCTTCAACTGACAACGACAAAGGCAAGGATAAAATTGGCTCTTAAAATTAATGATGATGGCAATAGAGACAATCCATAATTGAAACGGAAAACAGTTTTTTTTCACTATATCACACAAAAACAGCTTCTGCGCTCTACTAGCTTTTTCACGATTAGTCCAAGTCCTGTGGAGGGGGCCGCTACCTAGTACTTATGTTTGCAAACTCACTTCATTATGATCACTGACCGTCCAATAATTTGCTTTAAGTATTTCTGATGATTAAACGTTATAAGCTTCCTGTGAAACTTTGTATCTATCATTTTTTTTTATTACCAACTATCTTAGAGAAATTCAAAACCGAATAGCGTCGTTGTTTGGCTGAGGCCAAAACGCAGTTTCTCTTTTTTTCTGATTAAGAATTTAGACTCTTGGAAACGGGATTTGAACTTAATTAGGGGAAGTTTAATATTTATTTATTTATTTATTTATTTCCCTCAAAAACGAGGAGTATAAAAGATAATTAAATAACTCTTCAAAAATCCAAATAACACACCATCAAACATAGCAACAATTTACAAGTTGCCCAAAAGAAAATTAGCGGTAACCCAGGGTGGGTAGCCTTGGCCTTAAAGTGACCATTTGACTGCTCGATCACGTTATCATACCCTAGGGTGGGGTTTACTGTAAATTGGGTATTACAAAACCCGATATTTACAGAACCGGTGTGGTAGACGCGGGCATCCCATAAAATTTGGCGCCGCCAGGGGCTTTTCACTACAGTAAGTGGTTTAGCACCATTTTTGCACCAATAAGTGGTGACACACGTACTTTATCACACCAATACTGGTAGCATCTTAACCTATCGGTATAACACTGATGGCAGCAAGAAAGGTCCTCTCAGTAAACCTGATAGTAAAAAAATTCCGCGTTTTCGAAGAGACAAGTTTAGTTAGCCTACATAGTACCCTGTTGTGGTTACATATAAAAAAATCGCAATGAGAATTTTTTTTTATCTGGGATGTGCTTAGTTAGATAATAATAGGTAATAAAATTTAAGAATCAATATACCACGCGAATAATTAACTTGTGAGGCAAGGGAGGCTGCGCCGCTCACGTAAAATCGGCAAATTAAACGCAACAATTTTTCACGAAAAGATAAAAAGAGACATTGTTAAAAGGATTTTCATTTGGACGGAAGACGTCAAGTAAACCTTGAAGTAATGGCAGAAAAACGGAGAATTCAGACACGATCTACCGCGGTAAAACAAAAAACGAATTCAGACACACAATTGTATGCGACTCCCACTGGAAATACCATAAAAAAAACACCATGAGACAGAACCTTATATCACTCGGTGGGTGAAATAGGTATTCCTGACACGTGTGAAGGAGAAATCTTCAAAACAAATTAGTAATAGAGCGATCTCCGGTACAAACCATGGAAGAAGAAAAGAGTTTAAGGCAGATTAAGAAAGAATTTTTCCCAGATAGAGAAACCCAGACAAAAGAAACAGTGGCGATAATACATGAAGAAAAATCATTATATGAAAATACGGGTAAAACAAAACCAAGTCACCCTTCAGATGAGGTACAAAATGTAGGGGAGTTGCGGGCAAGAGAAAATATAATTATAGAACGAACAGACTGAGAAAACAAATTAAGAGGATATAAAGACAAAGAGAATCATAGTAGACCAAGTAGCAGGAGTAGTAGAAGCTCAATTTCCAGCCGGGGCTCGCGAAAAGAAACTCAAATATATATGACACAACATATATTAAATTACATGGAGAAAGAGAGGATAACCAGAGAACGAAAAGAGGAGAAGGATAGAAAAGAAAGAGAGAAAGAGAGGATAGCTAGAGAGCAGAGAGAAGAGAATATTAGAATAGATAGAGAACGAAAGGAAGAGGCAGATAGAATACCTTGAGAATGAAAGGAAGAGGCTGATAGAATAGCCAGAGAACGAAAGGGAGAGGCTGATGGAATATCCAGAGAACGAAAAAATTATAATAATAAAATAGCTAGAGAGAAAGAGGTAAGATATCACCAAGAGTTTAAAAGAACCATGAATGGCCTAATAGAAGCCCGCAGGGGAATTTCAGAAAGTGAGATTTGATCACAACTAACTTCTGGGCTGTCAGTTAGCCATAATAATTTGTCTAAAAATCAATCGCGAGAAAATGAAAATTACCAGATATTAAATGCTAAGACGGAAAAATATACAACTTCGTTGACTACAGGGGGAGGTGGACCGGCCCATGAAACAAATTGGGAGGCTGTGCCACCCTGTCGGAAAAGCGAAATACTTGATACGCGTGTTAGAAATATTGATAATCCACAAAAATGGGATGCGGAAGTAAACAGACAACATAATAGTGAAAATAAGACATGCGAAAATGATTTTTCGGGAAAATTTCCAGCCAATGGAAAACCTGAGGACACTTTAACGAGTGTGAGACGCAGAAAAATGTTTGCCAAAATGAAGTGCTGATTGTACCAGAGAAAAATGAGACGAAATTTATTGTACGTGCTTTTCCTCACAAAGTTCGAGTAATTTTAGTACAATATGAAAACCCAAATGTCGGAATTCAGCTCTCATTTGATAACGAGATATTTGTTTTTGCGGTAAAAGTAAAGTAGACTAAAAGACAGAAAAAAGATGCAAGACGGAACTACAATAAAGAGATGCAGTCAAAGTTAGTGTACACAGGAGTTCAATTCAGATTTCATGACGATTTATTTAATGCTACTACAAAAGAAAAGAAAACTAAGAGGAAGAAAAGAGATATTAAACGGAGCTACAATGAAGAAAAGCAGTAAAAGATGGTGGACACTAGAGTCCAAATGAGATTTAACGATGATTTATTATTTTGCGCCATGGAAAAAATTGAGAAAAGTGAAAATAACAAATAAATACAAAAAAGAGACAAAGTTTGGAGATTCAGCCTGCAGTGGCGAAAAATTAAAAAATGTTGGATGTGCTGTGCCTTGATAACATAAATAATAGGGGGTAAAAGAGGTCCAAGACCCTTGGGGAATAAAACAAGATGATTACAAAATAGAGATGAACGACCTACAACGGGTTGAAGGAAAGTTGGGAGATATTGAGTTTCGAGTCGGCTTGGAAAAACCGGGAAAGAATCTGAGATTAGTACTATAAAGTCAAAAGATATGTCGATCCTTTATAAGGGGGAGGAATCCCTTGGGGAAGATCCCCTGCGGGAAGTCGCGAAAGATAGAAATTTTGCTCAATGTACAACTGGCGGACAAGTTGTGATCCCTTTACCGAGGTTTCGCCTCTCTGATCTGGAGTTCTTAGGGGATAACCTCTCCCAGTTACTTCATACTTCATCCAAACCTTTGTCCAGTAACCCTATTCATAATTTTTACTCAGCATGGGAACCGAAAATTATTTCCGGCAAATTGTATTCAGTGGGAGATGTATCCAAATTTCATCTTCAATTAGCATCAATGCATATTCTTCAGTTGATTATCCCAGAGGAGGGAACCCAGAGTTAACTGATTAGTGATTCGCTCAAATTTTTAGCTGATTTCCCTATACTCTTATCGTTTTCACAGGCCTTTGCATTTTCGGCCTTAAATTACTTGGAATTATGCCAAGGGGCAATTTACAGTTTAATTGAGATGTGGGGTTATTTTCACAGATGGAAATTAAGAGGCTAGTGCAGCCAATTTTTTATGATGGCTAGCATCATTAAATGTGCCAGAAACTGATTCTCTGCTCCTCTCAATTGTAAATTCGTGAGAGCGACAAAATTTGTGTTTTGATTGTGCTGCGCATGATCATTTTCTACGAATCTGGGGGAATTCAAATTTAAAACCTAATGCAGATGCTATACGATAGAGACCATGATGGTTCCGCGGTAGAGACGTGGGGATGACGACGAATCCTGAGCCCAGAGGTGGAAGTACAGGCACTGGCGGAAGAAAGAAGGGAAAATATGAGTTTGGTGATTTTGAAGTTAAGTGTTATATTTGTAAGGGTGGACCAGCGAGTAGAAGGCTATCTTATACTCCGATCGCCCGCCCCTGCTGCCACCTACAACTTTTTTTAACACCATATATGGGCATGGCCTCCCTAGGGAGAACACGAGGTTAATGGGGTCAATGACCTCTTTCTCCATGGTCTCTTTCTCCGGGTGTGTTTTTGGCACGCTCTCAGCGAATGTTATGATCCAGAAATAGTATTTGTTGTTGTTTCCGAGGCAAATGTCAAGGTCAATGTTGTTGTTGTTGTTGTAAGTGCACGCTCTCAGCGAATGTTATGATCCAGAAATTTGGAACACCTGTGCTGTCGACCTCAATTCCCCTATCGTGAATCAATAATTCCCCTTAGAAACAGCAAATTAATTCCCCTTTCTTGACAGATCAATCAACCAATGACATCATCTGTCAGACTTTAAAAATTTTCGCCTAGAAACGATTCTCCAGGAATAGATCCAAGTCATTAATGTATTTGCCTCGGAAACAACTCTACTGGTCGAACTCCAAAAGATATTAATAACCAAACGCCATGGAAACAATTCTCAAAGAAACATCTTAGCGATGAATTGTTTTAGCGCGGGAATCAGGTTTCTTAGTAATTTGAAATGCGTCAGCGCAGAGATGCCAAACAAAAGGAACACGCTGAAATTACGTTTAGGGATTATTTGGGTGAAACCGTTTCAGTCATTTTATGGAATTATCTCGGCGAAACAGTTAGAGACATTTTAAAAGATGATTTAAAAGATGATTTTAGAAGAGGATTTGAGGGTGAAACTCTGTGGTCGTTATAATACAGAAGTTCCATTTGAACAGTGTTGTGAGGTCCTCTACCCCAACCCCAAAGGGTTCTAATCCCCCCACCCCCACCCCGAAGGAAGCCCCCCGGTCCCCAAAGGTCCACCGGGCTCCCAAAAGACCACCAGGCTCCCACGTGCCCCCCAGACCCCCAAAGGCCCTCCCCAGACCCCCAAAGGCCCTCCTCGGGCCCCCAAAGGCCCACCGGGATCCCAAAAGACCACCGGGCTCCCAAAGGGCCCCCCGGACCCCCAAAGGGCCCCCCGGATCTCCAAAGGCCCACCGGGCTCCCAAAGGGCCCCCCGGATCCCCAAAGGGCCCCCCGGATCCCCAAAGGGCCCCCCGGATCCCCAAAGGCCCTCCCCGGGCCCCGTCTTTCGTTGATGTGTGTTGTCTGAAACTTATGATTTGGGATATGTAAATTACTATTTCGGACTTTTCTGAGCTAGATTTCATAGTCTCTCGTTGGTGTGTGTTGTCTGAAACCTATGATTTGGGATGGGTGGTTTGCAATTTTTGACTTTTCTGAGCTGGATTTCTGAGCCGTTCATAAGTATGTGTTGTCAGAAAATTATGATTTGGGATGTGTAGTTTGCAAGTTGGACTTTTCAGAGCTAGGATTCTTAGTCTCTCATAGGCATTTGTTGTCTGAAACTTCTAGTTTGGGATGAATAGTTTGCTATTTCAGGCTTTTCTGAGCTAAGGTTTCCTAGTATTTCATAGGTGAATGTTGTCTGAAACTTATGATTTGGGATATGTAAATTACTATTTCGGGCTTTTCTAAGCTAGATTTCTTAGTCTTTCGTTGGTGTGTGTTGTCTGAAACCTATGATTTGGGATGGGTGGATTGCTATTTTTGACTTTTCTGAGCTGGATTTCTTAGCCGTTCATAGGTGTGTGTTGTCTGAAACTTATGATTTGGGATGGTTAATTTGCTATTTTTGACTTTTCTGAGCTAGGTTTCTAAGCCTTTCATAGGTGTGTCTTGTCAGAAAATTATGATTTGGGATTTGTAGTTTGCTTTTTGGACTTTTCAGAGCTAGGATTCTTAGTCTCTCATTAGGTGTTTGTTGTCTGAAGCCTATAGTTTGGGATGAGTAGTTTGCTATTTCAGGCTTTTCATAGCCAGATTTCTTAGTATTTCGTAGGTGTGTGTTGTCTGAAACCTATGATTTGGATTGTGTGGGTTGCTATTTTTTTACTTTTCATAGCCAGATTTCTTAATCTTTCGTAGGTGTGTGTTGTCAGAAACCTATGATTTGGATTGTGTGGATTGCTATTTTTGACTTTTCTGAGCTGGATTTCATAGCCTTTCGTAGGGATGTGTTGACTGAAACCTATGATTTGGGATGAGTGGTTTGCTTTTTGGACTTTTCAGAGCTAGATTTCTTAGCCGTTCATAGGTGAGTGTTGTCTGAAACCTATGATTTGGAGTGGCTAATTTGCTATTTTTGACTTTTCTGAGCTAGGTTTCTTAGCCTTTCATAGGTGTGTGTTGTCAGAAAATTATGATTTGGGATGTGTAGTTTGCTATTTCAGGCTTTTCTGAGCTAAGGTTTCCTAGTATTTCGTAGGTGAATTTTGTCTGAAACCAATAGTTTGGGATGAGTAGTTTGCTATTTCAGGCTTGTATGAGCTAGGTTTCTTAGCCTTTCGTAGGTGTGTGTTGACTGAAACTTATGATTTGGGATATGTAATTTGCTATTTCCGACTTTTCATAACCAGATTTCTTAGTCTTTCGTAGGTGTGTGTTGTCAGAAACCTATGATTTGGATTGTGTGGATTGCTATTTTTTGACTTTTCTGAGCTGGATTTCATAGCCTTTCGTAGGGATGTGTTGACTGAAACCTATGATTTGGGATGGTTAATTTGCTATTTTTGACTTTTCTGAGCTAGATTTCTTAGCCTTTCATAGGTGTGTGCTTTCAGAAAATTATGATTTGGGAGGTGTAGTTTGCTTTTTGGACTTTTCAGAGCTAGGAAAAATTAGCCGGAAACTTGTTTTTTTTTTACATACGGGGCGAGATTTAATGTCCCTGGTAGAAGTCTATACAAGATTTAATGTCCTTGGTAAAAGCATACATGAGATTTAATCTTCTTGGTAAAAGCCTGTACGTAATTTAATGTCCAGTTTTATAAAGGGGGGGGGGATTAAGTGGTATTAATGAAAATGATGATAATCAACCGAAAACCGTCAACGAGAACACCGATTAACCATCACCAAAGTGTCACAATGCCGTCAGTGCGTCAACACCCCTCGGAAAATAGGGGGTAATGGTCAACCGCGAAGATATTTAGCCTACAGAAAAAAATTGCTCATTGTTCCTTTAGTAGCCACGCAATTAGACTAAAAATTATGATATTTATGCACAGTTTCAACTAACTACGGCTAAGTATGTTAAAGGCGAGCCATTTTCTTGCGAGAACACAAAATCAGAACACACACACACAAAAACTTACACACACACAAAAACTTACACACACACAAAAACTTACACACACAAAAACTCACACACACACACAAAAAAAACTTACACACACAAAAACTTACACACACATAAAAACTTACACACACACAAAAAATTACACACACACACAAAAATTTACACACACACACACACACAATTAGACAAAAATTACGATATTTATGCACAGTTTCAAGTAACTACGGCTAAGTATCTTAAAAGGCGAGGTATTTTTCTTGCGAGAACACAAAAAATCATTAAGTGGTATTAATGAAAATGATGATAATCAACCGAAAACCGTCAACGAGAACACCGATTAACCATCACCAAAGTGTCACAATACCGTCAGTGTGTCAACACCCCTCGGAAAATAGGGGGGTAATGGTCAACTGCGAAGATATTTAGCCTACAGAAAAAAATTGCTCATTGTTCCTTTAGTAGCCACACAATTAGACTAAAAATTATGATATTTATGCACAGTTTCAACTAACTACGGCTAAGTATGTTAAAGGCGAGCCATTTTCTTGCGAGAACACAAAATCAGAACACACACACACACAAAAACTTACACACACACAAAAACTTACACACACACACAAAAACTTACACACACACACAAAAACTTACACACACACAAGAATTTACACACACACAAAAACTTACCCACACACACAAAAACTTACACACACACAAAAACTTACCCACACACACAAAAACTCACACACAAAAAACTTACACACACAAAAACTCACACACACACACACACACAAAAAACTTACACACACAAAAACTTACACACACATAAAAACTTACACACACACAAAAATTACACACACACAAAAATTTACACACACACACACACAATTAGACAAAAATTACTATATTTATGCACAGTTTCAAGTAACTACGGCTAAGTATCTTAAAAGGCGAGGTATTTTTCTTGCGAGAACACAAAAAATCATTAAGTGGTATTAATGAAAATGATGATAATCAACCGAAAACCGTCAACGAGAACTCCGATTAACCATCACCAAAGTGTCACAATACCGTCAGTGTGTCAACACCCCTCGGAAAATAGGGTGGTAATGGTCAACTGCGAAGATATTTAGCCTACAGAAAAAAAATTGCTCATTGTTCCTTTAGTAGCCACACAATTAGACTAAAAATTATGATATTTATGCACAGTTTCAACTAACTACGGCTAAGTATGTTAAAGGCGAGCCATTTTCTTGCGAGAACACAAAATCAGAGCACACACACACAAAAACTAACACACACACAAAAACTTACACACACACACAAAAACTTACACACACACACACACAAAAACTTACACACACACAAAAATTTACACACACACAAAAACTTACCCACACCCACAAAAACTTACACACACACAAAAACTTACCCACACACACAAAAACTCACACACACACACACACAAAAAACTTACACACACAAAAACTTACACACACATAAAAACTTACACACACACAAAAAATTACACACACACAAAAAATTTACACACACACACAATTAGACAAAAATTACGATATTTATGCACAGTTTCAACTAACTACGGCTAAGTATCTTAAAAGACGAGGTATTTTTCTTGCGAGAACACAAAAAATCATTAAGTGGTATTAATGAAAATGATGATAATCAACCGAAAACCGTCAACGAGAACTCTGATTAACCATCACCAAAGTGTCACAATGCCGTCAGTGTGTCAACACCCCTCGGAAAATAGGGGGAGGGAATGAGTTACTCAGAATCTAGAAGGACATATTTTTTCACTGACAATTCCTTTTTTTTGCCAAGCCTTAACCCCCCTAATTGAAAGATATGAATTATAATCAAGGAACATGGTTCATCATATTTTACATATTTTTGGATGGAAAACACACTGAAAAGACATATTATTTGAACTTACATCAAACGTTGGAGTGCATACATTTGAAGAACCTTCCATTATTTTCTATCTTGTTCTATATTTCAGCTTATACTGACTTTTAAACCTTTCAAAACCCTGAATTATACTAACCTAACGGTTATTTATTTACGAAATCGTGCAAACTGATGATTTTAGAACAATAATTACCTTTCTATATATCACTTAACACTCACTGGAATTGCCACTTATCACTCACGGAGAAAGGATTCAAAACAATACTTCTTACATCACATAGTCTAATTGCGTCAAACGAGACATCTTCAATGCAGATTAATTAATTGTTACGCCCGATTTTGTTTTGGACATAGGAAAGCGTCGATGGGAGTGAGAATTTCTCTAAAACTATCAAAGATTGATCAACTCTGTGATTTCACAGTTCTTGTGTAATCAGAAAGAAAAAAGAAGAATAATTGATAAAAGATATTTTGAAATATGCCCCAAAATCAGAGCTATTACAACTTAAATGACGCGAGGGGAGGGGGGGGGGAATCAGGTTTAAGAATATCCTGGATGTATCATTTTTATATTATCTAAGTACTCACAGAAGGAGTCATCACAGAAACTTTGAAAAGGGCTCATTTGATTGGTAATTAAAGTGGCTAGCACCCAATTCACAGGAGGGGGCGTGAAAACTATGGTTCACGCCCCGCAATTCATCGCTAAGATGTTTCTTGGAGAACTGTTTCCATGGCCTTTGGCTATTAATATCTTTTGGAGTTCGACCAGTAGAACTGTTCCCGAGGCAAAGACATTAATGACTTGGATCTATTCCTGGAGTATCGTTTCTAGGTGAAAATTTTTAAAGTCTGACAGATGATGTTATTGGTTGATTGATCTGTCAAGAAAGTGGAATTAATTTGTTGTTTCTAAGGGGAATTATTGATTCACGATTAGGGGAATTGAGGTCGACAGCACAGGTGTTCCAAATTTCTGGATCATAACATTCGCTGAGAGCGTGCCAAAAACACACCTGGAGAAAGAGACCATGGAGAAAGAGGTCATTGACACCATTAACCACGTGTTCTCCCTAGGGAGGCTATGCCCATATATGGTGTTAAAAAAAGTTGTAGGTGGCAGCAGGGGTGGGCAATCGGAGTATAAGATAGCCTTCTACTTCAGCGTGTTGCATGGGTGGTCATTTATCTTACGGAGGGAGGTGTTGGGGTTCCACCCCTGTTTCTTTTCTTTTCCGATAAATGACCCATTTTCCTTTCTGTAATTATATTTGCCTATAAGGTAGTTTTTAATCCTAAGTTGAATTCTGGTTGCTAAGTCAGATTCTATTGCAATAAGTAAGCTTTGAACTAAATTCTATTTTGGACTTCCTGGTTTGAGTCATTGAAGGATAAAGTTAAGAAAAAGAAGAATGGATTTTGAATGGGGATTTAGAGGATTGGCCAGGGCCAACCGAAGGTCCACCCCTATGCAAAGTGTGTGTACAGAATGAATATTATTTTGGAGTTAGCCTACTTTGAGACCCCGTATAGGGAGTCTGTAATGAGAGTTTATATATGTGTTTTTTGTGACCTTTTAGAAGAATACTAGTAAGCTATTTTCTACAGCCGTGTGAGATTATTTTTCCAGGAACCCAGACAGGTTAGGAACAGAGTTACGAGATACGCTCATTATTATATTGACAGGGGGATTTGTTACCTCCAAGGAGATAGTTAGAAATTAGCGGTAACCCAGGATGGGTAGCCTTGGCCTTAAAGTGGCCATTTGACCGCTCGATCACGTTATCATACCCTGGGGCAGAGTATACTGTAAATTGGGTATTACCAAACCTGGTATTTACAGAACCAGTGTGGTAGACGCGGGCATCCCATAAAATTTGGTGCCGCCGGGGGTTTTCCCAACAGTAAGTGGTTTAGCACCATTTTTGCACCAATAAGTGGTGACACCCGTACCTTACCACACCAATGCTGGTGGCATTGTAATCTACCGGTATAACACCGAGTCAAACTCAAAACGAGCAGAAATTAACATAAGTTGGGCTCAAAACTCCTATGCCTTCCCAAGGCCCTAGACCGACTAGAGCACTAGCTCTTTGAATTCCCAATTGAATGAGCCCTTTTCGTAGTTTCTACGACAACTCCTTCGATACGAAGTGCCTTGGCATGGAAGAAGAAAATAAATAATACATTGTGCCAATATCGTACCTGCCTATTATGACAAAAGACAAGCCAAGGCAAAACAAGGAGTTTTTCTCATATATATATATATATATATATATATATATATATATATATATATATATATATATATATATATATAATATATATATATATATATAATATATATATATATATATATATATATATATATATATATATATATATATATATATATATATATATATAATATATATATATATATATATATATATATATATATATATATATATATATATGTTATAGCGCCTATCTTAAGTTTTTGATCTAAGTTGAACCTGTTTCTCTAACTAATCCTAATGATACATTACAAAACATGATGAAAATATGATGCTTTACAGACAAATTTGGACTATATATTTGCACATTAGGGGGGCTGGGGTGGGGTAAAGTTTAGCAGGTCTGCATGCAAAGCTGGCTGTCACGGTTTCCTTCCAAACAACATTGTATGTTTGTCGTTCATTTTAGGGGATAGCAGAACTCTTAAGCTACGTTGTCTTTAGCATGAGAAAATGCCAGGTACAACTTATCATGATTAAAAATAGGAATACTGAGGTCGAAGATAACAAATTCAAAAGTTCGGTCTTGCGACTTATGTATAGTCATGACAAATGTAGGTCGAACAAAAAAATTAATGTTGCTCAACAGTACATCCAAGTTCAGCTTTACTAGAGCGGAGCGCAGCTCGAGAAATGTGAACTTTATTTCCTGATTTTCCCCATTAATTATATTTGCCTTAATTACGTTGTTACATAATTCAGTAGCAATAAGGCAGGTTCCATGACGCATCCCTTCTGAAATATCTAAGTCGTGCAAAAGCATAACGGCTGCATTTTTCTTTATTTTTAAGTCATGGGGTGTTAAATATGCAGTATTAATAATTGAGGAATCTTTGAGTGAGTCCTACTCGTAATTGTTTATCTTTTACAGAATCATAAATTTTAATAGAATTTGTATTCTCCTGGGAGGGGATCGAAAATTTTCGTATTTACTTTATTAATTCCTTGTTGATCGAAGATAAAATCACGCGATCCATCGTAATATTGACATTTTTATTGGAAAAATATTCTCTAAATATTTCCTGAATTACATTATTAAAGGTAAATATATTTTCCGTTGATACGATTTCGTCAAAGTCAATTTTGGGACAATTTCCATTTCCCAGGTCAAGTCACAGGTACCTTTACAAAGGATTCCCATTCAAGATCGACCCGCATATTTTTTTCTAACAAAATATGTTTGAAATGCTTCCAAAAATTACTATTTTTATTGAAAATTTTGCCATTTAGCTGCGGTTGCTTCAAAGTTAAACCGGTAAACACTGTCGAAAATCACTCCCAGCAACTACAATTTTCCCTCGAAATTGCAAGTTTGGATTTACTATGGACCGGTATTACTGATCCAAATTTTGTAAGCTATATTTGGATAAAAAGGAGTGCTTCTTCAAGTAAGAAAACTTCTAATTGAGCTACCTTAAAAGTTCTGTTTGCACTAGGTCTTATGCTGAAAATTGACTCTAAGAAAAGTATAACTTACAAGCAATGGGCTTGTGTGTGGCTCACCGCACAAAATATGATGCAAGATTTTATAAATAAATGTTTATCAGTACCTCCTGGCCCATCTATGAAAACAATTTTTTCCCAACATAAGTAGGATCATTGACATCCTGTATTTACAATTTTAAGCTGTTTTCCTTACAGAAGCCGATACGTACTATCTCGAATAGCAGCGGACTCACTAGAACTGAAAAATTTAAGGCTTTGCTCATTCTCGTAGATCTCAGTGTTGTACAGGCCATATTGTTCCGCCCAAAAACTAAAATGTCGACCTTCTATATCCATTGCATTTAACTTGGAGGCAATGATACAAAAGCAATACTTAATTGCAGCATCTTCAGACATATTAATTCGTCGTACTTGCCGAATAATAGCTTCTGCCAACTGATTATTTAATCTTTCCAAAACACTTTTTTGATCTGCAGGATTTCCGAAAATAATAACCTTTGCGAGAAGTATTCGCATTACAGAAGGTATTTTGGACAGTGCAGATTCTTCTAGGGTATGAAACAACTGTTTATCGTTGAGTTCAAGGCCAAGAGCCAAGTATCATTGTTTGTATATGGTATAATTAACATTATTCAAAGTTTGGGATTTTTAAAACTTACTGTATTTTTCATATGATAGTGAAGTAATCGTAAATAGAAGCACCCGGGATAATGCACAAAATTTACGCCGTGAATTCGACCAATGGCACGCAATTGACGGATTCGTGGTTCCCATGTACTTTCTTCTGCCATTCCATTTAAAGTGTTCAGGCATTTTCAAATAATGGAGAAATTCCTTTATTTTCATCATGGTTGCAGCGGCAGCTGCAACCTAGTAAAGACCGAACCAGGGCCCATAGTAACCAAAAGTTACAAAAAGCGCGTAGAAAAAAACTAGCTAGTGAAAAAAAAAATTTCCATCTGACACGGATTCAGGAATGGTAACTATCGTTTCATTTCGTATTAAAAATAAAAGTTTACTGGAAAAAGAAATTTATGGTTATTTCGAAAAAAAGCCTGAAACCCCTCAAAAATGGCGTCAGATCAAAATGAAACGTGTACCATTGAAATGTGCAGAGTCTAAAACCTTATTCAGGGAAATTACAGTCCCCAACCTTGAAAAACAAGAAAAATTACTTTTTTGTATGGGAGTAGAGTGCTACATTATACTTTGCAGAAACGTATAGGAAATACTTTGCAGAGACATATAAGAATCACTGTGATATTTGCTTGCCTTATGTTCCTTACCGTGCTATTCTACCGACCCCCTAGGAAGTCCATTTCTACCGGTCGTATAGGAATCACAGTGCTATTTGCTTGATGCTCTACACCTTTTCAAAGAACACGAGTACATGCATTACCACAGACTATAACTGGGGTTGGTATATGCCTTAATAGACGGGCTTCTGAGCCAACACCTATTTTTTGGACAATTGCCTTTAGTCAAGGCTAGTTTGTTAGGAATGCATCGCCGCTAATTAAAGAATAGAATGCTACACTCAGAATTGACTGATTGGCATATTCATGTTAAATCATTTACCAAAAAAATAAATCTATTTGCAAAAAAGGGTATAGCATTTGTGAATCGGACTGTATGATCGATTTTAATTGAATTACGTATTAAATTCATATTCAGGTGACAGAAATCTTTCAGAAGTTTACTTTTTATCTCAAACTCTTATCTTCAAGGGGAAATTCAGATAGACGGTGGTAGCCTACCTTAGTTACAAAGTAAAACACTTAATCGTTGTTAGTTCCAAAAGAGACTACCATATTTCCGTTCTCGAATCCCTATTTTAAGCTTTGTCTTATTTCGTCATTCTTGTCTCCCATTGGCCAGAGACCAGTTTTGATGTAATCCTAATAACAATTCTTTGTTCAAAAAGTTAGCTACCAAAACCCTGGTAGCTCTATTCAAAAACTCTATTCAAAAACCCTGTTCGGTTCTATATCTTGTCATGTGATTATTGTCGCGTAATATTCTAGCCGTTGACCTCTCGAGTTTGGAGCGTTCCTGTTTATTTGTATTTGCATTTTATGGACCTTGTTGGATCAAGGGTATTCTTATTCAAATCTAATGTTGGGTTTTGTTTTCCTTACACAAAGAAAATTAATGCTTCGTTACTTTTACCATTACTCAAAAGTCATAGTCTTTGCTATTTTTACAATTTAGTCAGGTTATGATGGCTTTCTCACGATATAATCTAATGTTTCTCTTTCTTTAATAAAAGAACCACAGTAAATATTTTAGAAAAAATGGAGTTGGACCTGAAAAGAGGGAGATTAAATAAACGTACTATAGACAAAAAATGGTAGGTATACCTTTCGTTCTTTAAAGAAATTCTAAACAAGATGAGAATCCACAGTCAGAGCATATAACTAATATTTTTGAGATGAGTTAATTTCCTCTTTGGGGCTTGACTGGCGGAGGACAAATTATGAGACGCAACTACTAAAGACATGGGCTTATGAAGACGTTGATTAGTTTCACCTTAGGATTTCGGAAAAGCGCAGCACCGCTAAATGCCTTTGTTATGATTTCGAAGACCTAAAGCCAAAGGCATGGAAAAATTGGAAGCGAGACAAACGAAAATGCTGCATAACGACGCCTGCAAATAGAAAACAAATCGAAATCAAAACGTCATTCGAAACTATTCAAGATGAAAAATTAATCTGACAAATCCAAATTATCTTGCAATCAAAACAGTTAATGTAAAAGGCCCGGCAAGAATGTCTGAGGTTGTGATGAACGAAAATGAAGCATAAGGGAAATCTAAAATATGAATAATATGAATTATTTGTATATATATATATACAAAGACGAAAAGAGGAAAAGACGTAAATAAATGTGATTCTTATAGGCCTATTACTGTCGCCTGC